>VBSM01003176.1:35422819-35433846 GCA_008086735.1 Cheirogaleus medius
CTTTATCAGAAATGTAGAGAGCAAATATTTTCTCCCACTCTGTGGGTTGTCTATCTTCAGCTTTCATATTTTGAAGACACAATTGGGACTGCTGGTGATATTCCTCATTTTTGATGCTTGTCACCAGCAGAAACTGATGCATGAGGTGTTTTGAGTTACAATTGCATGAGGTGAACAATTCAAGCTATTTTGTCCAAGACCCTGTGTATAAAAATGTTAAGTACTTGAAGAACTAGATGATTTAAATTTGAAATAGGGTTTAGAACTTCTGATTCCATATCAACCACTCGTCTGCTTATAACCCCGAATGCAGAGAGAGCAATGCTTTCAGCTCACAGCAAATAAAAGCCCCAATACGGACCAAGTCAGCCAGGGAAGGCCAGGCTGTGGCAGTGCAAAGCCTGACCATACAATGTTTTGTAAGGTATGTGGTTCATGTCTTTCAAATTCACATAGCAATTCAAAGTACATGTTGGTAAAATATTTTCAAGCAAAACCCTATCAGGTTTGTTTTAAGGAATGAGCTGACACCACCACCATCCATTTTTTATAAAAGCAATTAATAATTTAAAAGACTAATTTGCTTTTTCTTAGGAAGTAAAAGATTGTTTCAATTGTTACTTTCTTAGGAGTCCATTCTATTTAGACAGTTTAGTGTCGGCTGCATCAGCGGTCCTCAACCTTTTTGGTACCAGAGACTGGTTTCATGAAAGACAATTTTTCCACGAACCGGGGGCAGGCCAGGGGAGGATGGTTTGGGGATGATTCAAGCACATTATATTCATTGTGCAGTCAAACCTCTCTGGAATGATAATCTGTATTTGTAGCCATTCCCCACCCCCCTCCCAGTGCTAGCATCACCACCTCAACTCCACCTCAGATCATCAGGCATTAGATCAGGCATGCAACCCAGATCCCTCGCATGTGCAGTTTATAGTAGGGTTCACGCTCCTATGAGAATCCAATGCCGCCCGCTGATCTGACAGGAGGCGGCGCTTATGCAGTGATGGGAGAGATGGGGAGCGGCTGTAAATACAGATGAAGCTTCACCCCCTCACCTGCCGCTCACCTCTTGCTGTGCAGCCCAGTTCCTAAAAGGTCACCAGTACTGGTCTGCAGCCCAGGGGTTGGGGATCACAGAGCTAGATTATTATAAAGTTGAAATTAGATTTAGGAATAATATTTTACTAATCTACCAGCTTTACAAGTTCACATAGGTTTCATTCGAGAAGTAGACTGACCTCCTTGAAGCTACTCAAGGACATTGTATATTTCTTTCCTCCCTTCTGCTATCTTACCTTCCATATCCCCAAAAACATCACTGCATGTTGACAACGGGCCAGTTTCTCCTGAATTTGACTACCTCCTGCACTAGACAGACTGTGAACATCTTGAGATACTATGTCTTTTGACTCACGAGAGCTTAGCACAGTACCCAGAGGATAATAGGTACAGAACTCAATAAATGTTTATTACTTAGTTATTAATTCAGTTTTATTCAATAGTTTTGAATGGTGTTATTTTGTGCCACATGTTGGGGGGGTGGCTGAGAGAGTATGAATAAAACACAATTCCTTCTCTTTCAAGGAATTGCATCTAGCAGAAGAGAAAGACCATAGGTGACAATTATAAAGCAGCATGGAAATTAAATGCTAGGACATACATCAAAAAGTGGTTTTTTAAACCCACCAGTGAAATGAGAGCAGGAAGTTGATTCAAAGAATAAAGTCTATCTTGGAGAAGAAGACTTCTTCACAAAATGTATCCAAGGTAGAGAACTGTCAGGACAAAGTTACCTCCAGCACATACCTATTTTTAAATTCTCCAATTTGGTCCGTTTCATAAACACTGACTTCTTTTTTTAAGAGCTTCATTATGTTTTAGAACATAGTGTAGAACACTAGAATCAAAATTTCACTTATAAGTCAACCTAAAAAATATCAATCCTCAACAGGCAAGAAAAGTTAAAATTAAAATCATACCATACACTAGAATAAAATGTCTAAATGGAAAATGTAGAAAATGTCATGCCAATAAAGTAGAAGGTATACTAACTAATGCCACTGCTTGGGGGGGGAGGAAATGGTAACATTTTATGCTACTTTTCGGGCATTAAGCTACAATTTTGCCATTGTGAACAGAAGTAATAGGTAGTGTTGATAGAACAGTTTCAAACAGAATTTTCCCTGAAATTTATATTCCATGTATCCTTTAAGAGTATTCAGCTGAATATAAGGGAGAGTTGGGAAAGGATAAAAATGTACCTATTCTGTAAGTAAAAGGTTAAAAATGAGAAGAGGAAAGAAAGATCTCATTTAGTCCTCTATCTAAAACAGCTTCAGAAAAACCTTCTAGGAAATAATTTCACCATATCATCTCCTCCTTAAGTTAAGAGAATCCCTGATACATTCCCAACTGTGAAAATATATTATTAATACAATTTTCATCACTAAAAATAGAAATTAGCATTATAATTAATCACCTAAAGATGTGGTATTGGAGCTAAGAAGAAAACTGAATTTTCAAGAAAAGTATTTTAGTTAAACTCTTTCCCTTTTTCTATCATTTCTTGTCCCTCCTTTTCCCTCTACATGAAAATACAGAAAAGTACAATTGCCTAATCATCATCATAATAGCGATAATAATATCTAACATTTATCGAGCAACTAATGTGTACCAGGCAGCACTATATGAAGAGCTTACACACACTACCTCATTCAATATTTCTAACAGACAAATGAGGAAAATATCCAAGCTTTGCAGATAAGAAAACAGGCTCAGAGAGGTTGACAAAAGTCACAAAGCTACTCCATGTTGGAATAAACACTCAAGTTCACGTCTGTGTGTGCACAACATATAAACATCCTTTGTCGCTATCAATAACTGGAATATCCCCAGCCCCTCCGAAATCCCAACTCCAGGCACCCCGACTCTGCACCCCCGCATTTGAATCCATCTCATCTCCACTCCCCGACTCCAGCACTCCTTTCCTTTCACCAAGCCCACTCCTCTGGTGGTCGCAACACCTTTCACTGTCCCTCACCTTCCTCACGTCTTTGTCCCCCCATCCTGGCTATTAATAAAATTTCATGCATGATCACACGGTTTCTGAACCTCGGCACGACTGACATTTTGGGATAATTCTTTGGTCTGGGTGGTCCCGTGCCTTTCGGGCAGTCTGTGCACTGTAGGCACCTCAGCAGCAGCCCTGACCTCTACCCACAACGGCATCCTCTGCCCTCTTGATGTCGGTAGCGTTTCCCTCAACCAGTTGTGACAACCAAAAATGTCTCCACACCTGCGCCTGGTTGTTTGACCTTTTAAACAATATTTGGACTTATTGTTTAGGGGGCTACGATGAATTTATTCAGATAGTCTACACTCATATCGTCTATCTTTCGGTGGTCTTATGTAACCTTCTCTGTCGTGGAAAGGAGGGAGCATTTTGGGATGAATTGAAAGGCTGTCCAGTTCTGGTGTGGATCCTGTAAGAGCTCCTCCGTGCCTCGGTGGAGGCCTTTCTCCTGTCTGTGCCTTCGTACGGCAGCACTTCTATGAATGTCAACAGACAGCCCTCTGAGTCCCCGGCAAAAGTACCTGGACCCAAGTGGGCCTCTGCGCCCTCTTGCGCAGCAAGTGCCTATCAAGAGACAGCTCAATCAGAAAACCAATTTCTCTATAATGATACCAGTAAATCACACCCTTGGTAAAGTAGCCATGGTTTTAAGAAATGTAATATGAAAAACACTGTAAACCACAGCCCCCCTTTTTTAAAGGGATAGATAGGAGAATCTCTTGTCTAAAGCACTACTTCAGTGATTTATCTTTCAAACTAGATTTTGTTTTTAAAGGGCACATTAGGGTCCATCTTACTGCCTCCTATAAAACACAAAGCTAAAGCACTGCTCTGGCCATTCTCCCCACATGCCAGTTCCATGCTGGTCTTTCAGATGGCCGGTGGCTCTTTCTAATTCAGATATTACCTCTCTGACCCTCCCTTCCCGTGGCCAGGCCAAGTTGGATGGCCCACCTCTATACTTCACGGCAGCCTATTTGGTGACTTCATTATAAATGCCCATCACAACCCGCAAGCACCCTGCACAGCGAGGCTTCCCCAACCACTCTGTTTTTACTTGCACTGCGCCAGCTGCCCCACCCCGATCTCTGTTACCATGTTACCCTCTCATAACACATTTCAGCTCCTGATGGAAAGTGCTTATGTACTCTATTATCTCTCTTCCCCAAAGAGAATACAAGCCCCACGAGGGCAGGAAATCTTGGCATGTTTCGTTCACCATTGTGTCCCCAGTAACTGGAACACTGTAGCGCTATCCATGTGGTGAGGGGCTGTCCTGTGTGTTTTAGGCAGTTTGTGTGTTGCAGGCAAAGGTGGTTCAGCAGCAATGCACTGCCTGCAATGCACAAATGAAACTAATTTGTTCAATGAATCAATGAAATGTATTATAACTGTTGATTCACTCAAAGGCATTAATCTCTCCCCCAATAGCCTCTGACCTCCTCAAGGACAGGTACTCTACCTTATTCATCTCTGAATTCCCAACATATTTTACATTGCCGTCACTATCAGCATTGTGGTAATGGGAAATATTTAACAAATGTACACTAGTTGCCATTTTTGGTGCAATGTTATATTTTATCTTCATCATTTATAATGTAGGTATTATACTATTATCCCCTTTGTGCAGGTGAGGAAACTAAGGATTGAAGTAAATTTGCCAAGGATAGAGCTGGGATATTTCTGGGTACCCAAGTCCAGTTGATCATATTTGCATCCCACTGTAACACAGAACACTGTTACCTCTTTGTGTCCCTTCCTCCCCTTCAGTGTGGTGATCCTGAGCTTCCAGTCTCCATTTCAACCTTGTCATCCTTTCCTTTGGCCAAAGCAAATGACTTCAACTATATAGTCAAGTTCATCTATATTTCAACAGTTGGAATGACTTCAACTATTATCTCTACTCAGAAGAACCTCAAATCTAGAACTATGGCTTGATCTTCCTCTGCAGTTCTAGTTCTGAATTCTTGAGCTATTTGATTTCCACCTCAAAATCAGCATGTCTAAAGTCAAGTTTATAATCTTCCTTCTTAAATCCACTCTATTTACAACACCTGCATGTATTTTTCATGGTATCAGAATCCTCTAATCACCCAGATCTGAAATGTGGATACGCCTTTGACTTCTCCCTTTTATTTCCTTCCTATATATCACGGGTCAGTAAATTCTGTTCACTTAACCTGGAAATATCTTTCAAATTCATAACAACTGTTCTATTTAAATCTCTTAACAATATTCAAGCTCTTGTTACCTTAGCTATGGTAATTAAGGAGATTTCAGTATCTCTTTCCAATAATCCTACACAACACCACAAGATTACTCTTCCAAAGCAACACTTTGAAACTATCACTCTGCTGCTCAGAACACTGTGACACTCTAGTCCCTACTAAATGACATTCAAACTTCTTCACTTGGCATTTAAGCATCCTCCATAGTTTTTCATCAATATACCCCTTATAGTTTATCTTTCATCAATGTCCAACTTATATTGTAAACTGCAACCAATTTAGAAAGCATAAACTACATGTGGAAAAATATTTCTTCTTTCTAAAGATCAAATAAGTACAAAACAAATCAACCTTGAGGTACCATTTTATTCCTATTTTATCAATTAAATTACAAAGAAACTTTTAAAAGTCACTTAATATTTGGATTATGATGAAACAGGGATACTGTCATACTATCTGTGAAGTTAAAAGCTAAGAAAATGCTCTTGGAAAGGAATCTGTGACTATGTAGTTGGAGACATGAAGGCTATAATATTCAGCCAGAGACATGAGACATGGCTCAATAAAGCAAGAACTTACAGGCACATATATGTCACCATGTAAAGTAACAGCAATCTGGAAATTATTCTAAATGTTCAATAAAGATTTACAAAGCTTTCTAGTAATGGCATCAACATAATGGAATATTATGCACCTTATAATTTGAATGTGTTCCTCATAAAACATGTGTTGGAAACTTAATCCCCAGTGCAACAGTGTTGGGGGGTGGGGCCTAATGAGAGGTGATGAGGACACTGGGCTCTGCCCTCATGAATGGATTAGTGATGTTATTAAGGGATTGAGTTCTTTACAAACAGATGAGTTTGACCCCCTCTTGCTCTTTCACTTTGCACCGTGGGATGACACAGCAAGAAGACCCTCACGAGACGCGGCCCCTCTACTTTAGACTTCCCAGCCTCCAGAACTGTGAGCCAAATTAATTTCTGTTTATTATAAATATCCAGCTTGTGGCATTCTGTTACAGCAGCACAATGTGGACTAAGACACATTCCTTAATATTCATAAATATAAAGTCTATTATATTGGACATGTATCACTCCTTTTTGGTTATCCAGCATCTGAGCCACTTTCTATGCTGTGGGAATTCCATTCCTTATAAGTTTCACTGAGAGGCTATGGTAAAAGAAAACGCCAGATTCCCATTTCCCCAGCCTTCCCTGTAGGGAGGGCATGGTCACGCACCCTAGGATTCACCACTCAGATGCTCTTGTCATGCTTTAAAGAGGAGTTGGTGATTCAGGACACAGTGCCATGGAAGGTTTCTCTCTGGTGATAGTGGAGGTGGCAGTGAGTAGGTGACACTGTGGTAGGTGGTATTAATATATGGGTCTCCTTGGACTTCCTTGGCTTGTAGCTGCATCACCCACTCTGCGTCTGTTGTCACATGACAATCTTCTCCCTGTGTGTTTTCCTCTTCTTCTTATAAGGATACAAGTCCTGTTGGATTAAGAACCCACCCTCCTCCAGTATGAAATTAACTAGTTATACCTGCAACTATAATATTTCCAAATGAGGTCACATTCTGAGGTACTGGAGGTTAGGACTTCAACATATCTTTTGAGGGGACACAGTGCAACCTACAACAGGTGGTATATCCTGATCTGTGCCAGTCCAGTGCAAGCTGCAATGTCTACTGCTTGATGGCAACAGTGTAATGTCCTACTCTTCATGTTCTGTGACCTGATTGGACCTTGCTCTGGGCTCTATGGCCAACTCTAGCCCTCCTGGAAGATCTAGAAGCTATTTTAATGTCCTTGAATAATGTTTTTGTTACTTAAATTGGATATATTTCCATTGCTTTCAACCAAGAATGCTATACAACTATTTAGAGGCATAAAAATATTTACATGTCACATTAAATGAAAAAGCAGACTAGAAAGTAGAATGTGTTTTATGACTATAGACAGGTGAAAACATGTACTTAGGTTACCACAAATCAGAAAGTAGCATTAGGAAAATATTATGTTGGGGTTAGGGTGAGGTAATGGCTGTGGTTTATTAATTTTTTAGAATTGTCTTTCACATTGTTATATTCTTAATTTTCAAAAATTCCAGAAGAAGGAAAGAAACAATGATTCAAAGTCTGTCTTCAATCTGATACTATAATTTATTATTTTCTTAATAGGAAATTAAAAATTGGTATTTAGGGAAAGGGGATTCATGGACTACTTTGGTATTAAGGAAAAAAATTTCAAAAACATCAGGCATCATTCACAGTATAATTAAGAGTGACAGCCACTCAACCAAGCTCTCAAGTCAGAAATTGTATCTTAACTATCTTGTTAGCACCCAGCATAGGCATCACAAACAGAACATGCTCAACAAATATTTGCTATTGAATGGTTTATTAATAATGGTTTGAGTAAGTGGGTATCCTGAAATCAAATTAAGAATTCATTCTCCCACTTTTCTCTTTCAATTTTCAATTTCTTGGCTCTGTTCAGACCAACATCAGTTGATGATTAAAAAAAAAAGTTATGCTTTTAAATCAATTTCTGTTCTCATTGTTTTTCAGCATGATCTCAATTATATGCTAATCGGAGTTAACATTTACTGGTAGTGTGATTATACGGGGCAATTTGTTTTCTTCTCAGGCTGACCCGTGAATAAATGCTAACTACCATTAAATCCAAACACATCCTAAGCAATGCCATTATTAAATATTGGAAGTGTACTCATTTGGAATGGTGGCTAAAATTTTTAGATGGCAACATAATCTATATTTGTCAAAGTTCTTTTTAAGTCAGTAAGAGAATTCAACCCTCAAAACTGAAATGTCAAGACTGCTGGTTGGCAGCATGAAATTGAATGCAATGAGCCTGTTTTGGATCACTGCTTATCTGCTAAGGTCAATAAGACCTTGTTTGTGCCATCTACAGTTTATGCATAAATCTAACAGCATAAACAGATACTCTAGCCAATTTACATTCTCAACAGCAACTCTGCATTTACTAATTTTTTTTTCTGTCTTCTGAAATAGGAGAAAAGAAAAGAACAATCTAATTGATTGCACATAGTGTCTCCCTTACAATTTTCTTAAAAATAACAGGACAGCTGTGTTTCATTTCAGAGTTCCCTGTCCTCAGATCTGGGCACAATCACATGTTTCTCAGAATACAGAGGCTCCTAAGAAACTCTACGAAGAGCCTAACAATGTTCTCTTTCTACAGGATGCTTTTAAAAATCCACACAGAAATTGCTCTGCTAGGGAGCCTGAAAAACTCATCAGCTGCAATTTATTCTTCTTATTCCTGAAACTCTGTATGTTTGTTAAAAAGCAAAAGGGAAATTCTAATTAAGAGCATATTTCTTACATGGATAAAATATGGAAGTCACTGTGACTGATGGTTAATCATTTTCAGCACAACTTTGATTCTCCATCTACTATTCATACTAAATGCCAATGAACAGGTTTCAAAGGGGAAAAAACACTTTTGTGTGATAAAGTTCTCTTTTACAGAAATAATGAGAAATATAGTACCACATTTAGAAGAGATGATGGGATTAAAATTAAATGTTCCATCTCCACTGAAATACTATACTTTCAAAAAAAAAACTTGCTTTTTCTAATGAATGAGAGATTCTTATAGTTAAATCACCTTTTCTGCTGAAAATAAATTAATCTGGCCAGTGGGCAAATGGAAAGTAGAAACAGAGTTCCTGGCCAGGAAAAAAAAAATAAGTGATCCCATCCAGAAGCAGCTTAGCCTGGTGTTTGACTCTTACGGGAATAGAGTAGGGTTATAAATAATGGCGTTAAAATACTAAAAACAATGTGTGTGAGACGGCATTTCTATGAGTAAATGCTAAAGTTTATAAAGCAGAACACATGACAGTTTGGAGTAGCCTAGAAAGGTTTCACTGGAGGTGAGGGACACAGAGCTGACTTCTCTTGAAGAAGGCAGAGGTGTGGCGATCAAGAACATGGGCCCTTGAGCCAAACCATCACTCTACCTCTGACTGGCTATGTGACCTGGAGCAAGTTATCTTACTGCTCACTTTCCCCATCTATAAAATGGGTATAATAATAGCATCTCCCCCACAGGGTTGCTCTGAAGATTAAATGAGCTAATAGAAAAAGATCTTTGAAGAGTCAGTGACAATTAAATGCTTTGTAAGTCTTAGGCAGTATAATTGTTTGTAGATGGTGAGGATTCAGAGAAGCAGAGCCAGAGGCTGAGGGCCCACAGGGGAAACAGGAACGAAGGAGATGGGAATGGGATCTCTACATCACAGCCCTGACATCCATGTTGGCTGAACATCATCAAATTCATCTCTGGAAAGAAGCAGGCCGGCGCCACCTGGGGTCTCGAGCTGCTGGCTGCTACTGGTCACCAACTCGACAAGAATTTCTGCCTATTTTGTTCTGGTGGAAAAGGAATCTGCAGGTGGCCATAAGCCAGAGCCTGTCTCTTTTTTGCTGGATGTATTTCCAAGCTAGTGATTGAAAAGAGACCAGCAGCTACCATTTCCTCCTCAAAGACTGCAGGGAATATATGGGTAAGGTTTGCAATACATTTTCTCCCTTGACTGTGTGTGTAGTGGATGAAGAAGTTTGGAAAGAAAGGTGGCAGGTGACTGGTTCAAATTTCCTTGTAAACATGCTAATGACAGACCTCTGGCAAACAAACTAATAGTATTTACTAGCAGAAGCGTCGTTATGAATAGAATGCTCTTAGTAGGATGTACCTGGTCTATCTAGGATTGCTTATGGTAAGCAAACCTGGGATCTCTATGGATTTGTAAGACATAAAATAGAAAGACGGAAAATGTCACATAAGTGATGAAACTCTCTGACATAAAATGGACATTCTCCTTCTGTGTAAGGGATGCAAATTGCACACATCACTTACACACCTCCTGAGTGGCCCAGAGTAGATCCTGATGCAGTCAGAAAAGCCCTGGTGTGCTGCATTGGAGGCCCTAGACCACGCCCTGCTTTGCCTGTGCCCTGCTATTAATTGTGTCATTGAAAGTATTGGTAAAGTTTGATACTTGATGAGAGCTCTATAATGTGTGAGTATGATTTCATCATGTGGTGCTTTGTGTGATCTAGACTTATTTGTAAGAATTAACGAACACTTCAAGTTTTCATTTGTTCCCTCTCTGTGACAGTCTTCAAGGGATAACAGGCCAATCTCACAGGGAGGCAGGCAAGTAGGGTGGATTGGCAAAGGGCAGAGGATTCAGGCATCTCCAGCACTCACGGGTCATAAGGTTGTAGGCAAGATCATTAACCTGTCTTCATCTCAGCCTCCTCATCTGTAAAATGGACAGAGCCACATCCCCTCAAAGGCCTGCAGGGAGGACTAAAGGAATGATATAGTATTCATAAAGGACATAATAACAGTGCTTAAAAGTACATTAAACACTTGCTAACTCACAGGTCTTTTTAATACTGAGGGAAGATCTTACTGATCAATGACTTTTGCTGGCATATACAAGAAGGCACAGGACAGTAAAGTGAAAAAGAGCTTGTTCCTTTCACTTAATTTTATGCCTATGTTCTTCTTGTTCTTTTCTTTTTAAACTTGGTTACAAATTGCACACAATCAGAAAGGAGATTTGCACAGAGAACTTTAGTCGCACCTTCTGAAACAGATTTTTTTAAAAAACACTCTATAAAAAAGACATCTGCACTTGAATGTTTATAGCAGCACAAT
>VBSM01003176.1:35433946-35462248 GCA_008086735.1 Cheirogaleus medius
CACACGTAACCTAAACATTTGTACCCCCATAATATGCTGAAATAAAAAAAAAACACTAAAATGTTGCTACTTGCTTTGTATGTGTTTTCTGGAATTAGCAAATCTGGTTTTACAGATTGTCACCAATTTCAATTAATGTTTTTATTTTGTAACAACTGAATTGTAGTATTACTTCTAAAAGGAAAATGTTTCTTTGGCTTATTTTCAATACTATCCCCTTCTTTGAACTTCTTTTTGTGTGTGTGCTGTATGTCCTGCTGATATTCTGATAGCCTGGAAATGAGATTAGAACAAACCTACGTCATTAAAGGAGTTGAAAATTGCAGATTTTGTTTTCTGAGGATCCTATTTCCATTGTTCTGAAACTTACTTCTAAGCTTCAATTTAAATCCATGATGGGTGATTTTAGGAGAAACACAGGTAGGGTCTCTTAAGGACATGTTGCTTGTGTGGTTCAAAGAGTGAAACTACTGAATTCCAAAAATACAAAAAAACTGTAAAACTATCTTTTGTCTCCTACCATCTTTTGTCAAAAAGTTATACCAATAAACCCTTCTGATTATTCTACTGCAAAGAATACATTCAGCCAAAATAACCTGACATTGTGAAGAATGACTTCAAAATATTCACAATATAGTAAATGGTACTGCAGCTAGTACTATAGCTATCTCTCATCTTGTTTCATATATAAAGATAAGTAACCAACATTATTATCAATGAAAAATTACTGGAACCTAGAAAGGGACTTGTAAGTCATAAATCAAGAGAGGTTAATATATTCAAACCCAACTGATTGCCAGCAAGCATGAGAACAGAGTTAT
This sequence comes from Cheirogaleus medius, assembly GCA_008086735.1. Lineage (NCBI taxonomy): Eukaryota > Metazoa > Chordata > Mammalia > Primates > Cheirogaleidae > Cheirogaleus > Cheirogaleus medius. Next base: position 35,434,768 of record VBSM01003176.1, read on the forward strand.
AACACGTTCCATACAACTAAGCCCACATTACCTTTTAATTAAAATTTCCTCACTGAAACTAATCCAGTTAAAAAGAACCTACTTTCATGAGGGCATAGTCAATGTGATTTCAGTACTCTGCAGTGTTTAAATCATAGGAAAAGGTGTTTTCCATTAAAATAATTTCTGGCTGTGTCCTATAATACTTCTATTTTCCTGCATGATTCAGGAAATGAATCACATCTCTGAAAATCACTCAGAATCACATTGAGCCACTCAAGATATATCAGCATTAGGCATTTTGCTTTGCCAAATCATCCTTCAAAAGTTTTAATTTACATGTTTACCAATATCATTCTTAGCTGCTTCCTTGCGGAGTTATTAAGATCAGTTGGTCATTATCTTTGTATGATCCATGTAAATCAAAACAATGCTAAGTACATTATTGCACATATTCTCCTCATTGCTGCAAAATAATGCACTATTTATGTCCTTTGCATGACCTTGTTTAAATCTCTAATAAGATGTGTTATAACTCATGAATGACTCAGTGGGTCAGTTTAATGATGAAATATTTTGATTTGTGGATTATTACTCCCTTTAATCATTAACAGACTTAGATTTATGTTAACTTTTAACCTGTTTTAACATTCATTATTTTATGTTATCCAGTAGATCCTCATAGCAATCCTGAGGGATGGGTGGGATCGGTTCTTCAATGGGTAACATGGACATACAGAAGAGTCAAATAATTTCTTCAAGCCCTGCAGCTGGTTAGTTAAGGATATGGACCAGGTCTCCTGGTTTTGGTTCAAGTGCTTTTTCTAATATCAGGTCAGTTCTAACTTCAGATAAAGGTCAAACTTAAATACTCACTAAAGAAAATGGATACCAAGATTCTGTTTGGTATAGCATCTGACTAGCAATCTGTGACTTCTTTCAATGTTCCTCTGAGATACCTACAGACACACACACACACAAATGGCTAAATCATTAAAAAACAAAATAATAAAAACCTCAGGAAACTACAGGGCCAGTGGAATGGAACTATTATTTTGAACTGGAGCGTGCCATATACTTTTGCATCAAAATAATACAAACAACTTCGAGAAGACAGAGAGATGTTCTCCCCACCCTCATCTCTGGTAATGCAGTACCAGAGCCAATTCAAAACCTTTGCCCCGTCTCTCTGCTGTGTATCTGCTATGTATTGTCACTAAGTGTTGGCTCCAACCTCCTTCTGTGGTACCTCCCTTACATTCATTCTAAAATTCTCATACTCAGAAAAGTAAAGGAACCAGAAAGGGTTGAGGGGGATGGGTGTGAGAAAAGGAAGTATTGCTTGCTGAGAGATGTAAGTCCCAGCAAAGCTGGCAGGAGAGCAAATTGATACAACCTCTCTAAAACGAAATCTGTTCATCTGTAACAAAAGCCTGCTCATTTATAGTACTTCATTAATTCCATTTCTAGAAGTCAAGAGAAATTTTCCGGCATACAAGCAAAGATTTATGTCAAAAGACTTTGGTCATATTATCTGTAAAAGCAAATAACTGAAAATAGCCTGGACATCCAAAAAGGGGATTAGTTAAATCTGTTTCAACCATTTAAATACAACAAAGTAGTATACATTCATTTTACTTTCACAATATTGAACGATAGGGAAATGCTTACAATTTGCTCACCAGATAACATCTGATAATAGTGCTTATCCCAGGGTAGCGAGATTATGGATGATTTTTAAATTTTTCTTAACTTTTCAGTATTTCTAAGGTTTTTAAACAATCTATTCTTCAACAGAATAGACTCTGAGAATCCAAGCAACACAAAAGGGCTCGCCCAATATGCTTTCTTAATTGTGAGACTTGGTAATATTCACACAAAGACACACACACACACACACACACGCACGTTTTGAACATTCTGATAGATTTTATCAAATCAAAACATAGGAAGGCCACTTTTCTGGTTTTCTGAACAAAAAGCAGGGATTGAGAGCTATTTTCCTCCCTCTCAACAGGATTGGAAAATTCCAACTCTGGTGCTTCCACCCTTCCTCTGCCCCTGTCTCCACTCAGCACGAAAGGCGGCGTTGCCAGTCCACCACAGCACTCGATCCAGTGAGCGAGAACATGCCTCAGACGTCTGCCAGCATCCAGGTCGCCACTGCCCAGTTGTTCAGGATTGGCACGTGGAGTGTAACCTTTCCGCTATTCTGACACAGGCTCTATGGGCAAACACTTTGAAGTGGTGATGATAAAATGAATTAAGCCAGACAGCTTCCTTTTGGGTTCCAGAGTCAGGACCCACTCAATTCACATGAAGCCACGGCAGAACACCAGAGTACTATCATACTGCCTGATGCTGGTCAATAGTTTGGGGATGTAGAAGACTATAAAATTTGTTCCAGATAGTCTTCTATAGCCAGCTGAAGACTTGATGAGCAAATTCCTAGCAGGTACATGTAAACACCGCAAATTCACATGTGAAAGTTATATCTAATCTAGGGAACAATCATTCCCACAAGAACTAGATTGCTCAAAAATTAACCCTTGCTACTGATTGAAACTGAATAAGATTCTGAAATAACAGAAATTAGAAAAAAATATATTTCAAATGTACAGCTCTCCTATAGATCAGAAATACTGTTAAAGCCAGAAAAGAAGGTTCAAAGATCAGAATTATTGCCTTGTCATTGCGAATAGAGCTGCGTATAATGAAATCAGAGTAAGAAAAGGCCCAATCCTATGTCTCTGGGATAATTGGGCTGAGCAGATCATCCAATAATATGAAGCAGGGAGTTTCTGGGTTTCCTAGTCCCATCAGCTGAGGAGAAGAACCAGAGGCAGTCTATAGTCCTAAAGTCAAAGAGAATAAAATTAGATGAGAGCTAGTATGTTGAAGTAAAAATCATCGGATTTAGAATAATACATGAGTCCCAGTCCAGACTATGCCACTTACTAGTTATTCAGCTTTTACTTGAACTTTCCAGATGGCTGCCATGAAAGACAATCTTATAATTTAAATAAAATTATTTCACTCCACATGGGACACAAAGCACAAAGGACTTAGTTGATCTCTACTGATCACGTTCCTACTATCTCCAATGTTGAGATCTTAGCCATCCCTCAAGTCACAGGTCACATCCTGGTGACACCAAGAAGGTTTTCCCCATTATTAAGTTCTTTTGCTCCATTAGACCCACATTGCACTTTTTGTGCCTTTCTTATAGAACTTAACTGTATTTAGTATTTAAGCTATTTTTGTTCTTGACTATCTTCCCCAAACTTTAAAATACTTAAAGGCGGGGATTATGTTTTACAATTTTCCACCAACCACAGAACCTAGCAGAGTGACCTGACATTTTAGAATTAGCATTAGGTGAAAATAACCGAGGGAAAGGAGTGTTCCTTGTAACCAGCAAGGGGTCAGATTTGGTTACATGTGATGTAATTGAATCCTCACTCCAACCCTATGAAGTCAGTACCATAATACCCATTTTACAACAGAGCAACTATGGCCCAGAAGAGTCCCCAAGAGTGCACAAGATCAAGCAGCTGGTAGGTGGTCAAGCAAGGATCCAACTCATATCTTGTTCTTCAAAGTCCAAGGGTCCTTCTACTTCATGACCAAAGAGACATAAGTTATCAAGCACAGGTTTCCAGAAAGATGAACTATGCAGCTCCCCTGGAATGTCCCCTAAATTATAAATTCCTGAAAAGTACGGTGTATTTCTTTGGCCTTTTTGAATCCTACTGGTTTTAGGCCATTGCCTTTGGCCATGGGAAGAGATCAGTGAATACCTATTGTCTCCACCTCTTTTCCCAGTCAGTTGTGGGGACACCTGACATGACTTGGCCTTGTGCAGCAGTCTACCTGCATGACCTACCCATGTCTTCTTCTGAGAAGAAAGAATTTGGTTCAGTGCAAAGATCATGGTTTCTGGAGTCAGAAGACCTGGGTTTAAATTCTAACTACACAACTATGGTCATGGTATTCATCCTCTTTGACTTTAATTCATATATAAATAAAATGAGGAGAGTTATAACAATATCATTTTGAGGTGGTTTTGAGGAATAAACGAAAGTATATGAATCTCCTGGCATATAGTGAATAGGCGATACATGTTAGTTATCTCTCTGATCCTTTCTTGGACAACCACTGCTAGTTAGTGTCAGCTGCAAAACTGTTCTCTTAACATTTCCAACCCAGCCTACATTTCACAGGTAAAATGCTCACTCTGTCTCTTGCCTATGAAGATGCTTTGCTCGTCCAAGTCCATAGTTTTGGGGCTCATAGTCTTCTCCAGACAAATAACATATGTCAATATTCCTGCAGCACAATTACACCCCTTTCATCTGGGTCCCAGCTCACCAGAAAGCTCTCCATCAGCAAGGATGTAGGTGGAGAATGGTTGGGTATTAATGGAAAGCTTTAAATTAGAATGAGTGACTAGGACTTGACAGCACACTTGCGAGAAGTTACGAATTTTTATCTAGGGGAGGCTAAAGGAAAAGGAGACTCTTAGCCAAATACACTCAGAAATGAGTTATTCTGCATTTGAATTCTAGCTGTCACCTTTACCTGTTTAACTCAGGGAAGCTTGCTAACCTCTTCAAGCTCTTGTTTCCTATTCTATAAAATACGAATAATGAATCCTACATCAACACTCTTGTGAAGATTAAAGAGAATTATAGGAAGTGAATGCCCCTCGCCTGGGGTCTAACATAAATAAACAATTAATACAAATCTTCTCAAGCATAACCATGTTTTAAATACTCTGTTTTCCCCCAGAGTTCAATAAACAAAATTTATAATTAAAATGTTGCCAGGATGGTAATGATTGGGAGGCAGTATAGTGTAGTGATTAAAATCATGGACTTTGCTTTTAAACACTCTGAATTTGAATCCTAAATCCACCACTGGTATGTGACACAGGACAACTTACTTACCCTCTGTTTGTCTCAGTTTATAAAATGGGAATAATCATGGTGTCTATTTCATAAGACTGTTGACAGGACTAAAAGAGAAAATTTATGTAAAACGTTTAGGAGAATGCCAGGCATATACCAATTCCCTAGTAAATTTTAACCACCATAATCTTAGGAATATCTGGATTTACTTACACTCTGCTGATCATTGATAAGTATTAAATGTATTACTGAAGTCAGCAATAAAAAACATTTTATTTCCAGTCAATTCTACATTATTAATAAGTAAAAGCATAGGGAGGAGAAATAATAGTTTTTATACAATAAAATATTAATTAGGAGAATATAATATCTTCACTATATAATTCTATAGTACTGAAATTGTTTTGCTAGGCTCAAACATCTAATCACTAGAAAAACAGACTGAGAAACCCCATCATGATTTTCATCTTAAGTAAAAAATAACATCTCACAAATAGAATCAATGCTATTTTGAAAAACTATCTACCTGAATTTATTGGAAACAAAAATCACACACACACATACACACACACACACCTCTTCTTAAAAATCCAAGCAACTAAAGTAGATATAACAACTTGGTGAATTGGTTTCATGGACCTGATCAGTTAACTGCCATATATCACCAATAGATCAGGGTGAAACAAACAACCTAATTCTTACCTTCTTTATATAGGTTATTCTTCAGAAATTTATTTATGTTTGCTAGAACTACATGAATAATAAACTGTGAAATCAAAGCACTTATGGAAAGACAGGAACACTCACACACTGCTGGTGGGACTGTGAACTAGTATAACCTCTATGGAAAGTCATATGGCGATGCCGCAAAGAGCTAAAAGTGGAATTACCATTTGATCCAGCAATCCCATTACTGGGCATCTACCCAAAGGAAAAAAAGACATTCTATCAAAAAGACATCTGCACTCAAATGTTTATAGCAGCACAATTCACAATTGCAAAGATATGGAAACAACCCAAGTGGCCACCAATACCATGGAGTTCTACTCAGTCACAAAAACAATGGTGATCTAACACCTCCTCTATTATCCTGGATAGAGCTGGACCCCATTCTACTAAGTGAAGTATCACAAGAATGGAGAAACAAGCTCCACATGTACTCACCATCAAATTGGTATTAATTGATCAACATTTATGTGCACAATGTAGTAGTAACATTCATCTGGCGTTGGGCAGGTGGCGGGGAGAAGGGCATGGGTATATTCACACCTAATGAGTGCAGTGTGTACCATTTGGGGGATGGACACACTTGTAGCTCCGGCTGGGGTGGGGCAAAGACAATATATATAACCAAAACATTGTACCCCCGTAATATTCTGAAATAAAAAAAATTAAATAAAAATAAAAAAGTACTTATAATCCCTATAAGGTATCACAGGATAAAAGTACAAAACTGTTCAATAAATATTTAGCTAGGTTCATAGGTGACTGTTTACCAGCAAGAAAGGCACAACCTACTCACCTGACTTTTCCAGGTCAGAATCGTGGAGCTCAGCTGCTCTGCCTCCTGAAAAGGCTCTTTCCTGACACAGTCAGAGGCAGAAAAACAAGGAGACAGGACTATTACTATGAACTAGTGCAGTGTATCTTACACTTTTATGGCTTGACTCTGATTCCTTTTACGAATGGAGGGGTGGCCACTGTGATTTAATGCTACTAATCAGAGTCAAAAGCCAGTAACCTTGGTTCTCAAGCCAGACTTTACCTCTCTAAGTACTCGCTCTAAAATATAGCATGTACTTCTCAAACAATTTTCCTTCAGTAAAAATTGACCTATAATCAAATCATTATTGATCTCTAATGAATCACATAAGCATTTAAACAAAATATTTGTTTCATTTGGCTAAAAGTCTAACTACAAAGACCTTTAATTAAATGTAATTTTATTTTGAAAAAAATGTTTAGTTTCAAATTTTTAAACAATGGCTATTTTGTCAATACCTATTACAGAAAACAGGAGAACCAGAAAATAATTAAGTGGTTTCATTAAAATAACTGTTTAAAGATTTAGCTTATTGACCAAGATACAAAATATCACTCTTGTCTACAGTGTGGTAGAACTTTGTTATCTCTCTAGGGCACAGGTCAGCAAACTTTTTCTGGAAAGGGCTGGATAGTAATTTTCAGCCTTGCAGGCCATATGATCTCTGTTACAACTCCTCAAATTATGCTGTCATAGCCGTAGACAACACTTAAACAAATAAGCACGGCTGTGTTCCAATAAAATTTTATTTGTGGACACTGAAATTAGAATTCCATATAATTTTAACACGTCACAAAATATCATTCTTCTTTTGATTTTTTTCAACCACTTAAAAAGGTAAAAATCATTCTTAGATAATTAGTTATAAAAGAACAGGAATCAGGCCAGATTTGGCTTGGTAGCTGTGTTGTGCTGACCCCAGCCCACTCTAGCCATAGCACAGGAATGACACCTCCATTAGAGGCTTCCTGTTTCATAATGAGAGAGAGCGCCTATGCTCACCGAGGACATGGTAAGATTCCCTGTGCCACCAAAACTACAACCCATTCTATTCAGATCCTGGAAGCTCTCTTTATACATTTTCTCCTCTTTTTCCCCGCAAAGATATCTTTAATTACACTTTTTAAAATAGTATCAAGAGATCTGAGAATTAAAAACTATCTAAAGACCAATGGAATGCATTCAAAAGAGGAGTTGAATAGCTCTATCATTATTGTATCTTTTTCTCATTCATGCATTCATTCACGTAACAAAATTTTGCAGAACGCCTACTATGCACACAGTGCCTTGAGAAGTGCAGGCAATGCAGAGGTGAATAAGACACAGTCCTTGTCGTGAAGGAGCCCAGAGTCTAGCAGCAAAGACCCAAGTACACTAGGGATTCCATCACATGATGCTATGTGCTAGGTTACATGCATTCTCAAGCTGCCTCAAGAGAACCCAGGTCAAACGCCCAACCCTTGCCTGTGTGGCAGAGGCTTTTCTAGTAGGATATCTGAGCTGAGCGTCAAAGAATGAGTACTTTTCCATATAAAAAGGGAACCAGACCAGCATAAGCAAACTCAGTTGTCAAAAGCCAGATACAATTTCCTAATGTAAACTTCCTTATACATTTATTAATACTTTAATTAGGTTGTGGGATCTACCCCACTTCCCTGGAATTTGGACCTCAGGATGTTGGTTAATGGGTTAAGTGAAGGAACTAATAAATAATAACAAAGAGGACCTTTGTGTTTTATTTGCTTGGAAAGGCCAATGTTTAAAACCTGCAGCACTTCCAGTGGGAGTAAATTCTCTGTCATCCAAAACTACTCACTGGTTGGAAGGTTTTACTGATAACCTTTCTGAGTTTACCCAGTTATTTCTGATTATACACATATGGTACCATGCTAAATAATTCCTCTTCCATTTCAGTGTTTTATACCTTTTAAATGTTTGTAGACTGTTATTATGACTCCCGTGAGTCATTTCTAAGCAAAGCTAGATATTCTTTGCTACTTTAATCTTTCCTTGCTCCCTTAATAATTTGTATTATTTGTTTTCTCTTCACTGGATTCATTCTTTAATTCTATGAATCTTTCTCTTAATGAGGTCCACAGCTGAGCCACTCCAATATCAATAATTGCAAAAACAGAGAATAAGTTTACTTCCTGTCTTTACAATAAATCTAGTTTGTCTTGACTGATATTTTCTAAATATTCTCTTTCCAAAATTGAATTTCTAAAACATATCTGACACTAGTTATCTTTTTTTCTCCCTTAAATAAAATTTATTTGAGTTTAGGATTTCTGCTTTTGTTTTTCAAGTTCTAAATCATCCAAAAGGTTATGCTCATTTTTTCTTCTCTATTGGTCTCTGTCCTTTTCTATTTGGTAAATACAAATTATTTTCTGGTCTTCTGAACACTGCTGAAATTGATTTGGCTGTTTTTATTTAGCGAAAATATTAGCTTAAATTTGATGCTAAACACAATTTAAAATTCCATCTATTGGTTATGAAACTAATGTTAGATGGTTAGTTACAGCCCTTGAAAATGCACAAAGTAGTATTTTCTCTCAGACCTTATTTTCCTTCAAGAATCTCATGGATCTTTATAAATGAATTTGAGATAAATAGTAGGAATGGATCTTGAACAGCCGTGTTTGTTCTATTGTGTTTAAAGTGTGTGGCTGAAATTCCACAACTGGGCATCTACCCAAAAGATCAAATGACACTCTACAAAAAAGACACCTGCACTTGAATGTTTATAGAAGCACAATTCACAATTGCAAAGTTGTGGAAACAACCCAAGTGCCCATCAATTAGTGGATTAATAAAACGTGGCATATGTATACCATGGAGTACTATTCAGCTTTAAGAAACAATGGTGATATAGCACCTCTTGTATTTTCCTGGATAGAGCTGGAACCCATTCTACTAAGTGAAGTATCTCAAGAATGGAAAAACAAACACCGCATGTACTCACCAGCAAACTGGTATTAACGGATCAACACCTAAGTGGACATGTAGGAATAACATTTATCGGGTGTTGGGCGAGTGGGAGGGGGGAGGAAGGGATGGGTATATACAAACATAATGAGTGAGATGTGCAACGTCTGGAGAATGGTCATGCTTGAAGCACTGACTCAAGCGGGGAGGGGGGACATGGGCAATATACGTAACCTTAACATTTGTACCCCTATAATATGCTGAAATAAAAAAAAGATTCTAATAAAAAATAATAATAAAAAATAAAGTGCGTGGCCAAGAATCTTGGATTTCTGCACACATAATTCATTACTTAGGCAACTTGTCATCACTATACAGGGAGAGCCCTTACCACTAACAGAGGAAGAGGAGAAGGGACCCAACAGCCACGCCCAGGCACAGGCCCATCCCCAGGCTAGAACTGGTCTGAAGGCTTCCCCTCTATCTGACAAACAAGAAAATTACATATATTTTGTTACTTCTATAGGACTCCAGTATAGATGTCAAATAAAATTTATAGCTCTAAATTACTTCCCACAATGTAATGAGAGTTCACTAAACCTATACAGATGGTGGCTGTCCACACCAATGAGGATTATTTATAGAAATAATTTCAAATGATGTGTAATGGAAAATCATGAACAGTTTTTACGAGAAGTTTGGAGGGGGAAGTTGAAAATTTTGAAGTGAAAATATTGATAAAATCTTTGAAATGTTTGTGGCTTTCACATAAACTATAGAGACTAGGCCAACTTAGATAGTGTTAAGGTGTATTTGAGTTGTTAGTTTGGCTGAGTGGAAAGGACATTGTCTTTGGGCTCAAATTTCTACATTTTTCCTTTTATCATTTATACAACCTGATAAAAATCAGATAAGAGATAACAGAAAACTAGAAATATTAGGCAATAATTACCAATAAACTGATGAACCTCAGTGTGGTCTACTATAGAACATTTGACTTTTTTTTTTTTTTTTTTTTAGTAAAATGGAAACCAAATGTATTACCGTAAGAATATGCCCCTAGGTAGCTGAAAGAATAAACCTAAAGATAAGGTTAACTATATTCTCCCATTAAATGTTATAGAAAGTCTACCAGATACACATTTAGTTGCAGTGTAACTCATGCCAAACTGTTCTAACAGTGGTTAATGAAAAGGGTCAGACACTTATTCCATTATCACAGAAGAGAATGCATGTCTTCTTCTTTGAACTACAGTAAGTCACTCAATCTTGGGTGACTACTCAAAGACAAATCTATACACATCTATAAAATACAGGGCAGGTCAAGTTTCAGTACTCTCACAGAGTCTTTAACCAATCCTCTCAACATGACCCTTGGGAGCCACTCCTCAGTAACATAATTACCTGAAGAATAGAAGAACACCATGGATTTCCTGGTAATTTATCCTAATCTCATCCAGTTACAGGATAAATAGGAAAAATAATCAGAGCAGTAATAAATTTAAATTTTAACTTACCCAGTGAAATTGAAATTGCATAAAATACCAATATTCACCATAATTTCAAACAATGTAGTACCTAGATGCTTATTCTAGCACCCTAGAGCTGCAACAGCGCCTTGCTCACCTGGGAACCCAGAAGTCAAGGAAAGTGATAGGATGTCAGGGGTAGCAGCTTCTGGATCAGCTCACAGAAACTCTCCATTGCCCAGAAAATCCCACAGGAAGCAACATCTTCTCCCACTATCCTGTTATCTCTCAGTAGCACACAGAAGCTTCTGGAAATCAGTATTTGCACTCCAACCATGACCACATAAACCCATCATTAGAAAGGGAATTGACAGTTCTTAAGCACTTACTTTGTATCAAACCCCATTGTAGTCACCCGGGATTCCAACACAGATAAAAATCTAATCCCTGCCCTCAAGAAGCCATGGCCAGCAAGGGAGGAAAGAAAGCCAACAAATCACAGCAGAACAGTGTGATAAGATTGTGACATATGGACATGGAGCTTCCATGGGAGTACCCAGGGACAGATGGGATGTCAGGGAACATTTCCTGAAGGAGGCTTCCACAGAAATTTTCCAGTGAAGAACAGAAGGATGAGAATGAGAAATAGGTTATGGCAGCTGCCCAGGCAGCTTAGAACTACTAGATTATAACAAGGTGCAAAAGACAGGAAGATCTGGGCTTGAACTCATTGCTAATGGCTGGAAGATACTGAGAATTACTTTATGTCTCACTTTTCTCTTTTGTAAAGTGAGATAATAAATGCAGGATAGATGTGAGAATTAAATTAGGCAATACAAGGGCAAGCTCTGTGTAAACTGTAAAGCATTAAACATTTTAGTTAACTGCTTTTACTGGGACAGTTTCTCATCTGCCCCCTCACTTTGTCCTAGTTTCACCACAAAGTGACAAAATGGAAATCCACAAAATAGCAGTTCAAAGAAAATGATTCAGATACAACAGCAATTGATTACCAACTCTGACCAAAATTACCTTTGCATATATGATGTCTGTGTTTCTTTGTTCAGGTTGTGGTATTTGAAAACAAGATTAAGCCCTGAAGGCTGCCCTTCCTCATACTTTCACATGGAAGATAATAAAGGGTCACTTTCCATGGCGCCCAACACTGAACAAGTGGAGAGAGAACTGTGCACTTTTTACACAATGACAATGACTCATTTACTTCTGCAGCTCACCCCAGACTCCAGCCTTGGTAAAACCTTCATAGGAGGATTTTGTATGGCCGTGATCTTTATGTTAAAAGAAAGTTGAGGAGAAGCTGGAGAGATTTACCCAAAAAATACTTAAGTGACTAGAAAATAATACCATGTCAAAAATTAAAGGAAGTTGGTTTCTCATGCTAAAAGAGATCAATGTAAAATAAGAGTTCACCCTCTCCATCTATCTTGAGAAACTGCACAGTTGAAGCAGTTCTGTTTTCTGCCATTCATGAAACTCAAGGCAAACTGCGTACCCACAGCAGCGTTTGCCTGTGCTATGCTTAACAAAGAATGTCCTTCCTTGTTCACTATCAAATTCTCACTCTTCCTTCAAGGCCCAAATCTACTGTCACCTTTTTCAACTAGACACTCCTTGGGTTACAGAGCTTCTTTTCTGGTTGTTCACGTGCCTTCCTTCTGCCTTTTGCATAGTAGACACTAAGTGTTTGCTGAAGAAGTGGGCTACTGGGGGGCAGGGGATAAGAAATTTGCCTCCTTCTGACACCATGGCATGCGTGCTGTGGGAGAAGGAGACACTGCCCCCAGAGAAGAGGGAAAAGAAAGTGCTGTCACTTGGGGAAAACTAAGATATAATGTGTATGAAGTGGCTAAAGACTTCTTAACCAACAGTTACATTTTTCTTCCTATGGTGGCTCTGCAAGCATAGACCATGATCCCCAGGAATGTCTCAGGGGTCTCGGGTTTTCATAGGTGGTGTGGTGCAGAGGTCAAAAATTAACTTAATCTCATTTAAATTTTAAAAATAATAAAATAAATGGGGAAGTTTGGAGGAATATGGTAAAGTAGTGAAACCAAACCAACAATGACAAGATTCTTTACTTTCACAGCTATTAATAGTGTTTCTTAAGACAAAAATATTATATGATATAAAATTATAGCCTATAATTTTTACTTTAATGAAATTTAATTTTATTGGAAAATTCACTTGTTACTAATTATTTTAAATGAAACCTGTGCCAAGTGCTGTAAGAATGTTTTTATGCACAAATACATATTTTCACATTTGATTTTATTTTCAGTCTTCTCTGATTTTCAGCTTTTCATTGGGATTTCTCAGGTATATTAACTTTGTATTTTTAACCCATCTAAGCAAAAATACAACAACTGAAAACAGAAGAAAATCTCTGCACATTTTTCATCTTTTTTTTTTTCCTTTTCTAAACCCTTTATTGCTCTAAACTCTTCCATGCCATATTTCATGGCAGAAATGCAGGGGATCTAATGAAGGGTATGGACGGAAGAAAAGGCGACAGCTCTGATTTCCCTAAATTGACCTTTCATGAACCTTCCCTCAAGGAACCCAGAGTTGCAGCATTTTAACCCATCCTGATTAGCCCACTTTCTGCTTTAAATCTGTTAGCTGGCCTCTTACCAGTTCTCCCTGGTGTCTTACCATAACCACTGCTCTGGAGACCTTCATGACCTGTCATTTCTCTGTGTCAGTGCTCTTTTGTGTCATTTTGTGCCACTTCTATTTCTCTCCATTTGACCTCCTTCTTGCCCTCCCCCTGCAGCAGTGGGTCTTTGGCAGCCATTTGTATGACATGATCCTAATATGACATGGCAATGAACAGAACTGGGCCACCTCCCTTTCCTGGGAATAGAATAGGTGCAAAAGAGTGTTGGTCCCCCTTGGCGTGGCTAAACCTATAATGGTTAAAACTCAGAAATGATAGATTGGCCACATTCCCACCATGTGGACCCAAGGGTAGAGAAAGCTGCTCTACACAGAGGGAAGAAGGAAGAGGAGGAGTCTTGGTGGTCTTCCAGTGTATCCTTCCCTCAGTCCCACCTGCCTTCTTGCCATTGGGGCCAGTGAGAAAACCCTTTTGGGCTTAAGTTTACTTGCCTATTTATGCCATTTATAACCAAAAGAGTCTTTACTAATAAACACATATTCATAAAAAGGAAAGTTTTATTTTTGAAGGTGTTGTAAAATCTTAAGCTAGCTGAACATCATAAATATTAGAAAATAAAGAATAAATAGCATTATGACTTAATCTATTACATGAAATTACCTGGTATCCTAGAAAAATCCAGGCTGAGGAAGTTTATTCGCATAAAGTATTGAATGTTTGGGACAGAGCAGAAACTGAGACAGAAAAATGCAGCAGAAAGTCAGTATCTCAGTGGCAGACAATTTATTTCTTCCACCTGTCGCACAATTACTCCCACCTCTCCTAACTCCTGGTTCTCCTGTCAGTCACTGGGGCCTTCTGATAACCAAGAAGATAAAACTACGGAGGGTGTCTCTGGGGTAGGAGTGGAGGAGAAAGTCTTGGAGAAGGTGGCAAATGAACTGGCTGCCAGTTTCAGAAAAAAATTATTGCCTGTAATGATCCAAGTGACACTAAGTGGCACACTGGCTGGAGCACACAGGTTAAGTCACTGAATAGACTAAAAGAACATGGAAAACATGTGAGCTGACAGAAGATCATGGCTATTGCAGTGACAACCACGCGGCTCTGAACTGACAAACCACAGGTCAGCTTTTTCAACTGACTGTGGACACAAACGTTCAGGAAAAGGTTAGATTTAATTTAAAAATTTCCTTGTTTCTTAATCGTGTCTAAAGGAGCCTTGTTATTTAGCGAGCTATCCAACACCTCCGTGTCTGTCATGGCAATGAGGCATATAGTAGATGTTGGGTAATCATGGTATTAAAACTCGCTCACTGGGCAAGAACAAGTTGGAGCATATGCCTCTGTTGATCCTTAGAAAATGATGACTACCAATCATAACTAATCAATCTCAATCACCTTATTAATGCTATCCAGAATGTTTAAAAATGAAACATAAAATCAATAACAATGTGAAAATATGTATTTAGGTTTTCATCCATAATTTCTTTATAAAAATTAATTCTCCTGATGGAGATGTAGGATAGAAAACTAACACTAGCCTAAAATAAATATAACATGCTTGTAGAGGATTTCTTTTTCCTTTCTAGAAATGGTGATTTACCTCTTTCTGATTATTAAAAAAAAGTTTCAAAGAATCAGAAAACTTAGAAGGGTATAATAAAGATAATTAAAGTTACCTAAATTACACCACATTAATTGATAACTCTGAAGTTATCTTTCCAGACCTTTTTTTTTTTTTTTGGCAAGTCTGTTAGTTTGAGGCCCCGAAGCCTAGACATTACCTGGGAGCTTGTTAGAAATGCTGAATCTCAGACTCCATCCCAGACCTACTGAATCAGAATGTGCATTTTAATATAATAAGATTCTCCAAGTGATTTGATGGACACTAAAGATAAGACCCATTACACTAGGCAGTCTTTTGTTTTGTCTTGCTAAAATGTTGAACCAGAGTTTTTTTTTTTTTTAGAAAATATCAATATATTGATATTTTTAGAAAAATATCAATTTTATTGAGATATAATTTACATACTATATGCTTCATCCTTTTAAAGTATACAAATTAGTGGTTTTTGGTATATTCATAGAGCTGTATAATCATTGCTACTGTATAATGTTAGAACATTGTCATTAACCTCCCCAAACAACCATGCCCATTAGCAGTCATTTCCCACTCCTTTTACCCTGCAAGTCCCTGGCAACCATTAATAATCTATTTTCTGTTCAAGACCAGCCTGGCCAACCTAGTGAGACCCCCTCTCTACAAAAAATAAGAAAAAAATTAGCCAGGCCTGGTGGTGCCCGCGTGTAGTCCCAGCTACTCAGGAGGCTGAGGCAGGTGATTGCTTGAACCCAGGAGTTTGAAGTTACTGTGAATATAGTGTGAGCTATAATCACAACACTGTACTCCAGCCTGGGTGACAGAGACCCTGTCTCAAACAAACAAACAAACAAATAAACAACAACAACAACAAAACCCACCTAATTTCTGTCTCTAAGAATTTGCCTGTTTTGTAAATTTTACATAAATGGAACCATATATGAATAATACACGGTCTTCTGTGACTAGCTTCTTTCACATAGCATAGTGTTTTCAATATTCATCCGTGTTGTAGCATATATCAGTACTTCATTCCTTTTTATTGCTGGATAATATATCTTGTGTTGGGATATGTGACATTTTGTTTTTATTCACCCATTGGTGAACATAATTTTTTCACTCTTTGGTTATTATGTTCTTTCATATACAAGTTTTTACGTAGACATATGTTTTCACTTCTCTTTGGTACATACCTAAGAGTGGAATTGCTAGGTCATATGGTAACTCTATTTTTATTGTTTGAGGAACTTTAAGATTATTTTCCAAACTGGACCACCATCTTATATTACCACTCTGCCATTTATAAGGATTCTGATTTTCCCACATCCTCAACATTACTTGTTACTATCTGACTTTTTGAGCTAACCACCCTACGAGGTATGAAGTGGTATCTCAATGTGGTTTCTATTTCCATTTCACTGATAACTAATGATGCTAGTATCTTTTCATGTGCTTATTGGCCATTTGTACATCTTCTATGAAGAAATGTCTGTTCAGATCCTTTGCCCATTTTTAAATTGGGTCATTTGTGTCTTTATTGCTGAGTTGTAAAAGTCTTATATACTTTAGATACTCGATCCTTAAGAGATATATATTTTCTCCAATTTTGTGGGTTGTCTTTTTATTTTCTTATAGATGTCTTTTGATGCATCAAAAGTTTTAATTTTAAATTTGATCAAATCTAATTTATCTATTTTTATTTGCACTTTTGATACCATTTAAAGAAACCATTACCCAAGGTCAGGAGTAATTACTAATACACTTTCTTCTAAGAGTTTTAAAGTTTTAATTCTAACCTTTAGCTCTATGATTGATGGTGAATTTATTTTTGTATATGGTGTGAGGTAGGTGGCCCAACTTCATTCTTTTTCGTGTGAATATTCAGTCATTCTAGTACCATTTGTTGAAAAGACTATTCTTTCTCCATTGAATGGTCTTGGCATCCTTGCTGAAAATCAATTGACTATAGATGTATAGCTACAATTTCTGAACTCTCAATTCTATTCCATGATCTATATATCTATCCTTATGGCAATAACACACTGTAATAAATAATGTAGCTTTGTAGTACGTTTTGAAGTTGGGAGGTATGAGTTCTCCAACTCTGTTCTTCTTTTTTAAGATTTTTGGCTATTTTCTATTTTGGATTTCTTATACTTCCATAGGAATTTTATGATCAACTTGTCCATTTCCACAAAGAAGCCAGTGGAGGTTTTCTGATAGGAGTTGCATTGAGTCTGTAGATTAATGTGTAAAGTACTGCCATCTTACTATTATGTATTCTGGTTCATGCACTTGGCATGTCTTTCCATTTATTTTATCTTTTGATTTATTTCGACAATGTTTTATAGTGTTCAGTGTTAAAGTCTTGTACTTCCTTTGCTGCATTTATTTCTGAGTAGTTTATTCTTTTTGATGCAATTGTAAATAGGATTTATTTTCTCATTTCCTTTTCATATTGTTCATTACTAATGTACAAAAATAAAATTGATTCTTACATATTTATTTTGTATTATACAACATTGCTAAACTAATTTATTGGCTCTAAGTTTTTGTGTGTGTGTGGATTTCTAGGATTTTCTATATATAAAATCATGTTGTCTGAAAATAGTTTTACTTCTTCCTTTCCAATCTCCATTCCTTCTATTTTTTTCTTGCTTAATTACCATGGCTAGAACATTCACTACAAAGTTGGATAGTAGTAATTTGAGTGGAGATTCTTGTTTTGTTTCTAATCTTAAGAAGAAAGCATTGTCTTTCACTATTAAGGATGGTGTTGGCTGTAGACATTTCATATATGTTTTCATCATGTTGAGGAAATTCCCCTCTATTCTTAGCTTGTTGAATTTTTTTCATCATAAAAGGGGGTTATATTTTGTCAAATGCTTTTCCTGCATTTATTGAAATGATGTGTTTTTTGTCTATTACTCTATTAATATAGCATATGACATTAATTTTCTGATGTCAAGGAAACTATATTTTTGGGGATAAATCCCAAATTCAATTATTTAGACATGGTTTCCTTTACTTCTTTGAACATATTTGTAATAGCTGATTTAAAGTCTTTGTCTAGTAAGTCCAATATCTTAGCTTCCTTAGGGACAGTTTCCATTAGCTGTTTTTTTTCCCCCTGTGCATGGGCCATACTTACTTGTTTGTGTGTCTTGTAATTTTTTGTTGAAAGGTGGACATTTTAGGTACAATGTGGCAACTTTAAAAATCAGATTCTCCCCATATTCCCACCAGGGTTTTTTGTTGATGCTCTTTTTTGTTTTTGTTATTCTTGTTTGTTCAGTAAAATCTGTATTCTAGGTTATGTGCAGCCATGGAAATCTCTGTTCAGTTAGCTTAATGATCAGCTAATGATTAGACAGAGATTTTCTTAGCTGTCCTAAACTAACAGTCTCCCATTCTTTGCCAAGAAGCTCTACATGTGTATTGGGGCACACTTGCAATGTTCCACCAGTTTACAACTCGGCTTTAGTGCCTTTATTTCCTGCTTGTGCAGAGACTAAAGGTCAGCTAGAGGTGAGAAATTGGGACATATTCTGATGTTTCCTGGGCATGATAACAGCCTTAAACATATATGTGACTTTCTAGATCCTTAAGAATACGGAAGAGTTTTTCTAAAACCCATATAAGGGGTCTTGCTCCTCATATCATCATTTTGCCAGGCCCTTGCTTGCCTCAATTGTTATTGTAGTCTCAGGAAACTGTGATACTAAACAATTGCCAATTATTGTTTCCAACAAACTCCTTGGGCATAGTATTTTTCCTACAGAGTGAGGTCCGAGTCAGGTCAGATAATGACAATGTCCTGTGAATGGAGCTTTTTCAGGGAGCTGTGAAACATTTCAAATAATGACAATACTCTGGGGATGGGAATTTTTGAAGAGTTGTAAGCCTGTTATGTTCACTCCAGTGACTGCTAGGCTGCTATTTTTCAAAATTACCTTGGTTGTGAGTTTGCTAGTATTCAAGGTTACCATGGAGCTGGGGAGAGGGGATGGGAATAGGACAAGTATATATGCCACAAAATTCACTGTTCTTACTGATATCTCTTTAATAAATCCTTCTCACATTTTTGCAAGGCTTTGGTTAATTTCCAGAGCTCTGAAGAAGTTGATTTTGATAATTTTTTGCCAATGTTATCATTGCTTTTATGAGGCAGAAATTTTTGGAGACCCTTACTCCACCATTCTGGAAGTGTTTCTTCCTTTCAGAACTTTTAAAATAAGTATTTAAAGGCATACTTCTATACTAAAAGAACAAAATGTGACATCTGATGCACTAATTTTCTATTTAGAACCACTTATAGTCCACACAGTATAATGTAGATAAGAAAATGCAGTTACCTTAGTTCAACCTAACATTAAAGTAAAACTCACTCTATTTCTTGGATGAACAAATGAGTAAATTGACACAAGTGAATGAATGAATGAGTGAATGATTGCATGCATAAATAATGAAGGGAGCTCAGGTGTCATCAAGAGAGGCAGACTGGCTACATACCAAGATGCCTTCTAGAAAGGCAATTATTATCCTGGTGATTTTACTGTGGCGCCAAGTCTGGCCTTAAGCTTTGCAGACTCAGCTTAAAACCGGTCTGTCAGCCCATAAGTGGGGCCACATCTTTGGCACAGTTTCTCATTAACCCATCTTATAGAGATCAGAATGCCAAATTATTAATTTGCAATAAGGGCTATAAATGCCATGAGGACCATAATAATTGTATCAGCAAGTCTAGTGCATTTTCTTCCCATAGGTAATCTACATGGGAAGACAAATCCTTCTAAGAAGTTTGCAGGATAAGCACAGCAACAAGACAACAAGAATTGTTATAAAATTCAAATGGTCAATGGCACTGGGCTACTGACGCCTGATAATCTATTAAGATCTTAACTTCTGCCTTGTTCCTGTTAATTTAGGAGTCTGGAAATAATGAAAAGGTAATCTGACCATGTAAGAGCTAATGCTCTTCTTACCTGGAAGAAGTAAGGGAGAGGTGGAAGAGAGCGAGGATATAAGCACCTTCTTTGGGCTTTTTCTTTTTTGTGCTACCCCAGTCTTTAGAAGGTTGAGCCCAGCAAGTAGTTAAGCCGGCACAACCTCAACTATGGGGGAGAGGGAGGCTGATGATTACCAAGAAGTGGAAGAAGCTTGACCTGGGGAGACTTCGTTTTCCTGAGACTGAGAGAGGTGAGAAGAGGGCAGGTGTGGGGACACTGGCTCCACAAGTGGCACAGGCATGAAGTCTCCCTTTCAGAAAGCTGGACATTCAGTACCTATCTGTTCAGAACATGAGATTTTCAAGTGGATCATTGCAGCCATGAGAGGGAAGGTTAGGGCACACTGAAAACCAGAGGCCCAACCCCTCTGGATTAGGAAACCTCTAGGTTTCCTTACTGCAACACATGAATAAAATTTAATTTCCTGATTACTTCTCACCTTTCTAGTACCAAAGACTTCCCTTTCCTGGGAAAGATTTGGATGGTTCTTGCCTAGGTGCTCCTTGCTGATTCCTCTATTCATAGGTGCCATTTCTGGACAACTCCGATTTTGATATATTCATTCTTAAGTCTTGCTTTGGCTTCATTCCAACCCCTCAAATCAGTTTTGCAGATAGCTGCTCTGATCCAAGTTCTTGGAGGTGTCTCAGTTTCTCTGCTACCTTTTGCCTCCATTACCCAGTGTTATATTTATGTGTCCAATAGGTTACATGGCATTTGTGTCCACATAACTGTCTAAAAAGACTCCTGATCCTTCTCTTTTCCCCTTTACCCACTGTCTAGTCTTCTACCTTCCTTTCATTTGTAAATCTTTCATTTAACCTCCCTCACTTTTTAGAATTAATAACATGTTCTGACATGCTTATTGACTAGCTCTTCTGCTTCTCCCACCCTCAATATCCCCAGTAGTTTATGTTAATTTCCTTTGTCACCATTATTGTTCCCTATTTAACTTATTCTCCCCACCCACCCTGCTCCAATTATTCAAAATTTCTCTCATTTTCGTCTCTCCCACCTGTAGAGGTTGCAGGTGGAAAAGGTAAAGCCAGGTGACTAATACTCAGGTATACCAAGCTTCCAGGATTCACAAGAATCTTGAGAACTTAAACAAATCCATTGCTAGAGGTCAGATAACTGATGGTATGCTTTAAAATAATTCCATGAGGCACACAAGAAGTGAGCTCCATTGACATTCAAGATTCTAAAATAACCTTTAATGAGGATCCATATGATCTTCTCCACTCTCCCTGATGAGAACACAAAGAAAAATGCACCACAGGTTTATTACAAACTTGCAGCTATTTTTTCCCTCTTTTAAAAAGGACAAACAATTCCTGCAATTGTACCTTTGGACTTTAAATACTGTTAAAAAGAGTAGCAAACTTGCAACAAGGTCCTTACTGAGAGCAGCATTTTTTTCCCATCTAGAACTCAAATTAGTTAAAAATGTCGCTCCTTAGGAAAAAAAGAGCATCTCCTTTATAGAATCACCTTGAAATAGAAGCCAGGTGTTGTGTATTCAATCAGTAAGTGCTAATAAAATGCTAATATCTCTGGGCAAAAATTGTAAAGCTGAAGATATTGAAATGCTGGTCCGTTGGAATATCTGGTAAAAGAAAGTGCACTCACAGGGGCCAATTAGCATGTACCATGTTAAAAATTAAATTTAATGATGATTAACAAGGCCATCTTCGTTTGAGTAGGAAGTGCTAATTTGTAAGGAGCACTGACAGTACTTGTAGTCCCAAACCCTACCTATAGTTTATATCTATAGTACCCGAAACCTCCATTTCATAGTCATTGTGTTAGGAGCTTCCTTAAGAACTGATCCTAAAACATGCATAATTCACAGGAGGAAAGAGAGAACAGGAAAGGCACACATATTAAACCACTACTAGTGATTTTCACACGTATGAGCCTCATAAAAAGCTCATGAGGTCTTGTTAGTATCATTATGACGAGGTGTAATGGGGTGGTGGTCAGGAGCATGGGCTGTAGAAGTACCTAGACTTGAGCCTGGCTCTGTCATGTACCAGCACATTAGTGTGCCTCAGTTTTTTCATCTGTGAAATGGGACAAATAGTGTACTTATCTCATAGGACTACTAAGAACAGAAAATTACTACTGTGAATAGTCAATCAATCATTATAGGTAAGATGCCTTTAAGAGTGACTGGCACATACTAAGTATGCAACAGGCATTTTGATTAGCACTTTGCAGATGAGAAAACTGAGCCTTAAAGAGGTGAAGTAATTGCTGACCATCATATAGGTAAGTGCCAGAGCCCTGAACAGGAATCAGGGACATCTGTCTCTGAAGCCCAGGCATGCACTTTGCACACCAAGTCAGCACAATACGATCACTAATAAAGCTTACGGCTTTGTTTTTCAGATTTCTTTGTGGGAATGGGACACAGGATATGTAAACTCTCATCACAAATGGGGAATACAGGGAATGACAGTCTGTTAAGATCTGGGCCAGCGGTTTTTCAAACTTGGCTGCACAAGTTTAAAACTTCCTTTCAGGCCACATTTGAGAACAATCAAATCCAGCATCTTTGAGGGTGGGACCCAGTCATCAATAATTGAGCATGTATCAGAATCATCTGGAGAGCTTGTTGCACACAAATTGCTGGGTCTCACCCCAGACTTTCTGATTCAGTAGAGATGGGGTGGAGCCTGAGAATTTGCATTTCTAATAATTCCCTGGTGATGCTGATGTTACTGGTCCAGGAAACTCTAGACATTTAAAAATCCCCTCTGCATCCAAGTGCCTGGATGGGTCTGAGGAGCCACAGAGTTGTAGGAGAGTGATTTTATGGTGAGGTATCCCAGAATGGAGTATAAGGGCACACAGAGAGAATGGGAAACAAGACATACTCCTGCCTACCTCACAATTTTTTCCTAAGGCTAATTCAAATGATGAATGAGGGTTTTCACTTCTATGTTAATATTTGACAGTTTTAAATCAAATTAGCGTCTCTCTTCATTCCAATACAACTGTTCCAGTGGAAGCAGCAATATCTCACCCAAAATCAAGCTTCAGTGAAAGAAACGGGACTTTTTAAAAGTCAAAATCAACTGACCATTATTTATTTACAAAAGTGTTTTATATGTAAAGTGGATGATCAGAGATTCATCAGGTAAATAATAAAAATGGGAGTCACAATTTTGATTTGCCATTAGAGTTTAGGTTCCATAAAAGCAGGGACCACATCTGTTTTGCTTATAACTTTATATGCAGAACAAGTGCAGTGCCTGACAGGGAAGGAGGAAGGGAGGGAAGTTGAGAGGCAGGATGAGAGGAGGGAGGATGGAAGGGAGGCAAGAATCAGAAAAGAATGCAATGCAAAAAACTGTAAATGCAGCAAAAGGGATTATTTACATTGATATAGTCCACAATAGATAATAGTTATAGATTTTTATGTATTGAATAACATAACATGGAACTATGGAGAAGCCAAACTTTTAAGAATTTATGGCAAAAATGCTAGACGCTCAACAGTAGTAGGAGACTTTTTGAAGTCACTCTATTTAATGTCTGCTCATATATATAGCATCCTGTTGAACTCTTGTTTATAGACTTGATCTTTAAATCTTGGTTAATACATAGAGGAATAGCGTCCACTTTAATTTATAGTCCTATGTGTATACAGTCTAAGTGAAAAAGTCACAAACGAATGTTGGGTTTTAATCTTGTCATCATGCTTTACGCTATCTATTTTGTATAGTACCTTGATCTTTCCTTTGCAGTCTTTCTTTTGCATCATGGAGTTTATTTTTTTGATACTTTTAAAAAATAGCTTTATTAAAGTATAATTTATATGCCTTAAAACTCAGATTGTACATGCCCATTTGCAGTCTCTATGCATTTTGGAAGATATAGTTATCTTCTACCATACATACCTTTCAGCTTTAAAAAAAAACACATTGAGCTTAATACTATCAGCAGGGAAGTGAAACAGTACTTATTACCTCCTTATTCTGAGGTTACAAAATTAACATATTTACTATTTTTCTCCCTGTCTCTCCTCTACTTGCTATTTTTAAAAAATAATTCAGGATTTTCTACCAAGTATATAAATGCTAAACTAATATTTATCTTCTCTCTTAAGAATTATGTATTACGATTACATTCTACTCAGTGAACAAATTTTCAACAGTTAAGAATTAAATCTACCCAACCAATTTCAATGTTCATAATGATTCCTTTTATACTATCAATTCTCCTGTCTTGCTTTTGTTGTTGTTGATGTTTTTATTCATTTCCTTCTTGGCTAGAGAATGCCTGCAAGTAAATTTTTTCAGTACTGTAAAGAAGTGACATATTTTCTAAGTCCTTCCAAATCTGAGAATGTTTTTCTGATTCCTTCAGGCATTTATGGTTTAGAATTTTTCAGTTACAAACATTTCTATCTAACTTGACTCTTTCTTCCTTTGTAGGAAACGTTTCCCCCTCACTGAATGCTTTCCAGAATTTTTCTTTATTCTTGAAATTCAAAAATATCACAGATATGTCTAGCTTACAGTTATTTTCATTCATTTTTATTAATAAAATACAGTGAACTTTTACTGCAGATTCAGGTCTTTCTTGAGCCCTAGAAAGTTCTTTTTCCCATTTACATCTATGAACACTGCTTATGTTCTATTTGTTCTTGAATCTTCTGCAGACATATCAATTACTATGTGCTGGATTATTGTTTCCTATTCCCCACATTTAACATCTCTTAATTGTCATCTCTAAATATACAAGTACATTATTTTAAATGAAAATAATAGTTAATATTTATTAAGGACTCACCATGTGCTGGGCGTACGGATTATCTCAATGAATCTTCATAGATAACTATGAGATGGGTTCTGCTATGTCCCCACTTTGCAGATGAGAAACTTGAGGCTCATAAACACCACAATTACTTGTTTAAGGTCTCACAATTGTAAGTAGTGGAGTTGTGAGGGAACGATAAAGTTGGATTTTAGGTCCTGTGCTCTTAACCAGTATGCATTCTAAACCATAAATGCCTGAAGGAATCAGAAAAACATTCTCGGATTTGGAAGGACTTAGAAAATATGTCACTTCTATACAGCACTGAAAAAATTTACTTGCAGGCATTCTCTAGTCAAGAAGGAAATGAATAGAAACAAAAATAAATACAAAAACACTAACGAAAATATTACATGTATATCATACTGAAACAGGTAAGACTTTATAGTATAAACAAATAGAAAGTAGATTTTTCCCATTAAATCTACACAATGGGCAGAATGCAATATTTCTACTCTACTCAGGGAATTTTCATATACCAGCCCAATAGATACTCGAATATGGGGTTTCCAACCATGATAAGCACAAGATTGGGTGACACCTGGCCTAGCTCTCTGACAGAGGGTCCCAGACTGTGGCTCCCCCAGCCATTGCTTCCTCCCCATAGCAGAGCTGTGGCTGCACTGAGAAGCCCTTTTCCTCCCATCTCTCTTTACCCTGAAGGTCAAATTGGATCTACACAATTCCATGAAATTTCGTGACTTCCTTTCAGGCAGTCTGTTGGCATTCTGCATTATTAGATCTTGCCCTAGAAGCATTAACTGGCACATCTCTAAGAAAGTCCATCAGCCATGTGTCTGTTATACCACCGTCCCCCTCAGATGTCCTGGTTCCTTACTGTCAGCGTGGAACGATTTAAACAGTAGACTTGTCCAAATTTTTTTTTTAAAAAGCAGCACTTTCTGATTTCAGAGATATTACTTCTTTCAATGCATCGTTATCCTTAAGAAATCCTTTTACCAGCCTTGTGAAGTAAGGGACAGACTCCATTTTCATGTTCAAGAAAGCACCAAAAATGAAGATGCAGACTTACATACACACTTGCAAGAGAAACTCCCAATGTTGGCAGTTAGTTTGGTCTGGTTCAGGCTGATCTGAACTGAAGAAGGCCCAGGAAGTGCAAATTGTTCCTCCAAATTACCTCTAACTCCCTGGGAGACCAATTTGGAGATCTGACTCTGTCCTGGAATGGTTTTAGAGATCTGCCAATCAATCCGGATTCCCAAGCTTGCCCTAGAAGTGGACCTGACTGAACTGAAGTTGGCAGGAAACAGCAAGGTCTGTATCTTCAAGCCATCTGGCACTATTTCTTTCAAAACTTCTGTGCTAAGTTTATAAAGTAAGTCAGCACTCTTACCTTATATGATTTGGTTCCTGGTTTCAGAATTTAGGAGCAATACATTGGATGATGTGTTGGGAGACTTAGAATAAATTGAACCCAAAGCATAAAAGAAAAAAGTTGGTAAGCTGAACTTTTTTGAAAGACTCCATTAAAAAAAAAAAAGCCTGGCACAAAGATTCATGCCTGTAATCCCAGCTACTCAGGAGGCTGAGGTGGGAGGATCACTTGAGGCCAGGAGTTCGAGACCAGCCTGGGCAACAGAGCAAGACCCCATCTCTTAAAAAAAAAAAAAAAGAAAAAGAAAAGTCAAATCACAATCTGGAGAAAATATTCCAGATCCAGATAGATATTAGAGGACTAGCATCAAGGATATATGAAGGACTTTTAGACCAAACTCATAAAATATTTGAAAAGACACTTCACTGAACAAGATATACTAGTGGCCACTGAGTACATGAAAAGATGCTTGACTTCATCACTAGTCATCAGGGAAATGCAAATTAAAACAATGAAATACCACTGTGAACCTGTGTCTACAATCAAAAGACGACAATACCAAGTGTGAACAAAGATGCAGAGAAAGTAGACCATTCAAACATTGCTTGTAGGAATGTAAATGTTACAGCCACTTTGGGAAACAGTTTGGCAGTTTCTTAAAAGCTAAACATGCACTTAGCATATGTTCAGGAAATTCTACCCTTAGATATTTACCCAAGAAAAGTGAAAACATGTCAACACAAAGACTTGTACATAATAGCATAAACCCGGAAACAACATAAATGCCCATCAACAGGTAAATAAATATGGTACATGCATGCAATGAAATACATTGCAATGAAAAATGTATTTTTCTTCAGCAATGAAGAAAAATGAACTACTACTAAACACAACAACTTTAATAAAACTGAAAAGCATGCTCTACAAAAGCAGCTTAAGACCACACACTGCATATTCCATTTCTCTGAAATTCTAAAAAAGACAAAGTCATCTATAATGACAGAAGTAAATCAACACAGTAGTTGCCTGAGGTTAGTGTGAGAGGGGTGGGAGGGAACTTTCAGGGGTGCTAGAAATATTCTAGATCTTTTTATCCCATTTTTTCTTTTATTTCATTATATTATGGGGGTACAGATATTGTTACGGTTACATATATTGCCCCTGCCAACCCTCCCCCCACCGCCATGCTAGAGCTTCAAGCGTGTCCAACCCCCTGGTGGTGCGTGTCACACCCATTAT
>VBSM01003176.1:35467972-35490664 GCA_008086735.1 Cheirogaleus medius
ACCTAAACATTTGTACCCCCATAATATGCTGAAATAAAAAAATAAAAATAAAAAGCTCAATAAAAACCATGCTTACTAAAAAAAATAAAAATAAAATCGGGATAATAGCAGTGCACCTATCTGTGCAGGTTATTAAGCTATTGTCTCTCAGCTTCAAACCCACCCTGTGTTCTCTATGTTTTGGTGCTGGGGCTGGGAATCTAAAAGCTGCATTTCTGCTTTGCCATCCTGCTCCCTGTTAGGCTCTGTCAATGCAGGCTGCTAGACGGCGTCTGGATGGCTAGAGGAGGAAAAAAGAACTTCTTGATCTTTCTGTCAGTTGCTCCAGCCTCTCTTCTCTATCCCATCAGTGGCAGCAAGTTCCAGTGGCAGCGGTTGATTCTGGTTTGCAGTTTTTCCTACACTTCCAGAACCAGCCTCTCTGCATCTTCTCAAAGGCACCAGCACCAGCTGGGCAGCACCCTGTCCTAAGGAGACCAAGCTTTAGATTTTTCTCCAAGCTTCTGAGTTTTATTATTTCAACCTCTGCCCTTTGCTCCTCCATCTGTAGAGGTGTTGGCTGCTTCCTGCACTGGTTACCTCCATGAAACTTTTGTGTTCTTTTCTGGCCTTTTCAGTTCCTCAATACATGGTTAACATGTATATTAACATGGTTAACAC
Source organism: Cheirogaleus medius (assembly GCA_008086735.1). NCBI lineage: Eukaryota > Metazoa > Chordata > Mammalia > Primates > Cheirogaleidae > Cheirogaleus > Cheirogaleus medius. The sequence goes on from VBSM01003176.1 coordinate 35,468,633, forward strand.
TTCTTCATATTAAATTCTCTCTACTAAAGTAATCAGTGTGTGAAAAAACCAGCTACAACTAGAGAGAAAACATTTGGAAATTACATATTTGATAAAGGACTTGTATCCAGAATATATAAAAACTCTTATAACTCAAAAATAAGCCCAATAATAAGCAAAAGACTGGAATAGACAATTTACCAACTAAGACGTGAATGGCTAATAAGCACACGGAAAGGTGCTCAACATCATTATTCATTGGGAAATGAACACTAAAACCACAATGAGATATCACTACACACCTATTAGTATAGCTATAATCAAAAGGACAGACAATATCAAGTGTGGGCAAGGATGCAGAGAAACTGGAACTCTCATATATTGCTCATGGGGATGTAAAATGGTACATCCATCCACTCTGGGAAACAGTTTGGCAGTTTCTTTAAATGTTAAACATAAGCTGGGTGTAGTGGCTCAGACCTGTAATCCTAGCACTATGGGAGGCCAAGGCAGGAGGATTGCTTGAGGTCAGGAGTTCAATATCAGCCTGAACAAGACTGAGAACCCACCTCTACTAAAAATAGAAAAAAAATTAGCTTGGCATGGTGGTACATGCCTATAGTCCTAGCTACTCGGGAAGCTGAGGCAAGAGAATCCCTTGAGCATAGGAGTTTGAGGTTGCTGTGAGCTAGGCTGACACCATGGCACTCGCCTGATAATAGAATGAGACTCTGTCTCAAAAAAAAAAAGTTAAACATAAAATTACCATACAATCCAGTAATTCTAGTCCTAGGAATCTATCCAAGAGAAATAAAAACATTATGTCCACACATTATTGATAATAGCCAAAACTGGAAAAAAATCATATGTCCATCAACTGGGAGATTCATAAACAAAACAGGGTATATTTATACAACAAAATTCTATTCAGCAATGAAAAGAAACAAATTTTGGATACACGTGACAACATTTATAATGCTCAAAAGCATTACGTCAGTGACAGATGCCAAATGCAAAAAGTATTATATGATTCCATTCATATAAAGTGTCCAGAAAAGGTAAATTTATGGAGACACAAAGCAGAGTAGTGGTTGTACGAGGCTAGGGGTAGGACTCAGCCTCAGGCAACTACTGACTGCACACAGGCTTAAGGGGATTTTTTGGGGTGATGAAAATATCCTAAAACTGGATTATGGTGATAATGTCACAATTCTATAAATCTACTAAAATCATTGAATTATACACTTCTAATGGAAATTTTATGATATATAAAAAAAATGATGAGGTTTCTGTCTCCTGGATAGACTCTGACTGACACAACCCTCATAGGGTTGCTATGAATAAGAAAGAAGTTAATACACAGAGGTTTGCAGAACGGTGCCTGGCATGCAGGTAAGTGCTATATGTATTATTATTGTGTTGTTCTACCACAAATTAAATATTATATGTATGTAGTACTTAGTACAATGCTTGGTCCATAGTAGGTGCTTAATAAAAATTAGTACCAGTGTAGTATAAGCCAGCTATGCCCTCATAGAAGGCCAGCACGGCCAAAAGGAGGTATCTACATGGAAACCACAGAACTGTTGGTCTATGGGAACGCTATGCAAAGAAAAACAAAACAGCACAACACACACACATACACATACGTACATGTGCATACCATGTTTGGAAATAGGACAAAGATGCTGGAGCTAGGAGTCAGAGGCAGCAAAGGATAGGAAAGATTTAGGTAAGGGCAAGGAAAAAAGATATAAATGAGTCGAGAAAGATTGGTGAACGTAAAGGAACAGATCACAAGCCTGAGAAGTGAGTCCCCACCCCACCCACCTCACTCAGGTAGTGGATGTCTACAAGTGTTTGTCTTGACCCAGGTCCTGGAGTTCCTTGCTAAGCTAAAGTCAGCTAATACCAAAACACTCAGGTTCCTTCCTTCCTTTCTCCCTCATTCTTCCTTTCAAAAAATGAGAAAGTAGATCTCCTGTTATGTGTTCTTACCACAGCAACAACAACAAAAAGAGGCTGGACCGAGGTTTTAACCACAGGAAAGTGTTATTCAAACCCAAACTGTCCTGCTGGGAAAAATAAAGGCAGCAAAGCCTGCCTGGTAAGGACCCCTAATTCAGCCATCCTGAATTCTGGGGTATACCTATCCAGTCTAAATCACACACTCCACTGCTAAGGAGCTGACAGCTTCACTCAAAACTGCTCTCCATGGATAAACAACCTAGCAAAAGCACTGAACGCCCAATGAGAGGAAAGCCGTGTTCATAGGCAAGAAATGATAGCCAAAGAATTACAATGACAAGTTTCTTAATGCTTCTGGGCTAAAGGCTTAAAGTTCAAAAGTACATGGGGAAAGTAAGCCTTGGGGAAATAGCTACTTCTAGGAAATGAACCATTACAGAGATGTAATTTTCTCCCTTTGTCTTCAGACTAAATAAAAAAAAAAAAATTACTGTGATACTCCTCCCTCTTAAAGTACCAACAATTCCTCAGCAGCAGCTACTTTTATCTGCAAGGCATGACTACTCAAATTTTTATTTGCCCAGACAGCCAAAACTAAAACCAACCAACCAAAACACACACACATTTTTTCCTAATAATATATGAATAGCTCCAGAATTTCAAAGTTGGAAAATACATCCATTATGCTGGTATTTCCAAATCCGCTATTTCCAGCCATGGTCATCAGTAAGGGAGCATTCTCCCTGTTCCACCTGCTTAACACCCGATGATCTATCCCCTAAAGTCATAAACAGCCCATCTTATCTGACCCAGCATTAATACCAGGTAATGTTTAAAGTTGAACCCTGTCTCAATACACAGAAGTCTGAGTATAACAGCATGCCAATTCTCTAATTTGGAAATAGGAGAAGAAGGAGGACGTTGACTTAGACTATGAGTTAAACATAGAGCATCTGACTTCTAAGCTGGAAATATAACGGCTGCCCTGATATTTATAGTCCAAAGGCACTCGGAACTCAACCCCTAAATGATTCTTTCTGATGATCGAATGCATTATTCATATATATGCAGTAAAGGTAGAAACTTTATAGAATCTTTCAAATATAAAGAATGTCCCTCTAGTATTTTGGTTTTATCATTAGAACCCAGCTAAATCCACCCCAACATAATTAATCTGCAAACTCCATAGATTTAAACCACTTCTCAGTTAAAATTTAATAGCAGACTAACAGAGCTAGAGGGCCCCATGCAGTCTAGACATTATTACGTTTGGAAAACATGCTTCAGGACATTCACAAGTAAGCTATGAAGTATTATCATAAATATGTAATTAACAATCATCCACACTTGGCAAAATGAATGAGGAGAAAGGAAAAAAACCCTACATTCGGCAGTGTTGGCTGTTTGATTTATTTTTTTTCCTTTCCTGGCTATCTTTCAAAATTCAGCAATCTGCAAATGGACTACCCCATCTCTAATACAAATTAGCTGGGTTCTCATTTCTGTTGCATTTTCTCCATATTATATTTACCAAATCTCTAGGAATGACTCTTTATCAAGAATGTAGTCAATGCCACGACCATAAAATGTATTCACACAGGCAAGCAGGAAGATATAATTTTGTATTAGGATGATAAGCAGAAAACCTTCCTATAGATGTGGGAGGCACAGCTGGCTATAGTTAGGGAAATTATCTATTTGTGGAGTCAATCATAAAGGAAGGGAAAGCTTTGATGGGGTGCTTGGAAAGAGAAACTAGGTTGCCTCCTATGCATCAGATAAGACCTGCACATGTCAACAGTGTCTACAGCCTGGTCATTGCACAGTTGGCTTCCTGACTCCATCTTCTGCCATCATCCTGGGTAACATTCAGCTTAACTGAATCCTTGTTACTAATCCTTGTTACTTCAACAAGGATTTATGGAGCATCTGTTATGTACCTGACAACATGCTAAGAGTTGGGACACCAAAGTAAAGGGGACCTTTGGCCCCATCCTAATGAGTTCACAGTCTAGCACCCTGCTCCCCTCTTCCTCAACCTTCTCAACAAGAGAATGTAATTCCCACTCCATTGCAATCATTCACAGGTCTTAGCATCTTTGGGGCCTCATCTTCACTGAGTATAATTTTACCTTCACTGTCCCCTGGATGTCCCAAACTCCCTTTCCTTACAGCCTTCTCACACTCTTGTGCCTACGGAACCTTCTCTGCTCCTTCAAATAGGCCACAGGGAACCTCAAACTCCGGTTTCCCCCCCAAGCCAAGTTGCCAAAGGCAATTATTCCCAGGTGACCCTGCCCAACATTTGGATTCCTTCATCGCTACGTCCTGGTGTGTCAAATTATGAAAAATATGCCATGCCAACTGGGTCTGCTACAATTTCTGCTGTTCAACTTCAAGTTCTTCCTGGGCTCCAAAATGTTTCTGTTCCTTTCTTGGTAACTCTTTTCATCACTCTCCACGTGCATTTGTTCCATACCTTTTCTCCACTCCTCAAGATATCCATCTCCCCTCCCTGCCAGGGCAGATGACCAAGCTGGCATAAGGCTTTTCATCTTCTTGATGCTACCTCTCCCTCCTTAAAAGATCACACAGTATCTCCACCCATTGTGTCCTCATTCCAGTCTATCTTAGAGGGAAAAAGCATCCTCCGTTTTCAGGATAGTCTTCTGTGCTGGTCTCCTGATATCGATTGCCCCACCTCTTTCACATCCCATGGCAGAAATCCTTTCTCCTGCACCTACAGTATCTCTCTCGACTGACTCCTCCTCTCAAACTACAAACATTCTAAAGTCTCTTCTAGTCTGAAAAAGAAATTTCTCCACCCTGCTATCTCTATGAGCTGACTATCTCTTCCTTTATTTTCTTTGCTAAATTTAGAGCTAGAATCTTCTCTGGTTTCATTTTACTAGTGAAAAAAGCAAAGTCAAGTCACCTGCCCATAGTCACACAATTTGTTCATGCTGGAGTGGACAAAAACACAAGGATGCAACAGTTTTCACCACAATGTGATTCCCTTGCTCCTACCACCCTGTCCTTTCCCCAATACCTAAATCTAATCCTGACCATTCTCCAACCCTAGAATTTGCCCCCAAGACAAGAGTAGATTTCTGTGGAAGATCTGGGTTCTTTGGACTTATGAACAGGGTTAAGCAGAAATGAAAATCTACCATCTCCTATCAGCTTTGCAGTCATTTGATCAAAGCCATTTTTCTTCTTACACTGCCTCTCTGAAGAGTGCGTGTGTATGTTAATGGTTAATGTTCCTTCCATATTTACTGTGGTTGTGTTTTCAGCTCACAGAGAAAATGCAGCCCACAACAAAAGAAGTTTCTAGACCACATGCTGAAAAGGACAACTATTCATACACAAGTCCCCCACTACCACCATGCTGTAACATTAGCAAACTCTGCCTATAGCCAAAGGCTCTTATTACACGTTCAAGATGAAAACTTTGGGTAACAATTATTGTCTGTCCCCTCATCTCTCAGGCTATCTAGAAAATGGTTAATTCTCAATATTAGCTTTGGATGGCTAATCTTTGGATTGCAGAGTGGGAGTTTTTGCAGAGCACCTTCCTTGTTACGCTACTTTTAATACTCAAATATAGAAAGGATCAACTGCAGCACTTGGTTACTCTGAATTTTCATGAGACCACATAGGAAAGTCAACAATTAAATTAAATACATTCCAAGCCATGATGATCTGCTTAATAGCTTAAACTTGTAAACTTATTAACAAGAAAGGGAGGAGGCTTGTAAAAATGAATTAAATCAAACCTACCCTGGGAGACTCTATTACTGTTCTCCAATATCCAGTGCCCTTTCTGCTTTTTTAATAATAATAAAATGTGAGGAAAAAGAGCATGTCACCCTTGGGTGAGAGCCTTAAGAAGCTGATTCATCAGATCTTCTTCCCCCTGCCATGTGCAGTGACCATGCTCCGATGGTGGGGCTTGTACCAGGGTGAGCTAAGTGAGGCATCTGTGGCACAGAGTTTAAGGAGGCATTCACTCCCACGTCGTGAGAATACAAGGTTAGCACTTACACAACCCTGAGAGGGAACGCCAGAGGTGCCATGCAGGCCTCAATCTGGAGCCAGCACCACCAGAGAGTGGCTGCCCCATCAGCCTAGACCCCCAGGTGAGGATCACACCACCACAGATCTACCTTGTCACCCACATGCATGTGTAGTGAGAGAACAAAGGTGTTATTAACCCACTGAGATTTGGGGGTTATTTGTTACTGCAGCAGAACCTCTCAACATAACACCCATCCTCCCAACATTACGAATTAGAAACAATTTAAAATTTTAAAGACTGCCCACTGAGCAAGAGGCAACTACATTCTTACATAACATAGAGGACATGAGCTTCGCTGTTACGCAGACCTGGATCTGTATCTGAGGCCTAACACTTACCAGGCTAAGTGACTTTATATAATTTATACTAAAATCCTCAGTTTCCCATCTGTACAATGTGACTAAAGAACCCTTTCTTGATTATTTTCAGAATTAAACAAAACTACTTAGGCAAAGCTCCTGGCACAATGCATGACCCCAAAACCTGGAAATAGTTATTTTTATTACAAAATGAGTTTACTAATTCCGGCCTCCTTAGGACGGACAAGCTGAGGCTTATTCCACACAGTGCCTTGGGAGGTCCCCAGCAGATGAAGCCCCAGTTGCCACAGATTGGTTATTCAGCCCAGTAATACACCCTTGACTATCTTTTCCTCTTCACTCTCCCACTCTTTCTGCTCTCGCTTTTGTTTCTGGGAAGCACCTCCCAAATAAACCACCTGCACACAAGTCCTTGTCTCAGCATCTGCTCTGAGGACAACCCACACTTGAACTCAGGAACACCTCTGGAAAGACGACTCGGCAGGGAAGGTGGCAAAGTCCAAGAGCATTTCTGCCTCACATAGACCCAATCCCCTACTTCCTGGTGTTGGTCAGGTTGTGTGTTTGTTGTAAGGCCTTTAATACAGGTGGATCCCAAGGTGATTTCTGACCAATGACCACAATTATTCTTGCAGCATCAAATCTTACACTGTGTCAGAAAAGGAGAAATTTTTTCATCTTTTTTAATTGAGACATATTTATGTATCTTGAAATCACAACGGTCTTTCTCACAACTCCAAGATTACCTTGCTCCTAACTCCTTGCTAATTTGGCCCCATTACAAAAGTGCATTTAAACATCAAATCTAAATTATTTTAGTAGAAACCTATTATTTTGTCAGAAAGGAAGATCATTCCCTTGAGGTGCTCTGTGTGTTTTTAATGATGTCTCGTATTTACGTAGTGCCGTTCCCCCAGAAGCACAGAGACACTGCGGACACATTAGCTCGTTAATCCTCAGGGCAGCCAGTGAGGTAGTGTGGGGCCAAGGGCTGCTGTTTCCCATCCCGCCCTTTCCCTTCTGCTCCCACTCCAAGACAGAAAAGTTCAAAAGCAATTTAAAAATTAAAGCTTCTTTACAAAAATCAATCACGAGAGATTTTCCAGATGCTATTTAGAATGTACCTTCACAATGTACAACAATTATTCTAGGCCCTTCACACCAACACAGAGTAAAGTAACAACAAAAATCAATAGGAATCTATAAAGAAAATCAATGTACTCTGCTAGAAGCTCCTGAAACAATGGAAACAATGTTATTCTGTTTTCCCACCAGCTTTGAAAGAGGATGACTCTACCATGGCTTAGAGGTGAGGTTGGAAAACTTTCTGCAAAGAGCCAAATACTAAATATTTTAGCCTTTGTGGGTCATACAGACTCTGTGCCAACCACTCAACTCCATCCTTTTAACACGAAAGCAGCCATAGATACTACATAAGTGAATGGGCATGGCTAGGTTCCACTAAAACTTGATTTATGGACAGACATTAATAATTTCATATCATTTTCACATGTCATGAAATATCATTTCTTCTTTTGAGTTTTTTGACCATTAAAAAATCATTCTTAGCTAGTTTTTGTAAGATCATACAAAAACAGCTCCAGGAGGAATTTATTCCATGGGATATAGTTTGCCAATACCTAGCTTAGAGGCCAAAGTAGGGATTTTTGAGTCTTCAGAGCAGTTGATCTCCCTATTTTCACTTTCCTCCGAAGTCTTTCTCCAAAGTCTGTCTTTATTTTCATCATGGGCAAGAATGTATGTAAAAGTATAAACACGCATGCGTGCATAAACATAAACACACACACACACGCACACACCAGGAAACAACTCACTGTGGAAATCAACCTTCCTAACGCTGGAAATATGATGACTAGAAAGCCTTGGTTTTATCAGCAACAAGTCCGTCACTCCGGGTATATTTCAGATGCTGCTTGGCTCACCCCATAAAATGCAAACATAGAAATAGGTGGCTCCTCTTCAAGTCCAGTTCACTCATCCCTGGCCATCCCTGCCCAGTCTCCTCCCTCTGGCCCTCCTATTCTCTGAGCCGTGTGTACCTGGATGCCTTTATCTGATTAATCCATTAAACACTCATTGAGGTCTTACTCTATGCCGGGTTCTGTGCCAGGCACAAGAAAGTACAAGTGTGAGTGCAGACATACGGGCAGGTGCACAGCAAGCACAGGGGAGGCTAATTGTGGAACACAACATGCTGGAATGCACGGCTCCAAAGAGGAGGTTTTGCATAAGCTGTGTGTCAGACAGAATAGGAGCTTTTTAAGTGAACTACTTGCCGTTGCCTAGCTTTTCCTACTGTGCAACTTCTCTGGATCACCTGCTCTGTCCCTTTAAGTCATAGGTGTCCTGTGGCCTGATTCTTGGTGACTGGCTGTGGTTAGCCATCCTGAAAATCCTTGTTAGTGTGGTACAATGAAAAGTGACGGTTGAGGATCGGATTGTCCTGAATTTGAAGCCAACTCTGCCATTTACTATTTGTGTGACCTTGGGCAATTTACTCACCTTTCCAGATGTCAGTTTTATGATATAACACATGTTAAAATTGTTGAAAAACATAAAACTATGTGTATGGAGTGCCTAGCACATCTTATACATCCAACATACTACATCCTACTCATTATAATTGTCTTTCAACTGGTGTCCCCAAGAGCAAGGCCAGCCCGCATGGAGGGCTCTAACATGGTCATTTGAACACTGGCCTCAGCCACTGGCAGATAGAGTTAGGCAGAATTCTTCCTCTCATAAAGATTAAAGCTGCTCATGGGCCCCTATGCACAGGATCAGGGACCTGAATAAGTCAAAGGATGGCCAAGATGTACGAGCTGGCTTAGTCAGTTTTGTGGAAAAGACCACACCAAACTGTACTTAGCTTTTTCACATATTTATTGAGTCATTTGGGATGGGAATACTCATACCTCAAAAAATGAATTTTATCTAAAATATGTATGCTAATGGCTGAAATACGCTAACGATGGCATATATGATGGTTAATTTTTAAATTTCACTTTTAACTTGTAAAATGACATAAATGAAGCCCAACTCAGGATGTTCTTTCAGTTATCTGAAGTCCCACTTACGCTAGTAAATAAATTCCTCCTTAGTGGCTTCAAATATTTATTGTTGCTTGCAAAAGAGCTGAAAATATTCCCAAGAAGAAATCTCTGTGTCGAGGGCATTAAACATGCAATGTGTTGTTTCTAGTTGAGAAGGAGGAAGCAAAGGCAGGAGCAGAAGGGCGTTCCCAGGCTGGCGCTCTCTGCGCAGCTCTGCACGCGTGCCCCATGCAGCCTCTGCCAGAGGAAGGCCCACTTCACTCTCTGGCTCCAGGGCACCGTCAGAGCCCATTTTCTTAGTGATCCATAACTCTATTTGGAAATTCATCTATGTCTGTCAGTAGCAACAAATTTGAAAAACAGTTCTCCAAACTGTCACCATTGCAAAAGGATCATTATGCTGACATCTACCGCACGCGGGCAAGAGCTCATGCTATACATGGAGGAAAGGATCCACACATCACAGCTCCCAATAAAGATCCAGCCTGAAAAGAATTTATTGAAAAGAACAGAGCCGTGGCAGTAAAATATTCCCAGGAACCCAAGTACGACAGCCCAACTAAATCTCAGTTTTCTAAGATTCACGATCATCTTCCCAATCAGCACACTCTAAACAAAAGCTTCCTGTATCTGAAGATCTCCGTCACTGGCTCTGGGAAAGCCACCCAATCCCGTATCATCTGTATTGCTCAACATACTTTCAAGTTGTCTAAGTCATGCCTCCTGTGCCCTCACATTATAAGCTGGGCATTCGGAACAATAGGCTGGAACAACGCGCAACTGTGGAGGGAAACTGAGGCTGGCACTTGTCAAGCAGCAGCTGAATCCCTCGCTAAAGCAAAGGTAAACATGAAATTGGCACTTTTAAATTAAACCCTACCAACCCACAACCAGAAGTATGTTCCAATTTCAGGCCCACTGCAGTTAAAGCAAATAAAATTTGATTATTTTTATTACAGTAAAAATACAAATAGCAAAAACTTTACATTTTAACCATTTTAAAGTGTACAATTCAATGCATTAAGTACGTTCACAATGTTGGGCAGCCATTGCCACTATCCAGCTACAGGACCTTTTCATCATGGCTAAATGGAAACCTCGTACATGTTAAACAGTCACTCTCCATTCCTGCTTGTCCCCACTCCTGGCAACCACGAACCTGCTGTGGATATTTCATGCAAATAAACTGACACAATATGTGGCCTTTTGTGTGTGGGGCTGATCCCCCACACCATTGCTGTAAGTTGCCTGGTCCCATTATATATATCACCTGCCCTCACCCTAGCATCAGGGCTGTCTACGGGAAGTGTGATGGTCCATTTTATGTGTCAACTTGGCTAGGTTACAGCCCCCAGTTATTCAATCGAGCATTAATTTAGGTGTTGCCATGTAGGTATTTTGTAGATGTGATTAAATTCCACAATCAGTTGGAAGCCTTAAGAGCAGAACCGAGGCTCTCCTGAGGATGAAGAACAAGAAATCCTGCCTGTGACCGCAGCGTCAGCTCATTCCTGAGGGTTCCAGTGTGCCCTTTCTGCCAGCCTGCCCCACGGATTTCACACCTGCCCAGGCAGTCTCCACAGTGGTGTGGAATACATCCTTGGAATACATCTTAGTACATATATTCCTATTGGTTTCGTTTCTCTAGTTGAACCCTGACTGATACAAGACGGGAAAGGGAGGCTAAATATATATTAATAATATGCTGATTTTTCTAGTCTACTGAAGTTGGCTACTAAAAAGATAGTGATTACAGAGTTTTAAAGATGTCCTATCTTAAATTGATGTTTTAGATGGTCATTTGCCCAGATGCCCCAGAGGTCAATAACTATTAATTGCCATTAAGAGAAGGAAAAAGGCCTGACTCTATCTGTATCCTGGGTTTAGACTCATACTTGCTAACCTGGTAGCTGGCTGCTAATACTGCATATGACTGGTCAAAAAAAAGAAAAAAAAAAAAGGTTACCTCACAGCTCTCAGACTATTCTGGCTTATCGTCACGATGCTATGAGACCCATGGAGCAAAAACATGGATGCCTGCATTTCTTGGCCCTTTATTGTAGGCACAGGAGGAAAGGAATTCTATCTGCATGGTATCACTTGGGACTTCTCTCTGAAGGAATGGCCTGGCATGCTCTTTTCTGCTCATCTTTGCCTATGGAACCTTATTTATCCTTTAAAGTTCACCTCAAAGACTACCTATGGAATAGCTTATCTCAAGTCCCCACATGAAACATGAAGTGAACTTCTACAACACTCTGTCTCTCTCTCAGACCACTCAGCACATTCTGCTCTTGGTCTTAATTATCTGTGTACTGGTGCCATCTCCTCCCCATCAGATTGTGGGAGTGATACATTCCTTATCTTTGGGATCCCATAACGACTAGCACAGTGCCTTTTGGGACACTGTTAGTTGAAGTAAATTAGTCCTAGGAGTCTGGGGACAAATGGGAGCCAAAGAGTCCATCTTTAATCATCTTAGGTCAGATCTTGGTTTTTCTTTTCTTTGTTGTCTGTTCTCCCACCTCCACCTGCTCTCCCTATTCCCAGATCTACCACCACTAACAGAAAAATCCTTGTATTCTGTAGCTGCCATGGTCTGAATGAAACTATTCCTGGAAATGACAGATGACTCCAGGCCCATATATCTTCCCACCCCTTTGATTATTCCTTACCATCACGTATTTCTCAAACTGGTCCTCACTTAAGCTAAGGGTTAAAGTTGTTACCCATTTCTTGGGATAATCAAGGGCAGCCTGTACTCAACACCAAGGAGTAGAGGAGAGAAGAAAGGAGGCTCTATTATCTGCTCTTCTTTTTTGCCCTGAGTCTGGATTCTGTCCCTTTCTCATCACCTCCCCTGGGCTGAGCAGTGACCAAGCCTGGAAATGTGACTATAAATGGCATGTAACCATGTTTCTCATGCCTTTGTTCCTTCTGTCATAAAAGCTATATCCTAATGCAATCATTTTACCAATGATTTGTCCTATAATCTTTCACACTGTCTTTGTTATTAATGTCTACCATATTGCATATCATTATCTCTTAATTGGGTACATCTGGGTAATGTAATATATCAATAATATCAAGATGAAATTTATCTTTCTATATATTTCTTATTAAAATGTGAGTGTGTGCTGGCTTTGCCTTTGCATAAAATACATTAATCCTTATGTCAGATTCGTAACAGATTGAAAGATTTTACTAATTCATCCTGGATATATGCTAGTGGAGAAAAAGGCTATGCCACTATGTAGCCTCAGGTCCAATAAATTTCTCCAGCCACTTAAAACATGCTACAGTTATTTCTGAGGTTGGATCTGTGGAAGGCTTTGGGAGGGGTGGCAAGTTATAACGCAGAGAAGCTTACTATTTTATCAAAAACAATTTTAGTTTTCTAAGCTTGACTCTTCTTGCTTAGAAATTGTCATGAGTAGAAGGCCACATCTGATGTGTACTTTTATAGATATAATAGACATATAGTGAGTGCTTGAAAATCATCAACTGAATTTCCAGATAACAAGCAATTGTTAACCAAGTCCACATGTGACTGCTAAGTGCTAATTTAGTTTCAAGTTACTCTGGTGGTAGCAGAGTGTTTGGCTCAAAGGAAGATAGAATTTATCTGGGCATTGCCCCATCCATAGGAAGAACCATGCTGGTTCTAGTGCATCATCTTAGAAGAGAGATAGGCGATCTGAAATGCATACAACCCAAGGGCCCAGTGCAACAAAGTGAAGGAACTATGTCAAGCGAGGTACAACCAGGGGAAACAGGGATGCTGATGACAAAGAAGAGAAGACGTGGAGAAAGAGAAACCCAAGAGCAATAACTCAAGGCTTTTGGGGATGTCCTCTCAAAGACACCACACATTTTATATGTGCCCATGGAAAGCAGTACTATGATGAGTAGAACTTTGAGAGAGGCAGGTTTGGCCCAGTGTAAGAAGAGCTTTCTAATAATCAGGCATATCCAAAATTTTATAAACAGTGTAAATTATTTTTCAGTTAAAATTTCACTTGCATAAAGTAACTATATTTCACTCTAACCATTCAAAATTTAGCATCCAAATTGAGATGTGCTGTCATTGTTAAATATACCAGGATTTTGAAGATAGGACAAAAAGGATATAAAATATCTCATTGACAATTTTTTATATTGAATATATATGGAAATAACACTTTAGATGTATTGAGTTAAAGAAGATATATTACTGAAATTAATTTCACTTTTCTCTTTTTACCTTTTTCATGTAGCTACTAGAAATTCTGAAACTGCTGATGTGGGTGGCAGTGTATTTCAGCTGGACAATGCTGGTCCAGAAAGAGGGTCAGGGCCCTGACCATGGCCTTCATCCCCTGAATTGGAGCACAGGGTAGCAGTAGAAAAAGGTCAACTAACATGCATAGGAAGAGATGATTTTTTTTAAAAAAACATTAATAATTTAGAGAAATGCAAATTAAAACAATGAGAGATAATCACCTCACACAATCAGACTGGCCCAAATTAGGAAATCAGAAAAATCAAAAAAAAAGAACAAAATGAGAAAACTGAAAGCGCCAGCGGGGATGAGAGGACGCGTGTGCTCCTGCACTGCTGGGGGGTGCGGGGACTGCAGCAGCCAGGCTGGACGGCAGCAAACCGGCCCAGCGTGGTCCAAGTTAGCATCAGTGTGCCCAGTGGCCCAGCAATTCCCAAACAATCCCACACACACTCACAAGAGGTGTGTACAAGACGTTCGCTGCCTGGTTATTTGGCATGGCAGAAATCTAGAGGCCATCTGGGCATCTGTCATCGGGACAGTGGAAAGATGAAATGAAATGGGGCGGATGCAACCCTGGAGTACTGTGCCACCAGTACCTCTGTCAGCAACGACAGACAAGAGGTCCACACAGTGCTGGTGGAAACATTTTATTAAAAAACGGATAACAAAAAAAGACAGAAATCTATAGCAGAATACCATTTACTGAGATTAAAAATACAGGAACACAAAGGAGAAAGATTTTCTTTACAAGAATCCACACAAACAAAAGGACAGCCATCAGACTCAGAATGGTTTGCCCATACGAGAGGAAGCTGATGAGAGCAGGAAATGACGAAATACAGATAAAAGGGACCAACTAGAAAAAAATATAAAAGAAGAGAGAGCCATGGAATAGAGCCTTGCTTTTCCATTTATCAGGTAGGTGGCTCAGGACAAGTCACATAACCTTTCTGAGCTTCAGTTACATCATCAGCAAATAATGAAATCAACACCGAAGAAGTGTTAAGAAAATTAAAGGTGCTGTGTGCAAAGCGCCCACCCAGCACTACACTGGTGGATCCCGGGGTTCCTTAAGTAGAAATGGCTCACATCACTTGGAATTTATGCAGGTGCTGCTAACCCTCTGAAGCACATCCTTCCTGCCCTATCAGGCACCAATGCTCATGGCTCATTTAACTCTAGGTCAACAGGGCACTGATGAAGAAAATAAGGTGCCATAATTCAGATTTTAGGTAGTTACAGAGAATGACCCTTTATCTTACAGGAATTACTTGCACTCTGCAAATACTTCTTCCCTCCAGAACCTGCTGTCTTTATTTATACACAAATGAATAATTTATCATTATGTCTTTCAGGAACACAGGCCCAAACCAAGGCCTGAGGAAAAATAAATAAAAAAAGACTAATGTGATTCACTGACAGAATATTAAGTAGTTTTGAGAAAATTGTAATCCCTCGCATACATTACCATCCTCACTTGGTCTCACCTGCCATGGGCACACGCATTTACTCCTGTGCACTGCAGTTAAAATGTGAGTTTTTCCAACATTAGCTACTGCTAAATATCTTACGCTTCCTCATAGACTGGCCCATCATATGCTGGCTATTTTTTTTCTCTGTAGTATAAAACAAACAAAATGTCTGGTTCCATGAACATGTCAAGGTTTTAGTGCTCCCTTACAAATACACCGCAAACTAAAATCAGTAAATTTTCACCCCTTTGGAGCCTCTGTGAGGCATCCAGAACTGCAGAGGGATATGGCCTTTCCGAGTAGCCCTCACAGGCTCCCCGCTGGAATCACGCACCAACCCAGTGCAGCTGGAGACTCACGCGACCTCCGCTGCCAACTTTCGAGTTTTTCTGGACTGGTTTTAAATGGAGTTGGGAATCCCCCGCTGTGACTGAAAGAGTAGCCAGGAACTCATGGTTATACCTGGATCCTGTCTAACACCCACTGGACCCAGAACTCTTGGTGGAAGACTTGGGAGGGGGACCACATGACCTGCCCTACATGGAGGGAAAAGTGTGGAGAAACCACCACCCTTGAAGAAACAGGCTTATTGTCTCTGCTTTGAGGCGGGCAGTGCAAAGGCAATATAAATAACCAAAGTATTTGCACCCCCATAATATTCTGAAATTTAAAAATAAACTTTAAAAATGGCCTTTCCTTTAGACTATAAAATACATGTGGCAAGTAGGTGAAATCTCAACAGTGCCCACTACAGAATTTAAAGAGTTTTCAGGGTCAGGAATTCCGATTTGCAGGGTGGCTTAAGAGGGAGGATTAGGAGAAGCAGCAGTGCTCACCAAAGGAGACACGCACTATATATGAGCTGTTCAGGAGACAGGGGTAGGGCTGGAAGATATGGGCAGGCCACCGTAAGCCAGGGTAGGATGCACTGAGGCAAGACCTGCTTACCTAAAGCAGAGAAAGGGATTAGAGTGCTGACAATAATGATACTAGCTAATATTTATGGAGTTCTTGCCACATACTTGGTACTAGTCCAAGAACTTTACATGTAAAAGTACTTTATATGTAAAATGTTTAAAATGTAAACATAAAAATAATACCTTTCATGCATTAATTCATTTTCTTTTTGCAATTAAGAGAAGGGAATAGTGATCTAGTTGTACTAGATTTTAACAGAGAAAAGAAAGGAACAGACTTGGATTTAACAGGATGTAGAGACCAAGACAGGAACAGTGTAATGTTCAGGACAGGAGAGTTCCTAGGTATTGTCATAAGAATCAAATCTTTCCTAATACTTGGCACATGAGAGGTTGGATTTATCCTTATAGGGTGCCAATGTATTAATAGTTGCCATCTTGAAAATTTTAAATTTTCTCAAAGACTTGGGATTTGTTTTCTATGTTTGGTCAAACCAATAACAATTATAAAAATGAAATTTATAAGACTGTTTCTTGAATCTAGAAGTAAAATTTTAGACCATGCTTTAGTTTTGTTTCATCTTAATTTTCTTCTAAAAATAATGTTATCAGTCTGGCTTTACATGTAGTAACTGCAGATCTGGCAGGCTAGTCCCCGTTTATTGGAGGAAGACCATGAAAAGCAGAAATACTTTTCAAACACCACAATCCTGTAATCCCTTGAAGTCAAAGTTAAACACAGAAAGGTGCTAAGATTTGCTTTGTGTTCCAAAATTTGCAAACTAAAAATCAATAATATTAATATTTATAAGAGAAGTGAAATGGGCTCTGTTGACTCAAAAGAAGATGTATCAAAACTGGGAAAGAAAAGTGATATCAAACCAAAGGTGATGCCTAAATATATGCGGTATGACAATTGGGAAAAGAAGGGACTTCTCTGGATGCCTGCCACTTTATGTGGTACTAACCATGTTAACTGGACTTCCCACAGCCTGGAATGTTCCTCTCTCACTTCTTTCTCTCTGGTCTGTTCTTAAATGGTGTCTTATCAGAGAGACCTTTTCATCAGCACTATCGTCATCCTTACTCTGCTCCTCCTCCTCCATAGTACTTCCTGCCACCTGACAGATTATGTATATAATTGTTTGTGTCCATCTGCCCCAGCAAAATGGAAGCTCTGTGAGGGCAGAGAATCCATCTCTTTGGTTCACTGCTGTATCAACAGCATCTAGAACAGTACCCACCACTCTGCAGGGCTCAATTCATATTTGTGGAATGAATGAATGAATCTCCCCATCAGTCTCCATTCATCAGTCTTGCCCTTTATCTTTCTCCGGTTAACATCAACTCATAGACTCTCTGTACCACTCCCTTTATTGCTAATGGAAGGAAGAGAACAAGACAGTTCAGTGTAGCAGTTACACATCTGGACTTTGGAACCACCGCACTGCCTAGATTCAAGCCTGGCTTCACTGCTTCTCTGACAGTACTGTCCAGTAGAACTTTCTGCAATGACAGAGGTGTTCTGTTCTACACTGTACAATATGGTAGCCACTAGCCACATAGACCTATTGAGAACTTGGAGTGTGGCTAGTATAACTGAGGAACTGAAATTTAATTTAATGTCATTTAAACTTAAGTACTTACATGTGGTTATAGGATACTATATTGGACAGCACAATTCCAGCTGTATGATCCTGGGCAACATTTCTTAATCTTTCTGTGCCTCCATCTCCTCACCAATGAGATGGGAATAGTAACAACAACCGCACCTCATAGTACTGTTGTGAGGATTAAATGAGATAATGTGTAGAACACTAGAACAGTACGTGGTACAAGGTAAGTTCTCAATAAACAGTACTATTGTGGGCAAAAGGAGCTAGCTTTACGATGACATTAAATCCTTACTCAGACATGACAATAATATCACTCTAACTTATAAAGAAACATAGGGAAATATAGGTATTTCCAAAAATATTATGTCAAATGTGTGATGGGTTGGAAAATAGGGTAAATGTAAGGGAACGCTAGCATACTATTGGAACAAGTTAGAAATTTTAGTTGTCTATAAATGTCAGTCTTTAATAAAATAAATAGAAGCTAGACAACCCAAAGTCATTTCAAAATCAAAGACAATGAGCACCTTCTTAAATAAACCTGTGAACAATGTATCTGCATAATATCAAGAAGGGCTCCCTGTATGTATGTCTGGGATTCATCACAGAGCATAATTCATTACCCAACACTTTTTGCTAGCTTTTGATATCTATGTTGCAATTGCACCCAAGATTCTACACACTTTTCTTATTACTTGGGGTTTATGTATGTGTTTTTATAGAAACCTACAACAGTGAAAAAGGCAAAACTATTATTTTATAAGAAAAGAATGATTATGATCTCCTATAACAGTCCTTTAAAGTTGCCCTGGGAAGCAACAAATGACATTACTAAACTTTTAAGGATGTTTGAATTAATTTTATATTATTTCCTATTGCCTTTTTGTTAGATGCCAAATAAAATGTTCTTTCCCTACTTATTTAGGATTCTCTTTTTCATTTATAAACTTCATGCTTTTTTTTTTTTGTCTTCCTGAGAATTTGAACTTCAAGGCAAATTTGTGAAAAAGAAGAGGAGGAGGAGGAGGAGGAGGAAGAGGGGAGGAGAAATAAAAATATACCTGCTCAGTCCTCCTCTTGCAAGCATTGTATAAATGTCTAAACGGAGCAGGGATGTAAGAAATGCACAAGGCAACTGCTGCTTCAGTCACATGCCAGTCCCATCTGTTTAGTACCTTGAACTATTCTGCTTTCTGTGTCTTTTTGTCTTCTTCCTTTGTCCTCTAGATCTTCCCACCTTGCTCAACTCTCAGATTTTACGATTGTTACCTTGAAGACTGAGAACAAAAAGAATTTCTTTTGGAAAATAATCTGTTTTAAAACAAGGTTTATTCTTAAACATGTTAGTGTTTACTGGGCTCTATAATGTTTTTCTTCTTTGTGTCAAAGTAAAAAAATTCAAACCAGAGGATCCACACATCTGATTTTAACAAAACATTTTTCAGTGCCAAATTTCTCCAGTTAAGGTGAGTCATTTAGAATATGTGTCATTCTATATTTATATATATGAGATATTAAAGCATAATTAAGTTTGTTTCATAGTTCATTTTGAAACTTGAAATAAAAATTGGACCTATTTTCTTAGAGTTTAAGTCATACAAAAGGGTAATATCTCCCATTGCACTGACTCAGTGGGAAAAAATCACTATGTTGACCTCTTCTCTAAAAAGAGCTGAGAAATTGTCTTTACACCGGTTCCTAGGTTAGAGTTTTGTTTGGGTTGTAGCATCAGTTCCAGTGCTTTAGAAATTAAGGCAAACTTTCAGCAACAAGCATCCTAGTCATTAAAAGTACAATGGTGAATAAAAAAGGCATGATCTTTGTCCTTCACATTGGAAGTCTCCAGTATGAAAGTCACAGGGAGCTGCAATCACTACTATACCCCCTGCCTGAGCCCCAATAATATCATTCTACAGAACTACAATCCCCAACTCCAAAAAGAGGCTTAAAAGGGGACCTGTCCCAATGAAATTCCATACCTTCTTCTGTTCTCCCATCACTAAATCCTCACAAAGGCCTAAGATGGAAAGGAACGACCGCACTTAGTAAAAAATGGAGTAGCAATGAATAGACAGCACCAAAATGTACAGGATTTCTTAAAAATGAAATAAAACATGGAGGTCACCTGGAGTTTTTATAGAACAGCAACCTACTAGGTCCTTTATACTTCTTGTTCTTTCTGGGACTGCCTTTCTAGAGTGATGATGATGACAATGACAATTATGGTGGTGATACTAATGCCTGACGCTTATGAATGTTTTCTAGATGACATAACTGAGGCACAGGTAGGCTAAGGAATTGGTCCAAGGTCATTTAGTGACCTTGTAAATGAAGTAGCCACTGCACAAACCCAGATGTTCTGGTTTCAGAGCATATGCATTTATCTAGTATGGTATTATAGCTGCCTCCACATTTTTCTTCCCAATCTTAGGAAGAAAACTAATCCTAAAGAGATCCTCAACATTAGGAAGTGTTTTAGTCTTCATATCTCCTCTAATACACATAAGAGGCATGCAATAGGTAAGGATAAATGAATGAGTGAAAATAACAAAAGGACTGAGAATCCAATTATAGTATTTCTGTCATTTTGTTTGGTATTTTTACATGAAATCCACTACACTATACACATACGTCATTGGAAGTAGAGGTCTTTACTTCTTTGCCCCTGATATATATTTTATCTTAGAAAAACGTGACACTAGCTCACTACAGGAGATTCATTAGTTTGAGTAGTCAGTTCAGAAACTGTAATTAGTTTGAATGCATTAATCCACTTTTATCCCAACCTGTCTCACTTTTAGCAATGGAACAAATTAGTGACTTGGTGATTTGATGTTCAAAATTAATATGGCCGTAGAACTAAGCAAAGTCACAGAATATTATACATGGGAATTACATTTTGGGCAGCATGGCAGGTCAGATGACTCAAAAAAATCCAACTAGAATATCTAAAAATACTGAATAAAAATTCAAAACATTTTTAATATACATAACTGAGCTGATGGTAAAGTAAGAAATACTTAGAAATAACAAAAAAGACAAAGCAAAAATCCAGAGAAGTAATTAAGTGCTAAAGCTGACATTAAACTTGGGAATGGTGGTCAAGAGTTTTTTCTCATCTTTTTCTTATCATAGACAATTATACTATTACTATAGCACTTGCTAGAATTAAGTGGGAAGGCTCTTTGTGAGCAACTATATGTAACTTTGTAAAAACATTTATTACATGTACTTCATAAATGTAAGAAAATAGAATATAAAGTATTAAATTTTAAATGTATTGAATACAGATGTAATATTACATTTGATTTGTATAAACCATACCATTAAAATACTTGTATATACTTTAACAAGTAACTTGAGCCTTCTTTCATGAACATACACTTTTGTCACTTTACGTTATGCTTGTTATGGTTGCATGCAGTTACTGATCAAAACTTAATGATGTCCTCTTCAAAAATAAAACCATAGGTAAGTGTATTTTTTCCATAAAAGTTGGTAGCAGCTAAAAAATTAATGAAATTAGTAACCAAATTAAAAAGTGAGAAAAGAAAATAAACATCAATAGAAGAAATTTTTTAAAAGCAAAAATTAATGCTATATACCAGAAGAATATAACGGGGAAGAACAAAATTAAAGTTGATTCTTTTAAGAAGACTAGTAAATCTAACAAAACTTTGGCAAACTTGATCTAAAAAAAATAGAGAAGACATAAACAACTCTTATACTATTATGACAGCATGTCATGAATAGCTTTATGCCAATAAATTGGAAAATGCAGATGAAATAAATGGACAAATTCTTGGGAAAATATATCTTTACAAACTTACTCAAGATGAAATTTTAAAAACCGAGATGATTCTATAACAATTAAAGAAATGTAATAAGTAGTTTAAAATCTTCCTACAAAGAAACACCAGGATCAGTTTTATGAGATAATTCTATTAAATATTCAAGGAACAGATTATTCCAATTATACACAAATTCCTTCAAAGAACAGAAAAAATGAGAGACTTCTCAACTTTTATGAATCTTACATAACACTGATATCCAAACTAGGTAAAGACAGTATGACAAAGGAAACAAAAAAAGACTAACCTTACTCATGAAAATATTTTTTTTTATTTCAGCATATTATGGGGTACAAATATTACGATTACGTATATTGCCCATGCCCCCCTCCCCCGAGGCAGAGCCTCAAGCGTGACCATCCCCCAAACGTTGCACATCTCACTCATTATGTTTGTATTTACTCATCCCCTCCTCCCCCCTCCCACCTGCCCGACAACCAACAAATGTTATTCCTATATGTCCACTTAGGTGTTGATCTGTTAATACCAA
>VBSM01003176.1:35490764-35523232 GCA_008086735.1 Cheirogaleus medius
TCTCTCCGCATCCATGCCAACATTTATTGTTTGGGGACTTTTTGATAAAGGCCAATATTAATAGCTTAAAAAATAAATACTAGCAACTGAGTCTCATGATGTATGGCAAAGTTGGCTTTATTTTTAAAATGCATGATTACTTCAACATTAGAAAATCCAGTGTTATAATTAATCTCATCAGTATATATTAATTCAGATTAATTCGATCATCTTAATAGATGAAGAGTATGTATTCAATAAAATTCAACATATCTTCGAAATTTAAAACTTCTTATCTATGTAGGAATATAAGGGAATTTCTTTTTTCTTTTTTTAATTTTTCAACTGATCTGGGACTTTAAAGGGAATTTCTTTAACCTAATAAATAGTATTTGCAAAAAATAAAAATCTACAGTATATGTTACGCTAAATGGTAAAATATTAAAAGCATGTCCTTTAAAAATAGAAACAGACAAAATTAAACAATGTGTTCCTCAGGAATATGTACATTATGGTGATAAAACTATAAAGAAATGTAAGGTGATAACACAAAACTCAAGAATTAGCTACTTTTGGGTGGAAGAGGGATATAATCAGGAGAGTGGGTAGCAGGTACACAAATGGTCATTTTATTAGTATTCTTTAAACCATACACACACAAATATACACACACAGGCCATGCACACAAATGTAAAATATATTATTCATAACATGTTTGCAGATGAACTGAAACAATGGTTCATTTTGCCAGTGTTAAACACAACCACAATGATGGGTAGGCTAAATAACATTATAACCACAACAGAAATTTAAATAACTTTCTCTTTCAATGCACAAGTTCAAGCTTCAGTTCTTATAAGTCATATTTCTACACTATACTTGGATAATACTTTAACACATTTGGGGAATAATTTCCAAATAAACTGCTCATGTCATCATGAGACTTGGGGAGGAAGAATTACATATGAGTTCATCCTATATCCTGTACAAATCTATCATAATTAAAACTTTAGTCGTTAGGGACCACCTCTCGCAATCATTAGGTTGGTTTTTTAGAGACTTTTTGTGAAAAAAAAATCAATTCTTTAACAGTACACAAAAAAGAACAGCCCTTGTCAAATGAACTCAAATTGATTGCAGAACTTTTCGTCTTTGTTCTGTGCACCTTAAGTTCAGCCAAAAAAAAAAAAAAAAAAAAAAAAAAAAAAAAAAAAAGACTCTAAGCGGCCCTACAGCAATGCAAGTGTGCTATCCCGACTTGCAGTATCAATACAGTTCCAGATTTCTACTTGGCCTGTTCAGGCACAGACACTTTATGGGCCCTGTGGCCATGGTAGGGCATTGGGCTAATGAGGGGAATTCTGGTGAGGATTAAAAAGAACACTCTTTGAGTATGAGAAGGGGGAAAAAAGGTTGAAGTTGAGTAGAGAAGTGTGCTTTTTGAAAGTTTTCCTCTAAAGAACTTGCTACACTCCAGGTTCTCAAAGAGATAAAATAGGAACCAGATTGAGCTCAGATGCCATTCAAAAAGAAGAAATGTTGTGTGTCCTGTGAGTGGCATCCCATGGAGAACGCTATGTTTGAGTATAGTGGGCACTCAATTCCTTTCCTTTTGTTTTGTTGAAGGAAACAGAGACTGAAATATATAGGTAGGAGCGAGTAATTAAATTAGGTGCCAGTTTTTCATTCTGATCATGTGAACCATTATTTGCTTATGCCTGGGGTCCATGTTCTGAGTTATCTTAAGCATTGTTTTTAAATTCTGAATAGTCCCTAAAGTTTCTGAAGAAACAGAATTTCCAACTCTATTTTTTAAATTTTCAAAACATGTTCAGGCTACTACAGGCTGCAACCAATAATGCCAGCTCATGACCACAAAGACCAAATGGCTGTGTAGAATCCTGCAGTTGTGAATTCCTTAACTTCTCTATTCTCCAGCAACATGCTCAAGTCATTTCCATTTGTCCATCTCCAGTCTAAGGAACAACAGCCAAGATATCCTGATAGGGAAGACCATGCCAATGAGTCCTCTAAAAAAGTAGGCCACTGGAAGTGACAACAACTTCTTCAGAGGTCAGATAAATCATAGAGAGTAATTTCAAAGAATTTTATAATCTATCGAGGCCAGAGGCTGCAGAAATAGCCAGGAGAGGTTGGCTTTTTCCTTGTCGGTAAAGGAGTTTTCCCTTTTACTGCATGTATTATGATGAATCCTTATTCTTTTTCAGCCTTCATATTTTATTCTCCAACTCCCATCCCCTAAAATATTATCTTATGATTAGCGTCAGGGAGAAACTGACTCTGGACCTGACCCTGTAAAAGGCAAAGTTCTGAGAAGCACAAGATGACAGGGCTGGAGCTCCCTC
This sequence comes from Cheirogaleus medius, assembly GCA_008086735.1. Lineage (NCBI taxonomy): Eukaryota > Metazoa > Chordata > Mammalia > Primates > Cheirogaleidae > Cheirogaleus > Cheirogaleus medius. The sequence continues at coordinate 35,493,110 of VBSM01003176.1, forward strand.
TAGAGCCCATCCTGCCGTCAATGGAGGGGTCTTCAGTAAAGTGAACTAACTAGGGCTGGTGGATCCTGACCCATTACCCCATCCCAGCCCATCTCACTGCAGAGCCCTTTCCAAAAGACCGAGAGGTCTGGAAGAGCAAAGCTATTCACCATGACCTTCAGGACTGCTCAGCAACGCTTGCTGGTGTCTCCAAAAATAAAGAAAACAAAGAGTCTAATCGATCAACAGTATTTAGTAAGTTCTCTTGTCAACATTAACTCTGTGTATTCACCACAACAGGGATCTGTAGAATGTTCATTTGCTCATCGTTCAGTCAGCAGTTTGGATCATAGTCATAGATGTAGTCATAGCAAACTGATATTCTGATATTTCAACAAACTGGTGACTGTAGATCTAAAATGAAAACATTAATAAGAAGCAATGTTGGTGTTCTTTTTTTTCTTTTTTACTCTTTAGAAAAGCTAAAGAATTATAAGGAATTACCATGTTAATGAAAAACAGAGCAACATAATCTTCATTTGAGCATAAATCTGATAATCTGAAATCACTACCTTCTTTGCTTAGGAAAAAAAAAAGATTCACAGATATAACATTGAGAAACCTAATTTTCAATGTATTATAGCCACATTTAAAATAGCACAGAACAAATGCTACTTCCAATTTGTTCCTGATATTATTAGAGATCGAGAATATTCAATTTTGCTTTGGATAACTGTGAAGAGGAAATAATTTGGGTAACACCTGATAATATTTCTCTATCATTTTGAGGAACTTAAGAATGACTAAATGCTTGGATCTTGACAATTAAAAAAACTGTCTTGTCCACAACATCTTCAAAACACAGTTTCCTTTTTTCAAGTTTGTTGAGATTATAAAACAGTTCAAAATTATCTCCAAAATACATTCCTGTTACTTTTAGTCATTACTCCTGACAAATAAATGGAAAAGATAGACCTGTTAACACAAAATTAAACTCTTAATTGAATATGGCATTTTGTCAGTAATATATAAAATCTATTATGGCAATCACAATGGCATTTTTATAGCACCGTGCAGTTTATAAAAGGCATGCACAACCATTACCTTTTTCAATCCTCAGAAGAAGGTAGATCTGGCATATATAAGTTGTGATACTAAATTGCCTTCATTAGGTTGCACATTGTAAGTTCAGCTTTTCTGCCTACTAAATTTTCTGAATACTAACCATGCCTCCAGCCCTCATCTCTTTAGTAGTAGTGGTAATAACAGTAATCATAGCTAACATTTTTTGAGTGCCTACTACATGCTAGGTTCAGTTTTAAATGTTTTACATACATTACTTCAATAATCCTAAAAACATAGAAGATATATATTTTTATTTGAAATCCTCATTAGATTGAGAACATTTAACTTCAGATACTTACCTGTCTGTCTAGGGTTGTTCCCTATTTTCTTTCTGCTTTAATTTTACCCTATCTTTGATGGTTTTCCTAACATTTACTTTCTTGGCAAAAGCACAGAAACACTTGGTTAGCAAATGTTATTTCTTTAATGTCCACAACTTGCAATCTCTTTTTTTCTTTGTATCTGGAATAAAATTGTATAAGCTTTACCAAAATAAAGTCAAGAAAATGAAAAGTCAAAGATAGACGACTTGCCCAAAGTCATTCAGCCAATAAGATGGCAAGTCAAAATGCAAATCTTCCAACCACACACTCAGTTCCTCTGTCTCACTCTGATGCCTCCAGAAGGCGCCCAAGTCTATTACTCCCCTCTCTAGAACTGTGTCTGTGACTTGGCAATCCTGTCCGCCTTCACCACCAACAACAAGCAAACCTACTAAGAGCGTTTCTGTATTCACTGCAGGGCAGGAATGAGTGACATAGAGCCAGTAACGCTGACGTTGCCCTTGTCCTGTAGAAATTCACAGTCTAAGATGAATGGCAATGATATCAGAGGGGTGACCAAGGGGACATTATGGGAAAAGAACCACTCTGGGCTCTAGGTTAGAGAAATGAAAAGGATGGAACAAGGGGTACCTTGTCATACTCAAGTATGTGTGAAGAGGAAAGTTGGTAAACATATAGACAATTATTTCCCCTATAAGTAGTAGCTCCTTCCTTTCATGATGATACAGAATGGTGAAATATTGAAGGCTTACACCAAACAAATGCACATTAATTTCGGAGGCAAAAAAAAAAAAGTGGTAGAAATGGAACTGCCCTGGGAATGATTCAATAGATGAGGGTTGACCTCAATTTTACCAAAGTGTCATTTTGGCAAGACTCTTAATTTCTCTCAGACTTGGTGGCAATATGGAAGAGAATTTGATTTTGGCTCAAACCACCTATTGGCTCTGTGACCTTGAACAACTTTTTGAGTAATTTTCTAAGCCTCAACCTCCTCATCTGCAAAATGGGTATAATAATGCTAACCCTGTAAGACTGTTGTGAGGGTTAAATATACTAAAGTAAAAGATTTTGCAAGTGGTAGTTGCTCAATAGTTAGTATTTACCATTATTTCTTCATCTAGAAAATGAAGAGACTGTACTAAATGATTTTTAATACCCCTCCAATTTTCTAAAGCCTGCGAGTCTATATCCATTTGGCATTAGGTTAAGTACATTTGTCAAATGATTTTTTAGCTATATCATTGCTCAGAGGTAGACCATGTCATTTTTTATAGCACAGATGGTGGATCAAATAACATCTGGGAAAAAATTCTAATTTTCAATTAACTCACAGGCTAATTGGAGTACACTAGCAATAAAAGACATAAATGGAGGTGAGAAAGGAAAACCAAACAAAAATGTCTCAAAATTGCTTAGGTTAAGTATATTTTATCTCATCTACCTTCTGATACAAAATTACCTCTGAATAGAGGCAAATCTTTCACAATTTTCCAAACAAAAGATCATTATTTTTATAAATCCATACTAAATCATCTTTTCTCTGGAATAGTACCTTCCAAACATTTTGACTACAGCCTACAATAAGCAATACATTTTACAATGCAACCGAGTTCACACACACATGTGTAAGTATATAAATGTTTTAGGAAATAAACATTTCATAAAACCCTCATTTATGCATGGCATTCATGTTTTCTACTATTTTAATCCAAGTTCTAGTGATGATTATTATCTACTAACAGACATCATGATCATTAAAAGGCCACCAATCATAATCTTTAAAACACGGTAGTACAAGGCCGGGCGCGGTGGCTCACGCCTGTAATCCTAGCACTCTGGGAGGCCGAGGCGGGTGGATAGCTCAAGGTCAGGAGTTCGAAACCAGCCTGACCAAGAGCGAGACCCCGTCTCTAAAAAAAAAAAAAAAAAAAAAAACAAACACGGTAGTACAGTGTTCTTTTCTCTATGAAGGTTTTTTGTAACATTCCAAGTGGTCAGTATTAATACTATGCCTTGTCCAGTCAACTGGTTAGAATGTAGATATTCAGTTAACTAATATTTGACATCACACAGATCCACATTATTGCTGGCCATTAGTCATCTGAATCTTAGATGAATTCAATTAATCTAGATTGTAACTATACATGTTCTTAATAAGCCCTGTAAATATATTTGCCCAAATACTCACTGTAAGTTCCCTTTTCCCATTACGGGCATTATAGAAATCAATTTCACTTCACAATCTAGCCAGATTTTCAACAAGAAACTACAGGAAGGCTTTTCATTTAATTTTACAATGACCTTTTCTTTCTCAGGTTGGCTTATTTTAATCCTCCATATTTCCATCTGCCGTACAAGAAGTTCGATCATCTCTCCCTTTGAATAGCTTGATCTTAGAGTCTATTATAATTCCCTCTACAGGAGGCGGAGCCATAGTTTTTCTTTCTCAGTCACTGGGATTTGCACACAGCTCTGTACCATACAGCATATTCCAGCTCTCTGCTTGTCCTACGTCAATACATTTTTAAGCCATTGATGATACCAAATTCAGCAGGCTTTTGATGCTATCAAATTCCACAGGCTTTTCAACCTTGAATTTCACAGTCTCTTTTCTATTCATACTTCATTTATTTTTGGTGTCACTCTTCTATGTCCCTGTCATTCTTCACAGCTGGATCTGTTTGCTTGTTTTTCAAATACTGAGTCTTCTGTCAATGATGTTATACATTTCCCATTTTGATTTTGTGGCACCTCACTCTTCATCGTCACTGAAATCAACTAAGGGCCATGCAGAACACCAACCCCTGCCCCAGACTACTTCCACATCCCTGTGATGCATTCTGTACTAAAGCTAAAGTTGAGTCCTCTTCAAACTCCTGTCTGCCATTAGTTTCTTTTTTTTTTTTATTTCAGCATATTATGGGGGTACAAATATTACGGTTATGTATATTGCCCATGCCCCCCTCCCCCCTCAAGGCAGAGTCTCAAGCATGACCATCCTCCATACGTTGCACATCTCACTCATTATGTTTGTATATACCCATCCCCTCCTCCCACCTGCCCAACACTTGACAAAATATGGAGAACTCTTGACTAAATTCTGCATGTCTGTTTCTGAGTTAAATAGTTGTAGATCTGAAAAGAGGCTTTATCATTCAGCCCCACTACCTTTCACTACTCTTCCACTAGCTCTTTCATGGGTAAGTGATAATCTTAAAATTTCGTGCAATTAGAAGACTAACTTCACTCAGACTATCATTTAGGACATTTCCTCCTGTTGAACACATATAGGCAGCCCCTACCCTGCTGCAGACCTTGGTTCCATTCGGCTGGGAAAGATGTCAAAACCTAAATATGGCAATTCTGTGCCAGCAACTCTACTTCGGAAATGTCTGCTTTCTTTTCTCGTTCTTCCCAGTAGTAGTCAGATATAGTTCATGTCTACATTGGTCAAAAAATTATTTATCTTCCTCTTGCAAGCCACTCATTTTTCTGTTTCATTTTAGCAGAATAGATGAGAAATATGCTTAAGACTACAATTAGGATAATTTAAACTACGAATAGTACCAAGATCTTGTTTAGTGGGAGTGTCATAGAATCACAGTCATAATTTGAGAGCTTAGGTTTCTAATTATGATATTATGGGAACATTCCAGAATCAAGGAAGTGTTTTTATTTATTTCTCTTTTTTTCACGTGCCAGTGACTTTTCATAACAGCACTATGTTTAAGTCATCATACTATTTGTTATATGAAGTAGCCTCTTATTTTCCATCATTATTGTCTTGTTATTAAGAATAAAGGTTAGCTCCTTGCTTTTTCCTCATATCAAATAAAAATTCCAGTTGACTCATGGTGACAAGGAAAATTCACATTAATTAAAACTGGTGCTGACCCCTAAAGTTCAAATATATTATGGAAATTACACTTTAAAACTAGACCACTTCTCATGCTCTTAAGCCTCCAAATTAGAATTCTCCTAGTGTGTTCTTTGCTTCATGCCAATGTGATCCAAAGTTCTCTCTACTCCTCCCCAGAGTTTATCTGCCCACACCACACACAGAAGTGCACTGAGCCACGTACTGCCACTCTATATGCTCTGCCGTTTGTTTGGTTTTTTTTCCATTTAAAATTTTGCTCACTTTGAAAGATTTGTGAGGTATGTACATAAAGTGTAATATACTGGCCTGGCCATCTGGACTCACCATCCCAAACAAAGGCAGCAGTTACTAAATAGGAGTTCAATGCATCTGATACCACACTCTGTACAGGCTTTTATTATATCTATTATTTCTTTACAGAAGTATATAAGCACCTTGGTAACATTTTTACAGTGAAAAAGCTATTAAATGTGCAGCCTTGCACCAAAGGAAAAACAACTCCTAACAATATACCACATGGGTTATATGGGACCTGTTATTTTTCACAGATGTTCACTTAAAAAACTAGTCCTTGCTAGAAACTGGGTTTTTTTCCTCATATGTAATATAACAAGGAACGTGACAATAGAAGATATATTGATGTGAATGTCAAAACAAACGCTTTTTCTAAAATCACTGTCTTGTATGTTTGGCTTGGTAACTAGAAAATTCTTATAATTGGAATATGTTGTTATAAAATAAAAACTACGTTCACCAGCAGTACACGTTATTCCCTCTACACCTAAGAGAACATTTGAAATGCTCTGGTGGAGAGAAACCTCTCGTTAGGGTCACTCCAGAACAGTGAGCATAGGAGGGATAAGCAGCTCTTTGAGGCAAGCGCTTGTTTTCTCACGTTGCTCAGCATTAGCCAGATGGTAAAGACTGATGATTATCCTGAACACTGAGTCTGCACTTGAGTAGACTCCTGTCCCCTCTTCAGAGCACCCCCATCAGCGCTCTGCACACTCAGCACCACCACCCTGAGCAGGCTCCTGGGAGTCCAGGAAAAGCACGTTTGCACTGATGCCCAGTAGGAAGAAATGGGAAAGCCCAGAAAACACATCATCTTCTCCTATCCTTACTGTTCCTGAAGGAGCATAAGGAAATCCAACCTGAAACAGGTCTCTGTTCTTCATGAAAGCAAGCCTGCTCTCTTGATTCTTAAATAAAACCTCCATCTTGGATGCTTTTCTTTAATGAGAAACCAAATGGTAAGGGGAAATTCAATAAAAACCTGAGATATGATTATCTCCTAGTGTTGTAATCAAGAGCATTACCTATTCATCGGAAAAACCCCCATTCGGAAAAAAGCTCATCATGAATTAGGCTGTCAAATCACAACCTTTGCCATCAAAGAATATGAAAGAGTTCTTTTAGTGTGGCCACTTGAAGCCACAAACCATAAAAAAAAAAAAAATCATGACTTTCAAAGTATACAGCATTCACCTCTCACCATGGCATGTGGGAAATTTAAAATCACTCCCCTCTCCTTTCATTCTTCACCCCATTAATCATTCATTTTTTTTATTCATTAACTCAACAAAAATTGACTGCATATACCTACTATGTGCCAGACATACACATACTACTGTGTGCCAGGATAAAGTAATAATAATAACAAAACCACCATACCCAACACTCATATAGTGCTTGCCTACTATGAGCCAGGCACTAGGCATATACATTAGCGCATTTAATCCTGGCATCGATCTCCTGCAGTACATACAATTATATGCCTATTTGCAGATGAGCAGCTAAAGTACAGAAAGATTAACTCCCCAGGTCACACAGTCAGTATGTGTCAGAGCCAGGCTTCAGACGCACATCTTTTAACTCCAGTGTCCATGCTCTTGACCTCTACGCTATATAAAGAAAAGCAGACAAGGCCTTATGGAACTTTCAGTGTACTAGAGAACATGGACATTAAACAAACATGCAAACGCACTGAAATTTCAAACACTAATGAGATCTATAAGAGCACGGTGCCATGAGATAGGACGGTATACCATTGCAAAGGCTCCCCTTGAAAGATAAGAAATGCAGTGACTACCTTTGGTGATTCCCATCTTACCTAAATGAAAAGTTATAAAATTTAAGAAAGCAAGCCAGCTAATAAGAATTTGGGAGAACTAAGGCTGGCAGCCTGGGGGAACTGACTGAACAATTCAGCCCTTAACCCTTGCCATGAAGCCTTGTCATCTTGGTGGCCCTTTGTGTTGGTACACTCAGAATGATGACAGAAGAGGAATCTGGGGAATGCAACCCACTTCTGTCCTTATCCCTCCTGAATAAGAAACTCAACCTGGATCCGGTGCCCCTTCTTCACAGATGAAAGCGAGTACCTGTCCTCATCTGCTGCCTTTGACCAAGAAATCCATGGTGGATGTCTACAAAATCTTAAATTCTACCTTAATACTTTGGCTTATAAAAAAAAGAAAAGATTTCTTTGGCCTAAAATGGTGAACACATGGGCTTTTGGAAACAATCCAAGTATGACTTATAGTCAGCAAAACAAACAAAGAAAAAACCTTTTCTGAGATTTGGTAGGCTCAGAAATCAATGGAAATACTGATTTAAAGAGAACAAGAACATAGAAGCAGAGAATCAAGTTCCCAGAGGGACAAAATTCCCTTTTCATCTTGATGAAAAAAAAATCTGGACTTTATAACCTTGCTTGACCAATTACAGATCCACTCCCTTCTTTTTAGTGTTAGAGAAATCACACAGAAAGAAAAGTCTCTTTTTTCTCTTTAAGAAGTTGTCTGTAGATTTGGGGAAGGTTTACATCTTTGTCATTATTAATACTTTACGTATTAATTTTTTTTATTTTTTTATTTCATTATATTATGGGGGTACAAATATTGTTAGGATTACATATATTGCCCCTGCCAACCCTCCCCCATACTTTATGTATTATTTTTATGTCTTCAGTCTTTATGTTAGGCATGATCCATAAGTACAGTATTACATCCAAAGATATTAGCTCCTAAGTCTGTGTTTCCTAGTTTCACACTACTGAGGCTGATAAAGATTTAGAGGGAAGAGGAAGAGGGTAAGGTGTTTATAATAGCGCCATTAATTATATGTGTTTCACACATCTAGGTAGATAAGCAACATCATTTTCCGGTCGAATAAATTAATTAATTTTTCTGGTTCATTGTTCAGAATCATAAAAATAATAATTCTTGATATTGTATTACCACAGGAAAATCTCCTGTTTCATCATCTTAGTATATTATTTCATATAGGATTTTATATTCTATCTGGCTCTGATTTAAGGTGTTATTATAATTAAATGCTTAGATAACTAAACACACAAGTGAATCATTTGATTTCCGATGAGGGTTAAACAGCCTCTAATAAGTAAATGGTACATTAAGTCTCATCTTTCCTATTTAGCAAATTACACTTGAGATAAGCTTAGGTACATTTAAACAAGAAGTAGGAGAAGGCTACTTAACATTAAAGAAGAATGATCTAAAGGTTAGAAACTACACTTTCAAAGTAACCTACAATACATTATGTAAAATTTCTTGTTAGTGCTGTGAGACTTAAAAAAGCAAACCCTGAAAACCATGTTAAAAATGTGACATTCTTCAGAAATATCTTCTGTATCTCATTCCTTAAAAACCTGTGAATATAATTGACTTTGATTCTCATTTAACCTGTCATCATAATCCATTCTTCTTTTATTAATACATTTCATTAACCAACAAAATCATGTCCTATAGTTTACCTAGAAATGAAATACCAAATAAATTGCAAATAAAGGTTTTTAAAAAGTATGCCACTTAAGGATCTGGAGTTCTCCAAAATGAAGTAAACGTCCTTATAGCTTTAGTATAAAGGCTATCTCCACATTTTACATGATATGGAAAATAGGAACGTACATTTATATCAAATGTCTGAAAACATTATATTTCACTACTCCAAAATAAAATGATTTTTGTGTGCTCTATTCCAGGAAAAGAAAAGAAAAGAAAAGAAAAAAACATTGTAATAGTTGCAGTTTGTATTAACTTCAAAGCTGGTATTTCTTTCCCAAACATCATTTTTTTTCTGTCCTTTTAAAAAAAAACCCTGGGCTAAGAGTATGAAACCTCATAAAAATCAAATTATTTGAGAATATGTTGTTGAGAAATCACCTGCAAATTACTTTCAGACCTTTGAAAAACAATCTAATTTGAATCACCAGTCTAAATAGGTCATTTAACTCAGAATTAAAATTAGCTGTGCAGGGTCAATGCTTTTTCTACAACATCTGCATCCTGCATGTCCTATTCTCTTCAAAGTCAAACCAGAACTAAGCGTCAAGAACAACCCATAATACACAAATTTATTCCAAATCTCAAAGTTATCCTGCTCTTGAAATGGCCATAAAAGTTAACACTATACATAAAAACACAGAGTGGGTGGGGTGCTTCAAGAAGTTAGGACTGGGGGGAGAGGGAGATGCAGAACTCTTACATTTCAGCAGGATACTAGTGTGCGTGAGGGTCTCTACCGGTGCTCATTTCTTGCTTTTCACATACCCACTTTCACAGTACGTGGCAAATTAAAATCAGCTGAGACATACTTAATAGAAAACATACTTCCATACAAGTTTAGTTTTCCACAAGCTTCTCGTTTGTTACTACCAAACTAGCCATATAAGATCTTACCACCTTAACAACCTTTACGCTGTTTGTTGTCCAGCACGTTTGAGGATGTAATCATCCTACACTACTCTGGTAAATTCAGGGATTAAATTCCCACTACCCAGAAAACCTTTCCAGGAACAGAAATAAACGACAAAATCTTGAAACCAACATCTTTTAAAAATGACAACAATAAAATCAAACCACAAACGAAAAGTCTGGCTGCCTGAGACATTCAATATTCCTACAAAACCAGACCATCCATAAAACCAAAAGGATCTCAACAATGTTGGAACAGGAAGATGTCAAGGTTCTTAGGGACCCTTGGCTTGAGAAGGAAGGGCATCTAAGGCGCTGGCAGAGAGGGAATCGGCATCAGGGGAAGCACAGTAAGGAATCAGTCTTGTTTCAGAACTCTTCAAAGCCACCAGGACAGGCACCCCCATCTTTTCGGGGTTAAAAGTAACTTTGATGCTCAGACAAAAGTACTTTCATATGCTCCAGCTAACAACAATCTATCACCCACAGGCGAAGTGATCAGAGACGCTAATGAAACAGGTTTTCCTCTCTGTCCACTTCCCCAAAATGGGATCTTGAGAAATCTTGATTTCCTGAAGACCCCTGTTGCAAGATGAAATGGAAGGACCTTCTGCACTGAGGAGGAGGCAAACTGAGACTTGACATTGGGGAATTAATACGGAACGTTCTAAGCTACATTTTTCTTAAAAGGGTGAAACCCGAAACAGAATTAGGATTTATTCATCCCCAGATGATCAAATATTTACAACTGCCCGGGACAGAGAGAAACAATTTCACTCCAGTGTCCCCGCCCCTGGCCCCCAAGAAACAATGACAGGAACAGTCCCAGCGAGGGGCAGAGCAGGCTGGCTGTTCCTTCCGCTACAACCTCTCCAAATCCGCTTTTCACTTCGCCGTGAGTGTCCCTCCTTAGTCCCTCAGCACGCGCCCCCCCCCCATCTCTCTAAGCCGCCGCTTCTCCGCCCCCCATCTCTAGTTCCGAGCGGACTCGGCCCCACAACCGCCCTGCCTCCGGCGCGTCCCAGACTCTGGGTGGCGTCCCCCCACTTGTGAGGCTCACGGAAGCCCCGGGACGAGGCGCTAGTGCCGGGGCTGGGGAACCCCTGGGGTTCCGGCCTCCCGCGGCTCCCGCCCCCCACACCTCGACGCCTGAGCGGATTAAGTTGCTGGGCGCTCCGCGGTGCGCGCGGCCCCGTCCCTCCCACTCTGGCCCCTCCCCGGCCCGGACGCCCCGGGTCCCCCGCCTCCGCGGAGGTGAGCGCGCACTCACCGGAGGTGAGCTGCATCCAGGCACAGATCTTGTACACGGTGGCTGTGTTGCAGAAGAAGAAGAGGGTAAAGCAGATGATGCAGGCGATGATGAGCATCATGGAGAGGCCGATAAAGAAGGAGGCGGCTTTGAAGGCGCCTGAGGGCAACGTGGAGAAGTCCGTGAAGCTGCCCCTGCAGGTCAGCTCCCGGGAGAAGCCGTTGCCGATGCAGTAGTGGAAGAGCCCGAAATAGCCGGCTTGCGGGGTGTCCACGCCGTCGCCGATCCAGTAGGGCTGGATGAAGCACACCACGTTGACGATGGCAAAGCAGATGGTGAAGATGGCCCACAGCACGCCGATGGCCCGCGAGTTCCGCACATAGTTGGTGTGGTACAGCTTGGCAGCCTCCTGAGCCGGGAGCATCGCGGCGGCGGCGGCGGCAGCGGCGGCGGCTCCGGGCATTCTCCCCCTCCTCCTCCTCCTCCTCCTCCTCCTGGTCCTCCGCCTCCCCCCGCCTCTCCGCGCGCAGGAGACACACTCACGGAGCCTCGCGCTGCAACTCCCCTGCCTCCGCCTCAGCCCAGCAGCACCAGTTTCAGAGTCTGCATCCTCGCTCCCGGAAGGAGGGCGGGGGAGCGCGGAGCACCCCTCCGGCTCGCCTGGCACAGCCTCCCGGCCCCCCTCCCTCCCTCGCTCCTGGCCCGGCTCCGGCCCTCCTCACCACCCTCCACCCCTCTTCCCGCCGCCGCTGCTGCAGCTGCTGCAGCTTAAGGCGGCAAATCCCGCGCGGAGCACCGTGGCGCGCGAGCCCGGCACCTCCCACTCCGCTTCCCCCTCCCGCCCCCCTGCCCGTGCCCAGGGGCGCAGAGGACGGCGGCGAGCCTGGAACGCTCCTCGGGTGGTGGGCGCGCACCGAAGAAGCGGGCCTGGGTGGCGGGGGTCTACGAAGGGGGCGGGAACATCCACAGGGCTCCTAGAGACAACGCCAGGATCCCGGTTGGTGTTAGGGGCCTGGCTCCGGAGGCTGATTCTGGGAGCATTTCATCACCGCACAGCAACGTGCTTCGACCTCCACATCTTTGCAGCGGCGCGAGGGGCCGCGTGGCAGTTGCAGGCAACAGAAGCCAAGAGAGAGGAGACGTGCCGCCCCCAAGAGTCTTCCCTGATACCACCGCAGAACCGCACCTGGCTAACTCCTTGGTTGCCTCAGGTCGACAGGTGGAGACAGAAGTTAGGCAAGAGCAAACAGTAATGTAAAAGACAAGCCTTAAGGGCGGTCTCAAGTCTACACAGCTGAGCTTGCTTTACTTGGGGCGTTTTCACCCTGCTCAGCCAAATGAACTATAGCCAATCGATTCCCCATACTGTCCTTTAAGTCAGGTCTTTTCCCTGCAAATCCTGCCATAGGTTGGGCCTGTGTGCACATGGAAGTGCCTGTGTCACAGAATCTCATAGTTTGTTTGAAGCACTGGGTAGGTGGCCAGTGTTACAGTTACTACACAGATATTCGTTGACAGCTACTATATGCCCAGGAACTGTGCTGGGGGCTAAGGACACAGGAGGACAGCAGGAGAGGATTGTTTTAATTGACCAGGACTATTTCCACGCCCCCACCCACCCCACCTAAAGCTTCGGTCAACCAGAAAGTTCTTTTCCGGGTAACTTCCCCAGATTTATCCATATATAATTCCTTACATTTTCATGCAGTAAGGCTGTTACGTACACCTGCACTTTTTGCTGTTCTCTTAGCTTATTTTTTTTCCCCTTTAACAGTCTTACTAATGCTTTTTAAACCGTCCTTACCTTTCAAACTGCATTTCTCTATTTCCATTGGTTGCTTTTTTGGTTCCTTCTGACTCTGATATAAAGAACACCCTCCTCAAAGCAATGAAACCAGGATGCTTAATTGCAGGAGCAGATTTTGGTAACAAACCATTTTGAACCATATGATCATTGAATTCTCTGGGTGGAAAGGAAAGAACTCTGATAGAATTTGACCCCTAAGTCTATAGTTAATTGGCCATATAAATGGCTATTTTATGGAAGAGGGGACATACCGTAAATGATGATGATTAACTGTGCTCTTCATCTGATAATCTGAAAATTTGAGATTGTATGAGGAGGGACAGGGAGAGAGTAGAATAGGGATGTGGGACACACAAGGTAATGAAGGGGCTAAAACCTGGGAAGGGATTTAAGGTCCATCAGTCAGGGCTTTGAAAATCAGAGGACAGAATTAAACAGTAGCATGAGACATAAAAGTTAGTAAGAATTTCTAGCAAGTGTGGTTGTGGACTCTCAGGTCATCTTTAAAATATCAGAGGAATTTGGAGGAGGTAACAAAGATGACCTAAATACAGGCCAGCCCAATATAACACTTGCAAGTCTCTAAAAATACAATTTGTGATGATGCATCATCAGTGCTTTGGTGGCAATGGAAGGTCAGAACTTTTGTTAGGTTTCATTTGTCTTAACTCCCCTGAAGTTCCTGGTAAATCAGAAGAATTTTAACAAGGATGGAGGAAGAGGAAAAGTGAGGGTAATCAGATTTATGGGGCCACTTGGCAGGCTATGTGTCCCAGGGGCAGAGATAGCATTACAGTGAGAACTGACAGTAATTTCTAGTGACTCTCCTAAGCCCTGAAATCCCCCAAACCTGCTTGTGTAAAGTGGTCTTTCTTTAAAATCAATGCCTAAAAGAAATCTTACTGTTTCTATGAAGTGGTTGAGATGGAAAGTTGCTGAGAAGGAAAGGCTGAGAATAAAAAAAAACCCTCAATGTTTAAATTGCCTTTACTGGACAAAGGACTGGTGAGTGACTCAGATTCAAATGTTGTGATTCAAAGAGCTTTTCTATTTGAGTCACGCCCAAGGAGAGCCTTATTCTTATTCTAGGTTTGGAATTGCCTCTAGTTTCGTGCTCAGAATCACTATACCAAGGGGTGCACTCAAGGTGTCCATTCTTGTCAATAGCAACTAGGAACGGACTAATATTGGTATATTGCTGATCTAAAGTGCCCCCATGAATTCCCCCTGACAATTTGAGTTGTTGCACTTTGAGGGTTGGTTCAGTCAGGGATGAGCTAGACCCTGCCAATGGCCCTTTTCCCCACCTTCACCCTGCCCTGCACCACAGCAGATGCCAGGATGAGGCAAGGTCTTTCAAGACTCTGGGAACTGGATGATGAGCTAGAATACCTATAAATACTTGGCTTGCCATCAATGAATGCAGAATTTTCTTCTACCCTTTCCCTCTCTGTCACTCACCCCCAACCTTGTCCTTAGCAACCAAGAATCCAAGTGGTAAGACTGCTCCTACCCTTAACCTAAAACTTTTTGCTTGCGCCCAGTAGACTTTAGGAGTTCATACAATTACGCATCTGGACAACTCATTGCATTCACGAAATCTGATGTGACCAGGAAAGCTGTTTGGGGGAGGAGGAAATAATAAAACTAGCCTGATTCATGCTAAGAAGTTGCTATTGATAGAAAAGTATTTTGAAACTATAACATGATTCATATGTGCTAAATAACTAGTAGAAGTCAGTGTCATCGACAGCATCAAATTAGAAACACTCAACACTCAAGTCTCAAAGTTCACTGTTAAAAATGTTTTTCTCTTACTGCCACAAAGGGTCAGCAGTGAGACCAGCACTCTCCCTTTTTTGCAAACTGTGTCTCAATGAATGTTAGTTAGGACTATAAAAGAGAAAGCAACAGAAGCATAGTTGGGCTGTTTGACACTGCTGAAAAGGTCCTGGATGAGAAAAAGAGCGAATGTTTTGATCCCAAACTAATCTGAGACAGTATGAGAGATTGGGAAAGCCGTGGAGGGCCAGAGACTTGGAATCTAGACCCAGCGCCATATTTGCCTAACTGTGAGAGCCCCAGGCTCTCCGGGCTCCATTTTCTCATCTCTAGAATTATGGTTAGTGAAAGAGGAAGGACATCAGATGAATTCTAAGGTCCCTTTCTGAAGTAAAATTCTGTTCTATAAAGACTACTCCAGGATGACTTTGGAAAAAAATATGAAAAGAGAGATACAACTCAGTACTTGAAAAAAGAATCAGACAAGACCTAAATAAGAGATATGGCAAAACAGACATTTTATTTAACATTGAAAAGCCCTCTGAAATCCTACTGGTATGATTTTTCAGGCAGTGGATGCTTAGAGTTTTTACATGAGTCATTGCTATGACCTCGGATAATGGAGAAAAACGATGATTTCTAAAAACTGTTACTTAATCAATTTTTAGGGCTGTTACCAAGGTCAATATCAGATCCTGCTTCAGAATATAAAGGTTCTAATAATGAACCTCTTTTCACTCATTAAGGGTTTCCCTCTGCAACCCCTTCCCCCTTTAGTTTCCTTTTAAGGCTTTTCAGAAATCTGGAACCACTTCTAAATTAATCTATTACTAAAATAGCAGTGGCAATCAGATGGATTGAGTATTTTAACACTCCCTGCAAATCAAGATCAAACTGATCACAGGACTCTGATTTCATTGCATCTTGGTCTATACCACATTTCAATGAGATATAGAACTTCAAACAGGGAGAGAAATGGGAAACGGAAATAGCAGACTTTCTCCTTCTTTTCTTTTCTCCTTTATTTTGAATTGGATGTAAGTTGCCTCTTTTATGAGATGTTTTTTCCATTTTTCCAGAACCCAGTTAAGAGCATACATTGTTTTCTCACAGGGGTGAATATCTAAAAGAATATGCTAAAAGAGCCATCTTGCTGTTAACCTTTTAAAACCTTTGATGATTTTAGAACAATTCTCTCTAAAGATATGTAATGACCTCTATTGAATAACATGCTATAGAAATATGACCATCACCTGAAGTATGATTTTTTTTTAAAGTCTGTCATGGAGTGATGTTACATTAAAGTTTAAAGTTCAGTCTGCAGGTTCTATTCTCTTTTAATCTAAAACTAGTTGGTCTTCCTGATCTTTATTATTATTATTTCATCTGCTATCTATTCTGAACATGCTTCATGGAGTTTCCCATTCAAAGTGCAGCCTTGTTGATTTCAAATTGAAAATCAACATCTTCAATTCGAAATGTCCACCCTTGTACTTTCAATTTTTGGCTTTTATTTGAAACCACTACTTGGATTCCCTGCTAAAGGCATCTTTAACCACAAAGCTTGTCTCTCCTACTTGGTAATCACTGGATCTCTCAAACCTCAAGTTCAGCCTTTATGAGAATTTCTCTAAGCCACATAGCCTATATTTTGCCTTATAATCCCAAACACCTTTCTAAATGTGAAGAAAACCTATGCAGATGCTCTCTTTTACTGCCATAGTAACAAAAGAATATTAATCTTAATAATCCAGTACTTTTGTTTTAGAAGCACATTTTTATACCCGTATAAAAACAGAAGCAGCTCAAACTCAGTGGCTTGTACCCAGAAATATTTGCTTGTAACCCACAGCACATGTTGGTTGCTGGTTGGCTATGGTCCTGCTTCAAGCAGTGGACCTGATTGCAGATCTTGTCTTCTCATTGTGAGGTCGAAGTTGAAAGAGCAGCCTCTATTTAGGACATGTTGTTTTATGGCAGAGGACAGAAGTATAAGATGCTCAAATTGTGAAACTGTATCTAAAACTTCTGCTCAAATTTAGCATGTAGCATGTTATAGTATATTCCATTGGTCAAAGCATATCATATGAAGAAGCCAAAAATCAATGTGATGGGGATGTATAATGCTATAACAGGAAACAACTGAGTGAAAAATCAAGAACTCTAATAAAATCTACATTCACCCTCCCCTCTGATAAAACCTTAATGCCAACTTACTTTCCAATTGTTTCCTGCAAAGACCATATGTATATATGATTTTTGTGCAAAGGCTATAGATTTTAAAAATGAAATAACCATTTCAAAATAAATAACCATTTTATACCACTCATTCTTTTATTGAAGAATATGTTTCTTCTTTTTTTTATAAAAAAATTCACAAACTGAAAAAAGGAGGCCAATGAAAAGCTAAACTCATAATAAATTTCTTGGCTTTATAATATTCAGAAATGATATATGATTCTGCCCGTCAAAGTGTATATTATAAAACATGGCATTTAGCTTCCAAGTGGAGAAAAAAAGTTACCTTATGAATTCTCAGGACTAACCTACAGTGTTTTCCAAACTTGAGTATGAATCCTTTTAGAGGAAAAAAAAACCCCTAGTGAACCTGCAGCAATGACCTATAAAATTATTATTGTAATGTAATGTATAACATTATTATTATAAACTAAAACTGAATAAAATTGTTAAAACATCCATTTCAGGCCTCCGAAGACTGACCAAAGGCAAACAACAAATTGAGAGGTGTTTATTTATGACGGACTGCTGGTGCTTGGATAAGAAAAGTGGGAGTCTTTTGCCTGGAGTAGCTCCCTTCCTATCCACCCCCAACTTAATCAGCACATTCGTTTTAATAGGGCAAGACTAGCAATGAAAACTAGCAGCTTCTGACAGAAAGGAAAGGCTCCATTTGAAGTACAAGGCCGAAGGAAAAAAAAAAAAAAAACACACACACACTATACATGCCAAAAAAGATTATAACTGAAAGTAGCAAATTCAATAGGAAATGAGTATGGGAAATCCACAATTCTGCTAACCTGAGGTCCCAGTAAACAGTAGATTAATGAGAAATTTAATGGGTGAAATAAAAATAAAATAAAATAAAAAAAGAAATTTAATGGGGATACCTTGGAAATCAGAGAACCTAGAAAAGCTAGACAAACTCTCCACATATCCCTGGCTAGCTGAGGAATGACCAGCATATTCAGGGGAGACAAAAGGAGGTTTGGTGGTGAAAAGTAGAAGCTGAGAAAGGCTTGAGAAATACCTGCATTCATTGTCAGAGGTTGGAATCCTTACAGGTTTAATGTACTTGAGCACAGCCTCTGCCCAAATCATTGCCTGACTACTGAGCCCTGAAGACTAGGGGGAAACCTGCAGAAAAGCAGGCTAAAAAATAGATACAAGAAAAATAATTTTTTGAAAACCTGAGCACAGACGTCAGCAGCCATGTACCATGAGAGAGAGACAGATTCTACAGACTAATTCCAGGCAAGTTACTGTAAAAAAATCCTTTAGAAGGGAAAATCCAATTTTAGAGTTGCTATCATTTATTATCTAAAATGTTCAGTTTTCAACAATGAATTATGAGACATGCAAAGAAACAGGAAGATGTTGCCCTTACTCAGGAGAAAAAACATTCAGTAGAAACTAACTCTGAGTGGCCCCAGATGTTGGTTTTAGCAGACAAAAATTTCAAAGCAGCTATTTAAAATATGTTTTAAAAAATGAAAGAAAACCATGTTTAAAGACTTAAAAGAAAATAGAATAATTATTACTTAACAAATAGGGACTCTCAGAGAAACAGACTACAGAAAAGAACCAAATGGAAATTCTAGAATTGAAAACAAAATAACTGAAATGAAAAAATTCACCAGATGGGTTTAACAGAAGATTTGATATGCTAAAAGAATGCATCAATGAACTTGAAGATAAATCAGTTCTTTCTGAAGAACAGAGAGGGAAAAATTACAGAAAAATAAACAGCCTCAGAGAGCTGTGGGACAATATCAAGTGTAACAATGAATGTGTAATGAGAGCTCCATAAGGTTTATATGAAGAATCAATGGATGCAAACTTCCCACATTTGGTGAAAAACATTAATCTATAGACCCAAGAAGGTCAACAAGTCCCAAGTTGGGTAAACACAAAGACAGCCATACCCAGACACATTATAGTTAAACCCCTGAAGCCAAAGACAAGGAGAAAATCTTGAAAGCAGCAAAAGAAAAACAATTCACAGGAACACAGGAACAACACAATTAATGGCTAACTTCTCACCAGAAACAATGGAGACCAGGAAGCATTGTGATGAGAAATTCAAAGTGCTGAAAGAAAGACTATAAACCAAAAATTCTACACTGAAGAAAATAGTCCTTCAAAATCAAATATCACTCAGCAAGTTTTTAAAAAGGAACAATCTATTGACACATGCAAGAACCTGGGTGAATCTCAAGAGAATTATGCTGAGTGGAAAACAAGCCGATCCTTTTTATATAACATTGTTGAAATGAAAAAATTTTAGAAATGGAGAATAGATGAAAGGCTGTCAGAGACTGAGAAGAGGGTGGGAATGGAAGGGAATTGGGTGTGACTATGTCTTGACTTTATCGATGTCAGTATTCTGGTTGTGCTATAGTACGATGGTTTTGCAAAGTGTTGCCAATCAGGGAAACTGGGTAAAGGATACACAAGAATATCTCTGTAGTATTTCTTATAGTTACATATGAATCTATAATTATATCTTAAAATAGAAAGTTTAATTTTTAAAATTGCATATAAAAATAAACATACATATATTCTAAACTTTAAAAAAAGTGAATGGACTAACCACATCAATCAAAATACAGAGACTGTCAGACTGGCTAGAAAATAATCCAAGTATCCATGTACTGGTAATGGATGAGCAAAATGCGCTTAATCTATACAGCAGAGTTTATTCAGCCACAAAAATGAAAAACTACTGACACGTGCCACAAGATGGGTGAACCTCAAAAGCATTATGCTAATTGAAAGATTCCAGACACAAAAGATTCCCTTTATATTAAATTCCTAGAAAAGCAAAATCTCTAGAGAGTAGATCAGTGATTGCCTGGAGCTGGAGGTCAGGGCAGACATTGACAAGGGGGCACGAGAGGACGCTTTGGGGAAACAGAAATGTTCTATAATAAAACCGGGTTAAGGTGATGGCTGCACAACTGCAGACATTTTCTAAATCGTTAAGCTGCACACTTACAATGGTTGACTTTTATGACATGCAAATTATACATCAATATAATTGTTTACAAAATTAAATTTAAACTAATGCTTATACCTTTTATAAAACCAACTCAAGAAATTATTGACCCAAAGAAATTTACAAATTAAATGTGTCAGACCACCAAACTAATAAAATTCAAATTAACACTTCCAGAATATAACTGGAAAATCTAAAGATACTACTCAACAAAAATCTTTTTCTTGCATGATATTTATTCATTTATACTAACTGTGCAAGCTGATATTCAGAAAGACAAAATCAACTCAATAAATCCTCACTCACTGTGAATTTGGCCATGGTTGATCTGGCCAAATACCAGATCTGGGTTGATCTGGTATTTTAGAGGCTGCAATGGCTAGACTACAATGTGCTCCGTGGCAACACAATTCTCACACCACTTCTCTCCCTCCAAACTACTGCAAAACTTTCTTTTGCACAGTTGAACCATAATGTGCTTTGGCTTTTACTAGAACATAAGCTCCACAGGAATGGATTTTTCTTATTCAGTGCTATGTTTCCAAAGTAAAGAACAGTGCATGAAATATTGCAGATATTGAAAGAATAAATGAATGAATTTATTTATAAAGACCATTTTATTATGTGTTTTTACTTCACAATATTACTCTGATGTAGCGCATCATTTTCAAATGGTAATATTATAGTCACTAAATAAAAAATTAATATCTTATTCCATGAAAATGATTTTCAGTTGCAAATTATCCCTGCAAAAGAGAAAGTTTCTTGTTTGCTTGTTTGTTTTGTCCTTGAAATTAGTAAGAGTTGTATAATAGTAGTTGTGGAATGAGTGTTATTTTGTCACTAGGATGTATAGTGGAGCTGGACATGCTTACCAACACATTAAAAACTAAACTCCCTAGTGGATCACTCAGTATCAATGCAACCATAAATATGGAGCCATTCTCTGCTCTAAAACTGTCAGTATGTTTCCCAGCCCATTTCCCCAGCAGACAGTAAGTGAATCCAATAATTTGAAATATGCTTATATTAATTTCAAAATTAGCATTTAATTAAAAACCACAATTTAAAATTCTCCTATAGAACTAACAAATGCTAAAAAATATGTCATGTGGATTTCAGCTTAAGAGGCAATGGACTAAATCATTATGCATTTCACTTGGTAATGTTTCTTAGTTTTTTGAGTAATTTGTTTTCATTAGTATCCTTGATAAAAGTATGAACTACTGCTTCAACTAATTATATTATTGGGAGGGGGTATTCTATTTATTGAAAACACCTGTCTTTAAATATTTTCCAGGCACAATTCATTCCTGCTGTATCTTAATCGCGGAAAACTCTGAAATCTCAGCTTAGTACTTCTTTAAATGCTGAAGCAGATTCTTACTTATAAAGGGGCTCCACACGAGGGAAGGAAAGAGGGGGATGAAGACTGCTCACCAGCAACCTTCTGGCCCACCTCTAGGCAGAGGCAGTTCTTTGGAAAGGAAGACTAGTGGCACTTCCAATTTCCTCCACAAAATGTCGGCTCTGACTTTATGGGTTTTATACCCATAGAATTCTGATTAATCAACAATATTGAAAATGTTAAATTGTCACTTGAAAGATTTTCAGAGAATTCTGCAAAGATTTTATTCCCAAAACTTGACTTTAAAAATCTGGTATTTATGAGAAAGCTGAACAGATAGAGTAATTATTCACATTTTTCAAGATTTAGTAAATTAATTTTCTTCATTTATTGATACATATAAATACTAACTAGAGCCTACCATAGGTTGTATACCGTGCTAGTTGCTGGGGTTACAAGACACAGTCCCTGCCTAAAGGAACTCACACAATCAGGTAAAAGACACATACAAATCAAGCATTGCAACGCAGCATGGTAAGTTCTTACATCTGGTAGAGGTGGCCTCTGAGGACAGAGGGAAAGCATATAACTACCCTGAGATCCACAAAAGCTCCCTTGATGAGGGACAGATTGGTGGAGGTATGGATAGAAGAGAGAACAAGCAGGGAGGGTGTTGCAAGAAGAGGGAACAAAGGCACTATGGCAGGGGAGAATTAGAGAACATGGAATTGAATAAGAGAGATATGTCTATTCTTTTATTCATCTGTTCTGTCCATCCATCTATCCAACAAGCACTCATTAATTATCTCTAAAATTCCAGATGTTGGTCTAAATGGTATGGACTCAAAGGTTATTAAGATTTGACCCCTATTACTCTAAAGGAACCAGAGTTTAGTGAATCATGAGAGACCTAAATAAATGCAGAATATCCTATCTATTTCTTCTTTTTTTGAATTGTGGAAAATATGTATAATATAACATTAAATTTACCATCTTAACCACTTTTAAGTTTGCAGTGACATAGTATTAAGTATTTAATATATTCACATTGTTGTGCAAAAGATCTCTAGAACTTTTTCATCTTGCAAAACTGAAACTCTTTACCCACTGAACACTATTCCCTCCTTCACTCCCTCCCCCTAGCCCTTAGCAGCTATCATTCTTCTTCCTGCTTCTATGAATTTGACAACTTTAGATACTTCACATGGGTGGAATCATACAGTATCTGTCTTTTTGTGACTGGCTTATTTCACTTAGCATGATGTCCTGGAGGATCATCCATGTTGTAGCATGTGACAGGATTTCCTTCTTTTCAGGGCTGTATAATATTCTACTGTATGTACATATAGCACATTTTCTTTATCCATTCATCTTTCAACAGACATATGGGTTGCTTCTACCTCTTAGTTATTGTAAGTAATGCTGCAATGAACATGGGTGTGAAAATACCTTTCCTAGATCCTGTTTTGAATTCTTTTGGATATATACACAGAAATGGGATTGCTGGATCATATGGTAGTTCTATTTTTACCTTTTTGTGGAAACTCCATAATGTTTTCTATAATGGCTGTAACATTTTACATTCTCACCAACAGTGAGTGCACAAGGATTCCAATTTTCCCCCATCCTTGCTACCACTTGTTATTTTCTATTCCTTTGACTGTCCATCCTAATGGATATGAGATGATATCTCATTGTGGTTTTGATTTTCATTTCTCTTATGATTAATGACATAGGGCATCTTTTCACATGCTTATTGGCCATTTGTTTATCTTCTTTAGAGAATTCCCTATTGAAGTCCTTTGACCCACTTTTTAATTGGGGTTGTTGTTGTTGTTGTTGTTGTTGTTGAGTTAAAGAAGTTCCATACATATTCTGGATATTAACCCCTTATCATATATATGATTTCTAAATATTTTTCTCCCATTCCATAGGTTGCTTTTTCACCCTGTTGATTGTTTCTTTTATGCACAGATTTTAAATTTGATGTAGTCTCATGTATTTATTTTTGCTTTTGTTGCCTGTGCTTTTGGTGTCATTTGCAAAAAGTCATTGCCAAATTGATGTCCTGAAGCTTTTCCCCTATGTTTTCTTTGATAAGTTTCATAGTTTTAGGTCTTGTGTCTAGTTTGTTATTCCATTTTTAGTTCATTTTTGTATATGGCATAAAATAATGGTCCAACTTCATCCTTATGCATATGGTTATCCAGTTTTCCACGCAATATTTGTTGAAGAGACTATCCTTTCCCTATTCTGTAGACTTGGTGCTCTTGCTAAAAATCAAGTGGCCATGTAAGCAAGGGTTTATTCTGGGGATCTTTTCTTTCTTCCATTGGTCTATATATCTGTCTTTATGCCATTACCACACCATCTGGATTAATGTTGATTTATAATATATTTTGAAATCAGGAAGTTCGAGGCTTCCAACTTTGTTCTTTATGAAGATTTTTCTTTTTTGTGGCTATTCAGAGATCCTCGAGATTCCTTACAAATTTTAGGATGGTTTTCCTTATTTCTGCAAAAAATGTCATTGGAGTTGTTTTTTGGGGCGGGGGTTGCCTGTTTGTTTTTGTGGAAACAATGTCTTGTTCTGTCACCCAGGCTGGAATGCAGTGGCACAATTATAGCTCATCATAACCTTGAACTCCGGAGCTCAAGCAATCCTCCCACTTCAGCCTCCAAAGTAGTTGGGACTACAGGCATGCGCCACCGTACCCACCTAATTTTTCTATTTATAGAGACAGAATCTCACTAAGTTGCTTAGGCTGGTCTTGAGCTCCTGTCCTAAAGCAATATCATTGGGATTTTGATAGGGATTGCATTGACTTTATAGATCATGTTACATAGTATGGACATTTTAATAATATTAAGTCTTCTAATTCACAAGCATGGGATGTTTCATCATTTATTTATATCTTCTTTAATTTCTTTTTATCTTTTCTTTTAATTTCTTTGTATCTTCTTTTAATTTCAATGTTTTGTAGTTTTCAGGATGCAAGTCTTTCACCTCCTTGGCTAAGTTTATTCCTAAGTATTTATCATTTTTGATGCTACAATAAATGGCATTATTTTCTTAAGGTCATTTCCAGTTTATTAGCGTGTAGAAAAGTAACTGATTTCTGTGTATTGATTTTGTATCCTGTTACTTTGCTGAAATACTTTATTTGTTTTAAGAGGTTTTTGTGGAATCTTTAGGGTTTTCTACATATAAGATCATGCGTCTGCAAACAGAGAAGTTTATTTCCTTTATTTTTTCAATTTGGATGCCTTTAATTTCTTTTTCTTATCTAATTGCTCTGGCTAGACTTTCTAGTACTATCTCAAGTAGTACTTGTGAGGGTGAGCATACTTGCTTTGTTCCTTATCTTAGAAAAAAAACTTTCAGTCTTTCACCATTAGGAATGATGTTAGCTTTGGGCTTTTCAAATATGGCTTTTATTATGTTGAGGTAGTTTTCTTCTATTCCTAGTTTGTTGAGTATTTTCATCATGAAAAGATGTTGAATTTTGTCAAATGATTTTTATGCATCAATTGAGATGACCATGTGGTTGTTGTTCTTCATTCTGTTAATGTGGTGTATTACAATGATTGATTCATGTGTTTAACCATCCTTACAGTCAAGATAGGAATCACAATGTGTCGTGGAGTATAATTTTCTTAATGTGCTATTCAGTTTTGTTTGATAGCATTTTGTTAAAGATTTTGGCATGAATATTTATTGGGGATAGTGGTCTGTGGTTTTATTTTCTTGTTGTGTCTTTGTTTTATTTTGTTATCAGAATAATGCTGGCCTGATAGAATGAATTTGGAAGTATTCCTTTCTCTTTAAATCTTTGGAAGAGTTTGGAGAAGATTAGTAATAAATATTTGGTAGAATTCTCTAGTGAAGCCATCTGGTTGTGGGCTTTTCTTTGTTGGGAAGTTTTTGTTTACTGCTTCAATCTCATTACTGGTTATATATATGTTAAGTTTTTTTATTTCTTTATGATTCAGTCTAGTAGTTGTTTCTAGGAATTTTTCTACTTCTTCCAGGTTATCCATTTTGTTGATATACAATTGCTCATATATATATATATATTTTTTCTTTCTTTTCCTTTTTTTTTTGAGATGGAGTCTCGCTCTGTCACCAATGCTAGAGTGCAGTGTCATGATCATAGCTCACTGCAACCTCAAACTCCTGGACTCAAGCAATCCTCCTGCCTCAGCCTTCTGAGTAGCTGGGACTACAGGCATGTGCCATCATGCCTGGCTAATTTTTCTATTTTTAATAGAGATGGGTCTCACTCTCGCTCAGGCTGGTCTGGAACTCCTGAGCTCAAGCAATCCTCCCACCTTGGCCTCCCAGAGTGCTAGGATTACAGGCGTGGGCCACCACATCTGGCCCTATTTCTTAAATCTGTTCAATTATCTTCATCTTTACCCCTAGACTAGTCTAAGTCATTAATCACCCCTTGTCTGAATTATTAAAGTAGGCACATTATTGTTCTCCTTGCTTTTACCCTCTCCTATTTATTCTTCACACTAAGAACAGTATACTTTTTAAAATATAAATCTGATTATGCCATAGACCCTGCTTAAAACATTTCAATGGCTTCTTAGTTGCTCTGAGACTGAAGTCCTTAGCATG
Organism: Cheirogaleus medius; assembly: GCA_008086735.1. NCBI lineage: Eukaryota > Metazoa > Chordata > Mammalia > Primates > Cheirogaleidae > Cheirogaleus > Cheirogaleus medius. The sequence continues at coordinate 35,519,148 of VBSM01003176.1, forward strand.
CCTCTGCCCACACCGGACACTTCTGCCAGCCTCTCCAACCTCAATTTATTCTACTCTCTTTTCTCCACACACTTCTCCAACCACAAAGGCCTTCTTTGTGTCTTTGTTCTCAATGCATTCCTTCTTTCTGCCAGGGGGCCTTTCACCTGCTGTTCCTTGTACATGGAATGCTCTTTAAGAAATTTGCCTTTACTCATCTTTCAGATCTCAGTTTAATTCTTATTTGTTTTTCTAGAATGAAGCCTTTACTGACCTCTTAGACCTCATATTCCCTAATGGCACGACAGATCTCTCATTTGCACTATTTATCATCATTACAATTATGTATCTATTTATGTGACTATTTGAATAATGGCCTATTTCCTTTCATATATAACAGTAAGTGTATATTTTTCCTCACCACTGAAAATTTAATTCCTAATTCAGTGCTCAATAAATATTTGTTGAATGAATGAATATATATGGTGTGGCAGGGTGCATTTTCCAAAAATGCCACAATAATATCTCCTATTCCACATGCTCTTTTTAATTTGTCACTTTAATGCTCTTTCATTGAGAGGTGGGAATTGTGAATATAGTGATGCTGTGTAACTTCTGGGGCTACACCACAAAAGAAACATTTTATGCCCTGTTCTTTTGAGACCCTTGTTCTTGGAACTCAGCTACCATGTCATGAGGAAGTCCAAATCCAAACAGCCTATAGAGAAACCCATGAGATAAGAAATTAATACCTTCATTCCACATTTTTGGCTGAACTCCCAGCTGACAGCCAGAGCCATATTGGAGCAATGAGCATAAGCCATCTTGAAAATGGATCCTCCAGCCTCCAGATGAACCACTCCAACTAGCACTGTGTAAGAGCAGCAATGAGCCCCCTCTGCAAAGCCCTGCCCTTGAATAAATTGTAGCTACTAAATCATGAAGTTTTGGGGTGATTTATTACATAGCAAGGGAAAACTGCGACATGTAGTAAAAGAGATTCATACTTGACTGACAAAATATCCAGATTAGATTATCAAGATCACTAAATCAGATTGAATATTTGGTCACTCTTAAAGTGATTTTCAATCAACAATTTCAATAATTGAATAGAGGGGAGGTAACCATCAAAACAGTGCATCAAAGAGTCACAAAGGAATCTTATTAACATGAAGGATTTAGGCCTTTTCACCCAATCTAGTTCCCAACTCTGTGCTTGATTTCTGTCCACTCCCTTATTCTTCTTTAGTCTCTCCTTTCCTACCTTCATTTCTCATTCTCAAACTATTTAAATCTACTAAATTTCCTAGTTCTAATCTTTGCGATACAAAGATATAATACAGGGCTCAGGCTGATAATTTTGTGTTTGGTACAGAAGCAGCTTAAAAGACTGTTATGTGAATAATAGAAATACCCAATCGAAGGAATTTTCAGTGACAACTCTTCTGAACAAAACTGTCTGGAATGGTTTATGTTCTTGATTTTACTTTTGATGCCTTGTAGCATGTGTTTTATTAGATATGTACAAATTTAGAAGCTTTCTGGATTTATTGCAACATGGCTGTTGATGGAGCTGATATGGTTTTCATGGTTGTGGTAGGGAGTATATATTAATAACTAATCTCTCCCTGGACAACAACTTGAGAAGCTCTGCTCCAGTCTCCCCATTAAAGTTAAGTGTCTATTGACAGGATGTAAATAGAGAAAGCATAGTGCATTGTAGATAGAGTGCCAGATCTTGAGTTTGGCTGCCTGGGTTTAAATCCTAGCTTATTTTTTAATGACTCTTAAATATATACCCTAACAGAAATGCATGGGATTCTGCATAGATGTATACCAAAAGACAGTTACAAGAATGTTTATTGCATCACCATTTGTAAAGCCCCCAAAATGGAAAAAAACCAAATGCCCATCAACAGTAAATGGATAATAAAAGAAAACCAAACTGTAGTATATTCATACAATGGAATATTATATAGCAACAAGAATAAATAAGCCACAACTACACACAACATGAGTTAGTCTCACAAGCATATTGTTGATGAAAAGAAACTAAATACAGGAGAATATATTGTATGAATCTGTCCTAGTCCATTTAGTATTGCTATAAAGGAATACCTGAGGCTGGGTAATTTATAAAGAAAAGATATTTATTTGGCTCAAAGTTCTGCAGATTGCAAGAAGCATGGCACCATCATCTGGTCCTGGTGAGGGCCTCAGGTTGCTTCCACTCACGGTTGAAGGCAAGTGGAGCCTGTGTGTGCAGAGATCACACGGCCAGACAGGAAGCAAGGGTGGGGGATGCCAGGCTCTATTTAACAACCAGCTCTCAGGGGAACTAAAACAGCAAGAATTCACTCATAACCATGAGGACAGCACCAGCCACTTATAAGCGATCCACCCTTGTGACCCAAATATTTCTCATTAGGCCCCACCTCTAACATTGGGAATCAGATTTCAACATGAGGTTTGGGGCGGGGGACAAACATCCAAACTACAGCAGATTCTATTTATAAATTTAAAAATTGGCAGAACTAATTGATAATGACAGGTAGGAAAGTAGTTATCATTGAAAGTAGTAAAGACTGGGGAGGGGTCTAGGGAAGCCTACTGTTATAGTGCTAGTGTTTATTTCTTAATCTGGGTAGTAGATACATGAATGTGTTCACTTTGTGAAAATCCATGAAGCTTTACACAAAAGATTTGTGCTTCTATATGTATGCTTTACTGCAGTTTAGGTGGGGAAAAAAAGGTAGGTAGCCTTGCTCAAGTCTATGTTCCTATTCCATGGCTATCAGGTAATGGCAAAAGTTTTCATTTTAGGGTGAAGAAACTCACCCTTTGTTCTCCAAATCCTTCTCTGTTGTAATCTCAAAAGCCCAAGGATCAAATGAGACCCCTGGTGGCTTTCTTTACCTTCTAGAAAGAATGGACACAAAAAGCCTTACCATACACCTTCTCCTATTTATGAGACCTTACCAAGCCTTGTCTGAATACTTTTGACTAATTCTTGCTGTGGGGTTGTCATCTCATATTATTATTATTGATTTGAGCTCTTTTTCTAGCTGTTGCCCAATCCCCCAATTTTTTAATACCATAGATATGACATATTTACACCCTTTATTTATCTCACTTATCAAACTATAGCCAAAATAGAGATTAAGCTGAGTCTTGTCTCCCAGAATTTGCCACTCTTCATTGTGATTGAGATTGGGACCCACATAGAGCCTGGTAAAGCAAGATGAGTTGTAGAGGAAGGCTGACAGAGTGGTCTTTGGCTAGAGCTTCCAAGTACTAACTGGAAAATAAAATACACCAAATCAGGCATAGAAATAGAAGTAGAATAAAGTAGCTGAGAATTACAATGGGAATTCTAATTTTTCTACGGTTTTCAAAAATTGCTTGAAATACCTATGACTGTAGGCTATGGACAGGATTTTACTTATAATAATAATAATAGGCCAGGCATGGTGGCTCACACCTGTAATCCTGGCACTCTGGGAGGCTGAGGTGGGAGGATCACTTGAGGTCAAGAGTTTGAGACCAGCCTGACCAAGAGCAAGATCCTGTCTCTACTAAAATAAATAAATAAATAAAAAAAATCAGCCATGCATGGTGGCACATGCCTGTAGTCCCAGCTTCTCAGGAAGCTGAGGCAGGAGGATCTCCTGAGTGCAGGAGTTTGAGGTTGCTGTGAGCTAGGTTGACACCATGGCACTCTAGCCCAGGCAACAGGGCAAAATTCTGTCTCAAAAAATTATAATAGTAATAAATTAATATTTGAAGTGTTTAATATGTGCTAGGTATTATATTAAGTGCTTTTACATACATTATCTCATTTAACCCTCAGAACTGCCCTATAAGAGGTACTATAATTATAGTTGTCTCCATTTTACAGATGACGAATTTGAAGTTTGGAAATATTTTTTTAATTTCATCATATAATGTGAGTACAAATATTGTTAGGGTTACATACATTGCCCCTACCACTCCTCCCCTCCCAAATGCCAGAGCTCCAAGCAAGTCCAATCCCCAGGTGGCGCACACGGCATACATTATGTAACTCTACACTTCCTTCCCCCTCCCGCCTGCCCTCCATCCAACAA
>VBSM01003176.1:35523332-35592256 GCA_008086735.1 Cheirogaleus medius
AACACCGTTTATGCTATCCTGGATTAAGCTTAAGCCCATTATCCAAAGTGAAGTTTGGAAATATTAAGTAACTCACCCAATATTTCCCAGACAATGAATGGCAGTGTTGGAATTTGAATTTAGGCATATCTGATATCAAACTCCACTACCTTAACCAGTATACTATCCCACCCATTTATCATTCAATGTATAATTATATGCTGATTGGAGATGAGATTGGGGTAAGAGTCTATGTATGAAGACTGAAATGAGGTGTATTATAGTAAAGTGTCATAAAGATGGAGCGAAATTTAGAAATTGAGACTACACATGATGGTAATCAAGTTTCATTTGGAGAAACCATCAGTAAACACAACCATATGCCATATTATTTTATTTTTATGGGATCTAGATGCATTGTACATTCATCAAAGATGTCTCTGCCCTCTTAACATTCATCAGCACGTTATTTGTTTAGAAACTCAAGGTTATTGTATGTGTTAACTGAGACTAATTTATAAACATTACGGATTTTACACATCGTCTGGGACCATTCTTTACTATTTAGTGCCAGGACTAGGAAAGAGGAAAAAAAAAAGACTTGGAGGCTTGGAGGCTCACTTTCCTGTATTACTGTTGCCATGGCAACTCCAGGCTCTTCTCTAATGAGCTATAACTACCATTCAAAGAAAATACTAAATTTTACATTTTTATTTTCTATCATTGACTTTTTTTGGTGTATTTTTTTTTCCTATTTCTTATGACCCATGGCCAGCCAAACTACAAGGCAATGAATAATCTTCTTAGTTGCTTTGGAATCACATTCATTGGTTTGTATAATTCAAAATTTTAAAAAGACATGAAAATAATTACTGTGTTTTCAATTTAAATTTATGATGTATTATGGTTGAACTAATAATAATGTTGGTTGGTTCTGAAATATTATGGCAAGATCAATAGACCACTGCATAAATGGCCAGCACTAAGCTTTCCTATCTAGTGAGGTAGACTGTGGAGGGCACAGTTGTCTATCTGAGTAGCTGAGTGAACGGTGGGTATGTAATGTGGCTGAAGGGACTATAGGCCTGCCCACCTGACACAAAAATATCTCTCCTGCTTCTTTTCAGATATGGAGCCTAAAATGCCACTATTCAAGTTTTATTTCTGTGGATTGAAATGTTTTCTTTAACAAACTTTTTGGTGTAAAATATAAGATACATATTTAGAAGTGTTTCATAAACCATAAACAATGTTGGAGAATTATAGTAATTATTAAGTGAAGATCTAAGTAACCACCACGCAAATCAAGAAATAGTACACTGACAGCACTCTCAAAAGCCCTCCATATATTCCATCCAATTCACAGCCTCTTCCCTCTTTCCTAGCGGTAACAGCACTCCAGATATTTACAGTCACGATTTTCTTTCTTTTCTTTATGGTGTTTCCAGCTGTAATATATTCCTAAACAATGTAATTACACACTTTGCCTGTTTTTAAAACCTTTATGTAAATGGAATTATGCTAAGGTATTCTCTTATGTATTGTTTCTTTGGCTCGATATTATGTTTGTAAGATTCATTTATGTTGTGGCATTCGTCGGCAAATAGTATTCCATTGTACTCAATTGTTGATGGACATTTGGGTTTTATTTTCTTCATCTTTTGAATTGATCATATGATTTTTCTACTTCTATCTTTTGGTGTGATGAATTATGTTTTGATTGATTTTTAATCCAATTTTTAACCCAATCTCACAATCCTAGGTTTTGTAACTATTTTCATAGTTGAGATTAGCCTCTATTTTTCCTTTCTCATACTACCCTATTGAGTTTTAGAATCAAGGATGCTAACTTCATAAAAGGAGTTGGGAAAGTTCCCTCTTTCTATTCTCTGGAAGAGTTTGCACCAAACTGATTCATCATTGGATTATTGATGATTTCATCATTGGATTATTTCATCATTGAATGTTTGGTAGAATTTTCTGGTAAAGGATTTGATTTCTGTCCCCCTGCCTTTGAGGCTGCCGAATCAAAGTTCAAGTTTTCTGTTATCTTTCTGAATATTGGCAAATGCCCTTAGGTCAATGTTGGTGCTCAGTTCCTTTCCTTGCTGTCTGGGATCAGGCTTTCTCTCAGAATTTGGCCTGGCAGTTCGCCACTATTTTGTCAACTCTTCAATGTTTAAAAGTAAATTTTTAATATTTTTATTCGTTTTTGTTTGTTTTCAAGTCTGCATTTTTATTTGTTTCCCAGTCTGAGGAAAGTAGGTCTGAGTAAGTGTTTAATTCTATAAAGAGCCCTCTGTAAAAATGCAAATGGGCTTGGAAGGGAAAGCTCTCTGAATACCTAATTGATTCATGTGATTTTGTTGTGTCCCTGGAATGTTCCAGAACTGAGCTACGTAGGACTACTGGGACAAAGGTGAAGGAAATAGCACTGTGCCCTAGTAAGGAAGGCACAGCAGGGAGGGGACTCTTACCTCCCACGCCACACCAGCTCTGACTGCTCCTGGGTAGGCACACTGCTATCCCCAACCTACTTGCATGACCTTTCCAGGTCCAACTCCAACACAGCTTTGGTCTCTGATGCAACCTGCCGACCCCGCCTCTATTCCTACTTCTGCTCTGGCCTCAGCACCACCAATCAGCATTGTTCCCAGCTCTCCTGCACCTTTTATCTCTGCTGTGTCACAGTTCTTTAATGTTTGGAAACCATGAGGCTGCCCAGCCTTTGAATGTCAGAGATTTCAATTCTAAAGAAGTATGTCCCTAAAGGGATTCAAGTGACACAGCTTGAAGAGTCACCACATGGTGCCATAGACATAGTAGACCACCCCAGAAACCACTCTGTTCTTTGAAGGAGGACACAGGGTGCCCGGATCAGATGAATTTCCTGCCTTATTGAATCCACTTTCTCCCCTTAGAAATTTCTTTGTACCTCATCACCACTTCCTTTTGAGGATGTTTTACTCTAAAAGTGAGAAATCACACCTTTATCCTCAAGCCCCCTCTGGAGACACTTCCCATGAGCCTTAAAGGAAAGTAGGTAATACAAAAGTAAAGCGGGACACAAGATGGTAAAAGTAACGATTTGTGGGGAATATGTACACATCTGAGAGCCAACTGTTTTGCACATGGACCTTGAGTATGCTGAGAGCAAAGACAAACTTTCCCTACTCACAGCCCATTGCAAGGCAAGCCTGCCCATGGCGAACCTCCTAGGAGTTGCCATTTGCTGAAATCTATGGGCTATTTCCTTGTCCCTGTTGCTTAGGACTTATTGGAGTCTGGGTCAAATATGCCTAAAATAACCTTACAATTAAGAATATCTATACCCTTGCCTTTTGCTTTATATTAATCTCTAGTACTAAGTAGACAAATCTTTTGAAATATGTATTTAGAATTGAGAGATTCTGATGAGTGAAAAAGGTTTCAGTCTGGTTGTCATCAGACCCAAGATCTAGTCCTGGTGCTGTTACTTACTAGATGTACAACCTTGGGCAGTGCCATTTAATCATTCTGGACTTGAGGTTTCTTATTTACTAAATGATGGGATTTGACTAGATGATATTAAGACTGTTTGGGTTCTCAATGCAATTGGGATAACAAATCCACTTATAAATTCAAGGGATGAGTGATGGACAGTAGCCATTTGGGGTAAGCATTTCAGTCTGAAGCTATAAGCCTCCTGGGATATATTAATAGTTATCCTCCCTCCTCAGGGAAGAGGATACTTCATTCAGTTGTCTACCTGAGTTCTAAGTTATCCACTTGAAATCATTCAGCTTCCAGGTAGTGGGAGAGCTTGGGGCTCCAGCAAGATGTGATAGTTTGCTCTAGCTGTTGAAGAAGCCCCCAAAGTTCTTTGTTTTCCAGCACTTGTTTGCAATGACATTTCTGATATCTCCTTAATAAGCTCAAGTATCTTCCATGGACTTTTCAGACAGTCATGGTAGCAGCTTTGCTTCCATTTAAACCAATCTGCCTTGGCCTTCCAGTCAGTCTTCTACAGGATTAGCATGGACCTGCATGCATAGTAGAGCTTTGTGTGATATGTTTGTGATAACTCATAGGGCAATATGATGCAAACTTGTATAAGCATGAAAATCAGGCCACAAATACAAGTATGCAAGAAATATCACTTCTCCCCCCCCTCAATATTTCATTTTAAATTCTAAGCCCCCATACCACCAGGCTGGCAGGAAATTCCACTATAGTTACTCTGGAGTTCTCTTCCCAGTCTCCCACCCTTCACTCTCACCCCTGAGTGGTGCCAGGACCTCAGAAGCCACAGTGCATTTCCCTGGGTTTGAGAAATGGGGAGGAGAATGCTCTGATCATCATTCATTGGTTCCTGTCGGCCAAGATCTTCAGATATTTCCTCTAAGTTGTCTACTGTCTCCTCTAGGTTAAAAAGCTCTTTGCTGCTTCTATGTCATTTATGAGTCCAAGAAACTCAAAGCCTATGGCTTCCCTAGACCAGTGGTTCTTAAGTGGGACAATTTTGTTCCCCAGGGATATTTGGCAATATCTGGAGACATTTTTGATGTCATAACTGGGAGTGGGTGGGTGCTACTGGAATCTAGTGGGTAGAGGTCAGGGATACTGTTAAACATCCTACAATGCAAGAATGGCCCCCTCTCCAACAAAGAATTTTTCATTCAAAATGTTAACAGTGTTGAAGTTGAAAAACTCTACCCTAGACCAGACAACTGGGGTGCCCATACGAATCACCTGAGGAGCTTTTGAAAAATACCTATTCCTGGGCCCAAACCAGACCATTTAAATCAGAATCTTTGAGGTGGACTCAGGTATTGGTATAAAAAACAAACAAACAAACAAACAAAACCTCTCCAGATGATCTGATACACAACAATTGCTGAGTACTATTGCTATGGACAATCCATGAAGCTATATCTCTCTGGGGTTTGGCAGTCCCCATGTGCTATCAGGAAATAAAGCACAAGTTCCCACTGTCCCAGGATCCATAGACCTCTCAGATCTCCCTCAGCCCAAGAGGATCTCTATTTTATCTGAGAGAAACTTTCTTTTCTTTTCTCCTTCCAGTCTACTGTTTCCTTAAACCTCTTCCAGTGGACTTATGCTTTTAGAAATATTAGGTCCTATAGACTACTTTGGGGCTTTTTGCTTGTCTTTTATTCTCCCTTAGGCAATGAAGCACAGAATTTACTGCTCAGTTAATAGAAGGAAATGGACAGGAAAATTCTGTGGGGAAAAATTATGAACTAGTATTTCTAGATATTATTTAGGCATATACTTCATAAACACTCTTCTTAAAAAACCACCACTGTCATCCTCCACTGAAGCAACTGAATAAGTTCTAATTGGTCCCTTAAAAGAGTTCTTTTCCAGGTTTAAATTTTTATAGTTTTGTTGAATGCTCATCTGAGTCTATAATTTCACATTTACAATTGTTAAGGGACAATACTAATAAGCTAGTCTGCCATCAACTCACATTCAACACATTCAACCCAAATTCACCATCCTCTATTTCAAATGTTTCCTTTTTCTTCCCCACACCCTTCTTCATGAAAAGGTAGAATTACCCTTGACATCTATCTCTCCTCTATCCTCTGATTCTAATCACACTATCAAGATCTTGTGAATCATTTTTTTAAAAAAATTTATCTTATTCCTACCTCATTGTTCCAGTTTTCAGAGCTGCCACCTTAGTTCACTACTCTCTCACTTCACACCTGTGTTATATAATATTTTCCATCATTCTTGGCCCAGATCTTTGCCAGGTTCCATCCATTCTGTGGCCGGGATATTGATGCCATTAAGACCTGCTTTTGCCAAGCCACCGTTTCTGCTCACAAATTTTCAAAGGTTTCCCTTCTGTGAGTTGGATCAATTCAAAAGTCCTTTATTTTGCCTTCAAGTCCTCCACAGTTGGATCTTTTATCTATCTACCATCTCTAAATCCACAAAACTGCTAATGCAGCAAGGCTATGACCTAACCATCACTGGCACCCACCATGGCCATTCCCAGCACAGATGACCCAGACGGTCTGTCATCGAGCTGTGGCTGAGACTTCTACTATGGCAACAGGCTGCCTGCTTCTCTAGACAAAGATTTAGCAGTCAGACCTCTGCATAGAGACCAGAGATGAGCTTTCAGGGAAAGATGTATTAAACAATAACAGTAAGACTGCATCTTCAGGAATTCCCCTCCTCAAGCCAAGAGAATAAATTAAAAATGTTATCACACGCCAGAGGCAATGGCAGAGATTAGTATCACCCTTAAAGACATAAAGGATGCAACCCACATATTCTTCTGTCTTTCAGCAGTCTGGACCCTAAAAATTAAATAGATCGTAGTGGATAAAAGTGGACTACTGAAAACTCAACCACGTAGGAACTGCAGTGTCAGATATGGTGTATTTGCCAGGGAAGATTAAAGTAGCGTATGGTATGCAGCCATTGATCTGGTGAATGCATTCTTTTTCCTCCCTATCAGAATCGAGGATCAGGAGTAATTTGTACTAATGTGGCATCAACAGCAGTCCACATTTATGTCTTGATCCAGGGGTATATTAACTCTCTTATCCTCTGTCATAGTTTAAAGGACCTAGAACATCTAGACATTCTGCAGAACATCACACTGGTCCACTATATCCATGAGAGCATGCTGATCAGACTGGTTGAGCAAGAAATGATAAGTATATTGAAGGCCTGGGTAAGACACACGTACTCCAGAAAGTATGAGTTTGATGACAGAGTACAAAGTCTTGACCTCCTTCCATCAACAGGAGATAACTCTGAAGGAATATCCCAACTCCAGTGTTCCCCATGGGTGAGCTGAGGCCTCTTTGCAGCCAGATCAGAGATAAATTTCTCTTGAGTCTAATCTTGATTTCTTCGCTACCTTTCAAGTGTTGTTTCATAATGTCCTCCTCAGTAAACCCCCTGCACGAAAATATCCCACACAGAATCTGTTTCATGGGCTAAGTCATTAAATAATGAGTGGAAGTCAGTAGGTGATATCAACTAGGGGAAGTAGTGGGTGGCAGTGTCTGATGACTCAAAGTTCTAAGCTGGCATTTTGTGGGTGAGAGGAAAGAGAATGAATGGTCTACAAGTGACAAAGACAAGCAAGGACCACTTCCAATTCCAGTTGTACAAGAGTGTGGGAGAGAAACAGCCTATATTTGAGAGTCCTGAGGGGATTGTCACCTTTTAGTGAGGGAAAGGAGGTGATAACAAAAAATGGTTCATAGAAGACTTAGGGGATTTTTCTGATGGTGGAACATGAGTTTCTGAGAACTGGCAGAAAGGGAAGGAGATAAAGCCCTGGGGGGATGTGCAGAACTGCTTGGGGATTAGAGTAGTGGGAGGAGGAGAGATGACCTAGCATCTTGGGCTTCTCCTGGTAACTAAAGTAAACAGGGATAAGGAACATAACAAGAATAGTCCTCGGATTATCAAGGCAGTGCAGGCCAGAGGGGCTGTGCCTGTGGATGGGAGGACAGGTGAGGGCACAAGAGGAACATTCAGAGTTTTGGGACACCATCTCCTGCTGCTGAAGTTGATGTGAAGACCAGGATGAAATGGTCTCATACTGAGCACCAGGAACTCTGAGCTCTGAAGCTCCCTCTTCAATCTTGCACAGGGGAGAAGCAGTCTTTGCTTAACTCGAAACTTCCAGCACATTTACAAGAGCAAGTGAATGATTTTATTCTTTCTCACTATTATTATAGCTGTCAGTAACCATGAGACATATACTCCCCATCATAAAATTTTTCTCTTCTTAATCACTGATATAACACCAAATTAAAGATGTTTGGTTATAATAAGATGCTTCAGAAATTGAAGTTGTCAAGTAAAAATATCCATGTTAATCTCAGTTTCATTAAACATACACACACAAAGAAAAAACAATTATCTGCCAAGTGGAAAGTATAAAATCATCCAGAAATTAAAATATGTTTATATTTATAAGAAGCTGAGGTAAGGAATAGACATAGGAAAAACATAATGAGTGGATTTAAAATATAATCTTGATACTTTTTTCTATGATGGCGTTTATGTTTGGTATTTGAAAGAATGTTTCTTCTGGCAACTTCAGTGACTGCTGAACAAAGCCTTTCCGTTTTGTTAAGGAATTGATCAACGACTGTGGAGGAAAGATCTTAATTCTAAGCTCATCTTTGCTCTGAGTAAACTGGGGGAAAAGTCATTATTAATTCACAAAACTAATATTTATTTGCACCTACTATTTTCCAGGCACTGAACTTAGTTTTGAAGATAAAGCCATGGAGAAAATGAGGTGGTCCTTCCTTCATAGAACTGGGGTGAGTAGCCAGATACAGACAAAGAGACAACTTCAGTATAGTGTGATAGGTACCAATGGAGAAAGCACAGAGTCTCTCTATGAGAACAGAAGACGGGTCCTACCTTAAGGTAAGCAGGAGATGGAATAGTAAAATGACTAGAAAAATATTTCAGGGAGATGCAACAGCTTCTGAGGAAACCCAAGGTAGAAGTGGAGATCGCCACAAAACAGAAAACTTGAATTGTTGATGTGTGATGTGGGTGGGTAGCAGCTAGAGTGTTAAACCAGTAAAATAAGTTTGGTCCTTACCTTGGAGGTTGGTGAGTCGTTGACCACATTTGCATTTAAAAATGATTACTTTGACTACCATGTGAAAAAACATGTATTGTAGAGAGGGCTTGAAGGCGTTGGACCGGGTGATTTTTAAAATTTCTTTTCCAGCACAAATATTCCATGATTTGATAAACTAAATCACATAGGACTTTCATAAGTAAGCACTAAATCATTCAGAACAGCCACAGATTATAATAATAAGAGCTACCATTTATTTCAGACCTACCACAGACCAGAACCTGTTCTAAGCACTTTATATCTATCAAATGCATTTAGGACCAACACCACCCCTATGACACATGTTCAATTATCATTTTCATTGCCCCCACTTTACAAAGAAGGAAAACGAGCACAGGGAATATAATCAGTTAGTAAGTGATAAGTGGATTTGCAGCCAGGAAGTCAGATTCCGGTGCCCAGGTTCGTACACTTTGGGATGTAAAGGGACCGACTACTATCATTCTCATATCCTACAGGAAGCAATTCCCAGGTGAAATGAGAAAGGCCCTTACTTCTTGACCAGAGATGACAAACAAAATTTGCACCCATATTCGGTATACATTCCAGCAGGAAAGTAGGAAAATATCCAAGCCAATTTCCTTCAGTGGATGTGCTCAGAGATAAACTTTGTTAAGTAAAGTTTCAGTAAAGGTTTCTAGATTAAATTACATAAAGCTATCATAAAAATCTCTCTCCCAATTCCACTACCACCAAGTTTAAATTGGGTAACCAAATGCTTCATCTTTTAGAATAATAAAATTAGAGAAAGAAAAGTGTAAGAAATGACATAAGCCTATGATCATGTTCCTTATAAATAATTAGAGGGTTTAAAAAAAAAAACTAAGTGTAATTATTCCTGATTTTCAACAGAATTAAAGTAGCTTAAGTTAAGTAAATGAATTATATGTACAAAAGATGTGAAGTCAGGCTTTTATATTCCAGGTTTTGTAGCTGAAAATGTTGTAATTCTTATCTAAAATTGCTATTAATAACAGTTTAAGAAAACCAGTAGTTTTTAGAGAACCTGGTGGATGAAGTGAATAAACTCCACATCTTTCTGAATTTCAGAGAAAAAGTTGTCCCTGAAATTTGATAGCCATTAGTATACCAGTTAGTAAAAATCACCTATATTTTAATCTAGCAGCAATATTTCTAACATATTCAATAGTTTAAATGCTTACATGTGGGTTCAATTTGGGGAACTTATCTAATTGATCCAGAATGGAAATGCCTGTTATTTTATTTGTTACTCTGGTAAAACATTATTCAAGATCCTAAGAGTCTATATTCCTTTTCCTTCTTTGACATATGTTTCTCTCCCCCACTCTCCATTCTTCCATTATTTTATCCCACCAAAGGGAACAAAGCATTAGGGGTTCACACATACAAAAACACACACGCCACACCATGTTATATCTAGTTTAGGACACTTCATATTTCTTACTTCTTTTTTTGGCCTCCTATAATCCTGTCCCATATGTTCTATATGGGTCCAGTTATTTTCACTGATTGAGCTTAGAAATTGATTTTAATTTACCTCCTTCATTGTAATCCTTAGTGAGAGGCTTCTTTAATAATTCATCCATTTATTTGTTTGAAAATATTTAATTGAGTGTCTGCTACTATGTGTCACAAAATACATTAGGCCTTGAGGATGCAAAAAGAAATAAGACCATGCTTGCCCACAAAGATTCTGTGGTTCATTAAAAGGGATGTCATGGTGCTATGGTAAATGTAAGCCCGGGATGGAACGGAAGAGATAAGAGCTGAGTTGGAGTTCCTTCTTTCTATCCTATATTAGTTTCCTATGGCTTCTGTAAGAAACTACCAGAAACTTAGTGGCTTAAAGCAACACAAATTTATTATCTTCTAATTCTGAAGCTCAGAAGTCCAAAATAAGTCTTACTGACTAAAATCAAGGTGTTGGCAGAATTGCATTCCTTCTGGAGGCTCCAGGGTGGGATCAGTTTCCTTGTCTGTTCCAGCTTCTAGAGGCTGCCTGCAGTCTATGGCTCGCAGCCCCGTCCACCTTCACAACCAGTAATTGCATCACTTTGACTTCTGCTTCTGTCTCCACATCTGCTTCTTTGACTCTGCCTCTCCTGCCTCCCTCTTCCACTTATAAGGATCTTTGTTTTTGCATTGGGCTCGCCTCAGTAGTCCAGGACAATCTTCACATCTCAAGATCCTTAATTTGATCACATCTACGAAGTCCCTTTTGCCAGGTAAGGTGGCACAGTTATAGTCTCTGGGGATTTGGATGTCAACATCTTTGGAAGCTAGTCCAACTACCACTTCCCAAGATACCTGGGCCTCCCCAGCAACCTTTCTTTTTTCTGCCTTCTGGTTGCCTGGTAACAGAGCCCAACTCATTCAGCAGATAGTTGGGATCTCCAGCTCTATGGGATGAATCGCTGGTACAAGGCAGTAATGTCTCTGTACCTCTCTTCTTGCCTTAAAATAAGACATGATGTCTGGAGGTATAGTAGCCACCATGGAGTCAGGAGGCAAAAAAGCATGAAATAAGGACTGAGAGAATGACAATAAACCCAACCCTCCTGTTGAAGGTCACTGAACCAATGGCAATAATAACCTGGCTCTAGAATTCATATTATGTGAGAAAACCAAAATCCTATATGTTTAAGCCACTGCAACTAAATTTTCTGTAAGGTACAGTCAAACACCTTACTAATCAATGCACTTGGGTACTATTCTGTTACATTATTTTTTTCAAATTGCTGCAACTATTTGTACTCATGTCTCTTTCCCTTAATAAGCTGGGCATTCCTTAATGGCAAAAGTAAACAAGCCCAGTTCTTAGTGCCTTGATAGATGGTTCCCGGAGATCCCTCCTCCTGGATTCATGTGCTTTTGTAATTCCCCCCCCTTGAATATGGGCTAGAACCAGTGGATTGCTTCTAATGAATAATTTATGGCAAAAGTTAGGAGGTGTCACTTATGAGATTAGGTTATGAAAGACTGTAATTCCATCTTGTTGGTTATTGTAAACTGAATGTTTGTGACTCCCCAAAATTCATATGTTGAAATTCTAACCCCCCATGTGATGTCATTAAGAGGTGGGGCCTTTGGGGGGGTATTAGGTCATTGGGGTGGAGCCCTCATGAATGAGATTAGTGCCCTTGTAAGAAGAGACAGCAGAGAGCATGCTTCTCTCTCTCTCTCTCTCTCTCTCTCTCTCTCTCTCTCTCTCCCTCCCTCCCTCTCTCAATCTGCCATGTGAGGATGCAATAAGAAGATGGCTGCCTATAAACCACAAAGAGGTCTTTCACCATGAACCTGACCATGCTGGCACTCTGATCTCGGACTTCCAGTCTCCATTACTGTGAGAAATAAACATTTATTATTTAAGCCACCCAGTCTGTGGTATTTTTGTTACAGCAGTCCAAACTGACTAAGACACTGGTACTTTCTCCTTCCCTCCCTCTCTCTCTCTCTCTCCCTCTTCTCATTTGCTTTCTCTGATGAAGTAGGCTTCCACGTTGTGACCTGACATCTGGAGAGGTAAAGAATTAAGAATAGCCTCAGACTAACGCCAACAAGAAACTGAGTCCCTTAGTGCCTCTAGGAACTTAATCCTGTCACCATGAGTGACCTTGAAAGCAAATCCTTCCCCAGTCAAATCTTAAGATGACTGCAGCACTGGACAACACCTTAACTGAAGGCTTGTGAGAGACTCTGACTGAGCCAGAGAACCCAGCTGAGCTGTGTACAAATTCCTGACCCACAGGAACTGTTGCTATTTAATAAATGTAATTTAAGTCACTACATTTTGAGGTAATATTTATGGAGCAATAGATAACTCATTCAGTATTCAATAAATATCTGTTGAATAAAAACATAAATGTTGAATTAAAAAAATGCATAAATGGTGGACGTGTGGTCATGAAGAGAGGAAATATTAGAGAATGCTCCACAGAGAAGGTGATAGCTGAGCTGAGGCTAGAAGGATAAACAAAAGGGGATAGAGTGCACCCAACAGAAAGCTCAGCATGTCAAAGGCAGAGATAATGCAAGGACAGTGAGTCAGGAAACTTACTAGCAGATTGGTTGGAGGGGAGGGCAGGCTGTCTGAGGAAGGGAGATGGAGATAAAGGTAGAGAGCTGTCATTAGAGGAACACCCTGGGAGATTTTGTGTGCCTTGCAAAGGATGTGAGCTTTGTTCTCTGGGCAATAGGGAGCCAGCGAAGGCTTTCCAGGAGAGAAGATGCAAGAGATGGTAGCTATGGAGGGAGATGGAGTTGGGGGGAGTTGGGAATGCCTAGAGGGAGATCCCCTAGAAAACTACTGTAATGGTCCGGATAAAGGGTGAAGGTAACCCAAACTGAGATGGGAGCAGTAGTGGGAAAAGGGGGGAATAATTGATTCGAGAGCTCTTAGGGCAAGGGAACTCCATGTGGGGGCGAGGAAGAAGTTGCCATCTAATGTGATTCATAGGCCCTGATGGGATGTGGTACATTTACTGAGACAGTAAGGTCTGAGCTAGAGAAATAAATTAGGGCATTATCAAGGCAGAGATATACGTGAAAGAGAATGATCACATGCTATGGGGCAGACCTGAGCTCATCTCTTTACTTATGGTTTCAATTTGTTTCTCACAAGGACCTGGCGAGTTATGCATGATTAGCCCCGTCTTAGTGAGCACTAGAGTACTGAGTTTCAAAGAGGCCAAATAACATGTTCAGGATCACATAGCTAGTAAGTGGAGGAATCAATGCTCAAACCAACAGGTCTGTTTCCAAAGCTCACTTTATTTCTACTCCCCATGGTGCTCTGGAAAATGGATACCATCGACAGGATCTGTGCTGGGATGAGGGCAGAGTGTGGCTTTGGGGATCTTAGGAGAGCAATCTTGATAGTGTGGTGCTAAATTGCTGGTGCCTGGGGCAGGGCTTAGATAAATAAGTAGAGGCACTGAGTGCAGACAACTCCTTCCCAAAGCTGGCTGTGAAGGAAAGGAGAAAGCTGGACAGATTTGTAAAGGGTGCTCAGGGTTCAGGTAAGATTTTGCTCATTGTATGGTTTGTTAGGACATAAGGGAGTTGATAAACTTTCTGTGCTGAGAAAGACCCCAGTGGTCAGGGAGAGGCAGGTGTATACAAGAGAGGGAGCTTACTGATGGAGTAAAATTTGCCAGGTGACACAAGAAATCTAAATCTGGAGAGAAATAATATCCTCTACCTCATTCTCCAAATGTAGTACCCCCTCTAAGCGACTAGGAATGATTCTTCCTTTGCTATCTTAAAGGTGACCTACTGGGTTCCATTCTGTATCCTATTGAAAACAAAATTTGAGATCTACAAAGCCCAATTCAAACCTCTGCTTCTGAGGGGGTAGCACCAGACAACAAAAAGAAGTTTTAAGTACCAAGATTTCTGGCTCTACCATAAGCGTTCTGTGTGACCCCTGGGACTGACTTAGTTTTAGCTCCTTCTTATCTCCTTAGACCCCTGAGATAGTGTAAGGATTCAGGAGATCATTGTGCTCATCTTTATGTCTGCCTAATGTTCAGCACAGTTTGTTCACATAGTGGATGTGTAATAAACGCGTTGGTTTGCATCTGCTTGATCCTGAGAAAATCGGGTCAATATAATCCTCTTGTGGAAGTCTTCTATTAATATTTTTCTTACACAGGAAGAAAATATTTATCTCAGTATCTAATCCCTGTGGTCCATAGGCTAGAGGTCGTATACTATCTGAACAGCCTTCATTCTATTTTTTATCAGGTAAAATTGTTATAATAGCCGAATAGACTGTGATTTAAAGGTAAACAATGCCTCTGGCTGGCTCCCCTCTCCTTCAGACCATGGAGATGTCCTTTTGTCAGCATGCAGGGACAGAATAATTGTTAATTCTATATGTATCAGTAAGTTGTTTGCAAGTGGCCATTACCCAAATGAAGGAATTAAATAATAGCACTGTGATGGCAAGTTGAAGAAATTTGACCCAGAGATAAATCCATTAACATGTTTCTGCTTGTTTCTAATTTTAGAATTATATCAGATTGAAGCAAAACTGAGTCAAATTATTATTCAGTTCAACATAAACTGCAGTCAAGAAGCCTTTCTTCTTCATTTGTATCAGGAAACCTGGTCTAACTAGCACTTAAAAGCAATATAACACACATAAGGTTGGTACATACAGGATGATCAAGCTAGCCTGTAGATGCAGAACAAGCTCACATCTGGAAGAAAGGGAGACATACTCAGTTTTCCACCCAGACATTTTTCAGATCACGGTTGAGTTGATTTTTATTTTTTTAGCTCTTTGCAAGGCTGCTTTGATATTGCATAAGTCACTCTTTCAAATCACATCTCTGCACCTAGAAGAAACCCTGACCCACCTCAGCAGCCCTTAGTCTTCAGTAGCAATGAACATGAAAATCACAGAGTGAAATGGTCAGGATGTTTTCCACTCCATCCAGACTCAAGATCAAGTTAAACACAAGTAAAATCTCCACTGCTCTAGACAAAAAGATGTACTTTGGCTGGGTCCTTTACATTGTATTCACCTTGTGTCACTTGGTAGACAGTCTGGTGGTCAAGCCCTCTTTTGAGCACAGGGGCAGGAGAACAAGGAGTGAAGGGCTGCCTTTTTGAAGTCCTGAAGAGCAACCATAGCTTCATTGTGAGTTTTCATCGCTGGAGCATTTGGAGGCTGGGTGCCTGAGGGGGCTGTCCATCAGCAGAGACATAAAGAAGTATTCTTGGCTGCATGTGATCAATAAATGTCCCTTGGCCCTTCTGTGAATAGCAGAGATGGTGACCTCAGTGTCACAGAAAATTTCTAATTTGGATAATTACATTCTGCTTCTCTCTGTTGCTCCTGCAGCTTAAATAGAAAATGGCATTCTTCATTTTTGTTCATCAACTGCTGCTTAAGTTGCACTGCTGTGAGGTGTTGCTGTGAACTGTTAAACATCTGCTGTGCCTTACTTCGGAGGTGGTTGCTTTTTAATTGAATTTTATTTTAATTGACTTGAACACACTATATAGGTAATAAATCTGTTTGCAAAATGCTTTCAAGTCTATTTAGATAAAAAGATTCACATAAATATTAAAACACCATAATTAGCTTTAAATAAAATATATTTGGGGGATACATTTTTCTTAAAAGATATTTTGTGAAACACAGTCTACTATTGAATGTTTTTCAAGAATGCACAATAAAATGTACATTATTTTTTCTTAATAAAGGTGAGAGTTTCCAATTAACAAATCACTCAACCAGTGGGTATGTTCTCAACACCTGCTTAGCACAGGGCTGGGCTCTGGTTCCTATAAAGAGGTGTTGAGCAGAACTAAGATCCAGTTGTTTCCACTAGAGGTCAGGCCTATTCCTCTAAGGCCAGCATTGGAGGTATATAGGGGTGAGGGGCGGATAACAAAATACCAGCGATGAGAGTGGATGGGCTACTGGATGTCTTCAAACCATCTCTCCCTTCAGTCTCACACAAATACCAAAAATGGCCACTATTAAAGTTCTGTGGAAGATGCCTTAAAATGCAAATTTATGCCTTGAAAGGAATACCCAACTATCAAATATTCTTGTAAGTTTTTCTTCCAACATTTAATGCGTGCCTTCTGTGTACTAGAAAGCTTGCCTATGGAATTGTCATCCCTGTTTGACAGGGGAAAAGATTCTACGAGGAACAGTAATTGTCCAATGTTGTGCGGTTAATAAATATTAAAAAATGGGATTCAATTCTTGGCCAGTTGTTGCTGTTTCCACCTCCCTAGGTGGGCTTCTTGCTGATGAATTAGAAGTGGCCCTTCTTCCACAGGCTAAGGGGAAGGCAGACACATACATAATAACTCCAGTACAATGTGAAGAGAACTACCACAGAGATGTGTACACTGTGATGCTGGAACATGAAGGATGGAATGACTAATTCCACCATTGAGAGTCAGAAAAGATTTCATGGAAGAGGTGACAGTTTAGACTGTCTTGAAGGACAAAGAGATGATTAGTTCCAAGATTGTATTAGTTAGGGCTGCTATAACAAATACACCATAGACCGAGTAACTTAGAAAAGATTCATTTCTCACACTTCTAATGAGGCTGGCAAGTCCAAGATTAAGGTGCTGGCAGATCTGGTGTCTGGGGAGGGCCCACTTTGCTTCCAACTTTATAGGTGGCTGTCTTATTGTATCCTTACATGTCAGAGAGCAGAAAGAGGGGAAGCAAGCCCTCCCATGTCTCTTCTTATAAGGACACTAATCTCATTCAGGAGAGTTCCATCCTCATCACCTAATTACCTCCTAAAGACCCCATCTCCAAATGCCATCACACTGGGGATTAGATTTCAACATACAAATTTTGGGGGGACACAAATATTCATTCCACAGCAAGGATACAACCTGGTTTAGTAGAAAGAACTTCGCCTTTAGAATCAAGGAGACTGGAGTTTGAATCCTAGTTCTAGCCCTTATTTCTTCTGTGAATTTGAGTAAAGTTTAAAATTTTTTTCTTAGCGTGATTTTTCTATTTTCAAAATGAGAAGGACAACCAATTTCTAGGAGTATTGAAGGAGGAAATGGATACCACAATGCCTGGCACAAAGTGGATATGTGGTGATTACTGGTCTCCTTCTCCTTTCTCAGGCAGACAGACTATAACAAGAAAAGGCTGATTGAAGCGAGAGCCAGAAATTTGGTTTGGTTCCAGTAGAAAAGTGGGGCATCCTAGTGAGAGACAGGGTTTACACAGGTTCCGAAAGGCCTTAGCTGTTCAGTAAAGAGTTTGGATCCTATAGGGAGTCATGAGGCATTAGCCATTTTTAAGCAGGAGAATTCCATGATCATATTTGTGTCTCAAAATAACTCTGGTGTCACTGTGGAAATTGGATATTAGAGTGACAAGGAGACCAGTCAGGAGGACAGTTGATAAGTTTTGAGACCCAAAACCTGGACAGTGAAGCTAGAGATGGAAGAGGGACACTCAGTAGGTAAAATTGATATAAATTTTTGACTGATATAAATTAAAGGTGACTTGAGATTTTTAATTAATGAGTCTATGTACATGGTGCTGCTACTAACCAGTTCAGGGGAGTAAAAATGTTTTGGGAGTAAAAATTATTAATCTTATTTTAGATAATAGAACTTGAGTAGCTTGTGGGACTCACCAGTAGAAAGTTTCAGTAAGTAGTTAGAAGTTTGTCCTGATGCTCAGGATAGTGATATCTACATAAATGTTAACATTATATGGATGGGCTTGAAGTCATGATATTGGAACAAAATTTCCCTGCAAGAGCCTATGAAGCACTAAGAGGGGAGGTCCATGGGAGGACTCTTGGGAAGGCAACAACATTTAAAGAAGGTGCAAAGACTGTGAAGCTGAAAAAAAGTCTGAGGAACTACCAGAAAATCTGGAGGAAGTTTAGGAGAGAGCAAGGCAGGAAGCCAAGAGAACACAAAATTATTTCCCTAATAGTGGCAGGTAAGTTCCATGAGGGCAGGGATTTTTGTTAATGCTGCTGTTGTTGCTGTGTTTAACTGATTTATATCCCAGGTTCTGGAACAATGGCTGATACGGAGTAGGTGTTTATGAATAAATGATAATAAACATAATAGGGAAGAAGGGAATTTCAAGAAAGAATGAGTGATCAACAGCATCAAATGCCATAAGGAGATCAGGTAGAATGAGAACTGAAGAGATCAGCAATTGAAAAGGCACTGGAGAGCTTTTGGGATGTAGTGTCCATACTTCAGTAGGTTAGAGTCTAAATTGAGGAGGAATTGATGGAGAAGAATGCAAATAATGTAGAATGCCAACAAATTTGGGATTGAAGGTAAGAGAGGGTTGTTATAGGGCACAATTTTCTCAGAAAGTCTCTCTGCAAACAGAGAGAAAGAAGTGACTAGAGAGGAGGAGAGTGAGCGTACAAAGAATAGTAGCAGGAGTCTTCGAGTCCAGGCAGAGGGCTCAGCCTTTAGGAGAAAGAAGGGCAGTAGTAGCAAAAATTTCCTTGGCTATTTCAACGTTTTATGGTGGAAATGAGGAACCTCAGAGAGGAAGGAGGCAAGGTTGTTTGATGAATTTAGGGGAGATTGAGGGTTGGGTAAAGATTAGGTAGGGAGAGTGAAGAATAGTTAAGGGGAATCAGCAAAACAGAAAAACTAAGGACAATTTAGCATAGATTCATTTATGCAATTAGCTGGTGGGGTCTTCAAAAGCAGAGACCAAGGCTAGGCAGAGATCCAAGTCACTTCCAAATGGGAAAGTGACTTAGAACAATTTTCTTAGGAGGAGGAAAGTCTAAAAAAGAGCAATAGATGAGGCATCGGTTAAAGAAGGAAACCCCAGTGGAACAGCAAAAGGGCACTAGGCTTTCGGAAAGGTGGAGAGGGTTATGGGGAAGGGTTTTTAAGAGGAAATGGTACAGATATTCTTAGAATGGCAGAATCTTGAGTTAAATAGGAACTTAGAGGCCAAGTCAAAACTCTCATTCAGAGAAGCACAGTAACACTATGAGTTTGATACTACATGAAGCATTTATATGTGTAACATAGTTATAGTTCTTAAATTAATATGGTTTTCTATTCTGCCTCCCTGGGTACTTAACCTTTGCTCCATTGATCTTGGGTATCCAAATGTGGATATTTGAAAGATGAGGAACATTACAGAAGGAATGCAGAGTAAGAACATAGTGACATTGTGAGATTCAGCTTCTGGCGTGCAAAATAGGATTAAGTAACAAGATAATAGTTTTGCTAGCCAAGGTATTGTCTTAACAAAGCATTTTGTCATTGCCTGCTTTGGCATCTACTACTGAGCTTGAAGGAACCAGCTCATAGTTTTGTACCATCATGTAGATGACTTACTGCATCTTCCATTGAGGCCAAAAGGCTAGGAGGAGAATGTGACAGAGGCTCTGGTGTTCTCAATAAGTGAAAGATGAGAAGAAATCATAGCAATCAGGCATCTCAATTGGGGCTTGACCTAGTCCAAAGAGACCAGACTATGAATTACACATCACTGAGACAAAACTCTTGTTTGAAATAAAGTTTGACTTTTCCTATGAGTGAGATACTCTGATATTTTCTATTCAGTTCTACTCTACTATATACAATTTTATTTTTTTAAAAATCCTAGCTACAACTTACTAAATTTATTTCACAACCCACAAATGGGTTTTGATCCATAGTTTGAAGAACCATATTTTATGATTTATAATTAGATTTACATACTCTTTATTGTCAATATGATACAGTTTTACTATGTTCTAATACCATCAGAAAACATACAGGATGGCAAAGAGTTTGAGGAGGAAGAAGTGAACTAAGAAGTCAATGAAAAAGAATAGCTCTGGATAAAGAGCCTACTACCAGCTCTCTGCATCCCAAACCAGAAGTCTAGAGGATAAGAAAAGTGAATATGAGACTGAGAGCTGGAAAATTTTGAACAGTATAGAAGAAACAATAAGAAAGGAGAAAGCTTTGAGGGGGCACATTTTGGCTTTCACCAAGGTGGTTTCCAAGACATCCCTGATGAGAAATCCCTTACCTAAGCCTAACCAATGCACAATTTGCTGGAAAGAAATGAGCAAGAAATCATTCCTGAGAGCAGCAGGGATGTGCAGAATTCTCTGGAGATGTGCCAGGTGCTTATTTAAATTGCCGATGGTTGATGATGAACATCTTTATTTGAATTGCCAATGAGGTAGGATCCAATTTTGGTATATCAGGGGTTCAAATGCATAAGGAAGTCCAACCTTAGGAAAAAAGGGAACTGACGTCTAAATATTAAATATTTGTTACTAAAATCCTTATTCATCTCTTATGTTGTCTTTACTATATTCTTCTGAAGAATCTCCACTTAGCAATCCTTGGGCCACTCACCAAGAGGGACTGCAAATTACTACAACATCTATGGAAAACTGTATGGAGATTCCTCGAAGAACTAAAAGTAGACCTACCATTTGATCCAGCAATCCCACTACTGGGTATTTACCTAAATGAAAGGAAGTCATTTTATCAAAAAGACACCTGCACTGAAATGTTTATTACAGCACAATTCACAATTGCCAAGATAATGGAATCAACCCAAGTGTTCATCGATTCACAAGTGGATTAAAAAAATGTGGTATATACCGTGTTTCCCCCAAAATAAGATCTACGCATAAAATAAGCCCTAGCAGGATTTCTAAGCATTTGCCCAATATAAGCCCTACCCCAAAAATAAGACCTAGTGATGAGCGTGGCTACGCAGCGTATCTGCACAACCCATGCATTTCCTCGCGGAGCAGTAAAGAAGATGAGCAGCCCTTCTCATCTGCCCCACTGTGACAGCTACTATCCCAGAGGTGACCAGAAAAGTGCGGGCAGCCCCACCAACAAGGTCGGCTCCCCCTGTCAGGTCCCGGCCATCCTGTGCGTGCTGCAAGCTGAGGCTTTGAGGGGAAAGTCTCCTCAGTGAAGTGAGGAGCAGGACCCTCGGCTTTAGGTATTGTGTGTCCCCAGGGGGAAGACGACTTAACTATATTTGAATAAATGTAGATTGTTGTACCGTACTTAAGAAAAAATAACACATTCCCTGAAAATAAGCCCTAGGGTGTCTTCTTGAGGAAAAATAAATATAAGACCTTATATTTGGGGAAACATGGTATATATACTATGGAATACTACTTGGCCACAGAGAAGGATGAATTAAGGCCTTTTGCAATAATTTGAATGGAACTGAAGACCATTATCCTATGTGAAGTACCTGAAGAATGGAAAAACAAACACCACATGTACTCACCATTAAACTGGAACAAACCAATGAGCACACATGTGCACAGAAGGAAATGAAACTCAGTGGAAATCAAGCAGGGGGGAGTAGGAAAGAGGGGTGGGCGAAAACCTGCCTAACGGCTACAATGCACACTATCTGGGTGATGGGCACACTTATAACCCTGACTCAAGCATAATTAAATCCATACATGTAACCAAAAATATCGGTACCCATGTAATATTTTGAAATCCCCAGAAGAGGCCTTGATTGTGTCACAGTCCTACCCATTGGTTAGGGGATGGCAGGACATCTTGATTGTAACACCCATCAAGTCTGTATCCAATGAGGGAGGGAGGGGTAATCCTCCAGAGCGAAACTGACATACTTGACAGAATAGTGATCGGATGCTAGGCAGGGGAAAATCAGTGTACACCCCTGCTGCCTGCAAGGTACCATGCTAATAAAGAAGGCAGCCTCAGGAGGTCTTACGGGGCCCAGAGGGGTCAGAGCAGCTGACAAGGGATCCTCACACGGCTCATGTCCAAGGCAAATGCACTTGACTGTGCATTCCTTTCCAGGACTGAATTTGGAATGCAAATCAAACATTATTTGGGTGGAAGACATATGACTTTACTGGGCTGTTTCAAAGAGCACATCAAAGAAGCTCTTTGTAAATAAATTATACTGCTGTAAGTGTTACATAAATCTTGAAGGACTGTAACTGCTCTTCAATATGCAACTGGGTTAAGTTACAATTAATGGCAAGTTCCGGGACACTGCTGAATATATACTTTTTTTCCTTTTATCCTTTCAAAAGGTGAAAATGTTGATTTCCATGCTTTGGGGAGTTATGGATCAATCCAGTCTTTTCTTCTGCTTATCATCTACTATGCTATTCCATATTTTAACACTCTCTCAATGCAAATTTGGCTTTCTCCCAAGTAAATACAGGTCTTTACTGAGAACACTAGATTATTTTAAAATGAGACCATAGATTATTTGCAAGATAAAATGCTCCTGTAATAGCTACTTTCTTAAATGAATAAACCTCACACACAACTTGACACGCATCTTTTCAGTAAGTTTAAGGAACACAACATACAGGCATCAGCATATACACTCACACTTTCATTCTAGTGCTGCTGCTACTGCTTCTATTATTGCTACCTCCTGAGTACAGGGGCCCAGCTGAGGCTGACAATGTCCATTTGTGATCAACTCCTCTTTCCCCACGGCGCAAAGCTATACTCTAGGGAAAACTGCTGTTTGCAGAGTCTGAATTGTACAAAATACATGCTCCTTACCTGATAGTCTGCCTTTACTAAAGGCTTTCAGCAATCTTCTGATTGCTACCCACCTTGTGGTCCCTGCTGCTGCTGTTTCCCAATAAGCTACAGCTTTTGTATGGAGACAATGCAAATTCTTAAGCAAGATCAACAGTGCATGATCTTGATGCTACGTCGGAGATGCTGGCCATGAAACTATGTACCCAGAAGTTCCCGTGAAGGACTAAAGAATCTCCATATTCCATTTCCTGGGTCCCTTGATTTTGCTGGTACAGAGTTCTCTATTGTTGCATAAGACACATGTGACTCTCCATTTACCTAAATCTATTTACCCTTATAGGAATAGATACCCCATTCCTGAAGACTGATTTCTGAGTGGTATCTATAAGCTACATTAAAACAAGAGAGAGAGAAAGAAAATAGTGTAAAAGCTAATACTATAGCAGCAGAAACAGTTTAAGACGACCTTCTTTTTCAATCTACCCTAGTTAATCCTAGCGGGGGAAGAGGAGGATGACTGGGGGATAGTGAGGGACCTGAGAAGTCCATCTATTATACTTTATGTAAGTGGAATTAGATATGCCATCAAGTCATTCATTTATTTGCATTTGGTCACTAGACAATCTCCTACCTTCTGAGCGAATACCAACTTCACTGAAAACTAGACTTTTGTATTTACATAATGGATGTCATACCTTTTTCCAATTTCAATTTCCTTAAAAATATGCCAATATAAATGAATGAAGATAAATATATCTATGTATGCAGCACCTCCCTACCATTCTAGGGAAGGCTATATTTCAAAAGATATTTGCTCAAGATGTCTGAATAGAAATTTTTTTTGAAATTCACAGAAATCCCAGCTCCTAGGGTTTATTTCATCACTAAGAATGAATTAACATAAATTTCCCAGTTATCCTTGTCTCATAAGACTGTAGTATATAGTCACATGCTGCATAAGGATGTTTTTGTCAAGGACTGATTGCATATATGACAGTGGTCCCTAAGGATTATAATACCATATTCTTACTGTACCTTTTCTGTGTTTTGATATGTTTAGATATACAAATACTTACCACAATTACCTACAGTGTTCAGTACAGTAACATGCTGGACAGGTTTGTAGCCTAGGGGCAATAGGCTATATACACCATACAGCCTAGGTATGTAGTAGGCTGTACCATTAGGCTTGTGTAAGTGCACTCTATTATGTTCACACAATGATGTAATTGCCTGATGATGCATGTCTCAGAATGTATCACCGTCTTTAAGCAACACAGGACTGTACTTCAGTTAAGTTGCTAGTCTTCCTCATACATTGTATGTAATAACCATGGATCCTCACTATGTCTGTGAAAATTTATACTAATATTTTATGTGGCCTTCTTTCCTTTGGTTTTACATCTGAGAAACTAAGTAATTCTGCTTTCTCTCATGCCAGCCTTCCTCAGAAAGCACCATTTCTACATGTTGGTGGTTGAAGGTTCAAATTTGACTTTTCTAGATGAAATACTTCATTTTTTATCATTTGAATCAATTCTAGAGGCAGACTTATTTTTATAAAGGAAAGATTACTCTCACACTTCCCGAGCTTTCTCTTTCCTGAATAAAATTGGTCTTGCATGAGAAATTGACAATGGCTTGTCATTATATAGAATGCTACAGTAGAACCCTCATTTTTAGTTGGAAGGATCATCTCTTTATCTCCAACATGGCTATTTACCAGAGAGACCAATATTTTCCTGTCTTAACCAATCTCAGTAAGAACTGTGACTTAATCGTTTTTATCAGAAATTACAATTGACCTCATGTGGGACATCTTCTTCCCTTAGGCATATAGAATCAACTTCAGTCAAATGTGCTTACCATGCTATTCAATAACTCATTATAACCCATGAAGCTTGTGAAACAAAAATACGATTTCAATATATTTCTTAAGGAACAGGGAGCCCTAAAATTATACAGAAATATCTGTTTTTCTTTTCTTTTCTTTTGGCTATTTTAGAGGTTGAATGGTAACTGAAGTTTTTACTACCCTGGAGATCTTTTGTGATTTCTTGTCTTGGACCTCTCTATAGATCAAGATAACTGTCAATCCAATAATTACATAACTGGTCAAATTAATTGCTACATAGGACAAAACTGGGGGAGAAAGAGTGTTTTTATTTTTCTTCCCCAATCTTTGCTCTATAGCTTTCTTGAAATAGTTGTCTTAAGGGGCTGGCCCAAAATCTCCACTACCCATTACTACCAAGCACCCCTTTATCTCAAGCACCCTAAAAAGTGCCTAAGGGAACTTTACTTTTGGGGCCAGCCTTAGGCACAATCTGATTCAAGATCAAGGAGAAGATAACTCCCCCACAAAAAGCAAAACTTTCTTCTACCTGTTGACTACAGCCTGAAATTCACTTCACAGGAATCAAAATGTCTCATTTCACAGCTAGAAACTAAGAGAGAACACCTGGAAGATTTACCCTTCAGTGTACATGATATTCTATCTAGCTGCAAATGCAGTTTATGAGTGCTGATTATGTAGTCTTGGGAAAATAGAAGATGGACCAAGAACAGTGAGGATAGGAGGATGTCATGGTATGGGCAGTAGACAGTAAGAGTGAAGTTCCAAGGGAAAAGCCACCTGTGGCAGGTGGCCAGAAGACTGAGAGAGCAGCTAGAGTTGTTTTACTCCAGTGAGAAAGGCCCTAACGACAAATAGAGCAGAAGTCAAAAAGAGGCAAAACTGAAAGGTGGCAGCATTTATACATGGATATTTGCTTGGCTAAGGTGTTTCTGGAAAGGTGTGAAAATTGGAAAGAAAGGATCCACAATTACTAATTTTGAGGCAATATTTTTGAATCTGGAAGAATCTTGAGGCTAAGCATTTATACTCCAATCAAAGTGTTTGGAATGTTTGTAACAGTGTGATACAAACCCATAATATACTAATCAGAGTTTCCTAAAATATGCTTATGTTCATGTGTCTGGGATTAAAATACTGAATGAAAAAATGCACTCCGAACCTCACTGCCACACTTGGGAGACTCTGATATGAAAGGGACAATAAAAGCATACATTTTACATTTTGGGGGACTCTTGTGTGACACAGTGGTAAGACTTAATCAAGAGGAGGAATCCATATTACTCAAGTTATGAGGAGTTCCTCATCACTGTAATGAACCATGCTGCAAAATTGTGTCAGCAGAATACCCTAGAACAACGAAGCAATTCCTAACAGGAATTCTCTCTGACCAGTGACCTGGCCTAACTATTCACGGCAAGTATACAAATAAGAAAAAGAGAAAGTCAAGTTTATAATTTGTCTGAAAATCACAATAAAATCAAGATCAAGTGAAAGTTTTAGACATATAAGACAGAGTTATTTATTTAGTGGAAAGTCTAGTGTTCGTTGGCTACAAAAATAAGTTCAGTAAGAACAATCATATTAAAGCAATCTTTTTATTTTTGAATAAGATTTTGGTTTGGTGGAGTGCAGAAACAGTGTAGACATTTGATGCATCTTGATTTCAAATAAATATTTGATGAAGATTTCTACAACAGTCTCATGAGTGGGCTGTTGACATGTTGTGATGAATCATGGGAGCTTGCCCAACCACAGCTGGTGCTTACGGATGACATCATGCAGGTCAGCCCACTTCCCAAGAGAATATTGAGTAAAGCACACAGCACTGCCAATAGGGCAGCATCTTCAATAATGTGTTACAGGCTCTTCCTTGACTTCTTCCTGTTCAACAATATCAGTGACTTGAGTAAAGTCCGGGAAAGAAAGATTATCCAAACTTCAGAAGTCAAAATTCGGAATGATGATTTATGCAATAAGAAGAAATGATACAATAGATTACATAATTATGATTTAATATCTCTATGAGCTAGGATTAAAATCTAATATATAAGGCGAAATTTAGTAGAAATAAATGATAATTCCTGTATTTGTCACTGAAAAAAAGTGTGTCTTAGAACTTGGATGTAACTGGAGATCATTATCCTAAGTGAAGTATCTAAGGAATGGAAAAGCAAACACCACATGTACTCTCTACACTTGATCTTAGCCAAAGGCCGAGAAGCGATATCACATGTACTCTCTAATAAGTGAAAGCTAAACGATGGGAACACACAGGCACTAAAACATGTAAAGGCCATTGGAATCCAAAAAGGGGGGAGGATAGCTGGAGGAGAGGGGTAAAAACTTACTTAGTGGGTACAATGAACACTATTCTGGTGATAGGCACACTAAAAGCCCTGACTTAAGCATTATACAAGGTATTCATGTAACAAAAACATCTGTACCTCCTTAATATTTTGAAATTTAAAAAATTCAAACCAAAAAAAAGTGTGGCTTGGAAACAGATTGTTTTTCATGGGGGAAAAAAAACGTGATGTGTGCTGGCATTAAGCAAAGTGAATCTGCCCCAAAATGTCTCATAGAACATCAGTCTATCTTGAAAAGACTAGCATTAAGAGTGTGAGACTAATGGTTTCTTGACTTCTAAGTTAAGCAGTCCACATCTAGAATACTGTATATATTTCTTTTATCAGCACATCTTAACTAAGACATTGACAAATAGCGAAGTATCCAATGGTGATTGGAGCAGCCTGGAGACCACAGTAACTGAAGAGCATTAGAAGGTAACATGCTGTGTAATGTGCACAAAAGAAAACAAAGAAAGTCCATCATAGAGATTTAGATTTAAGTATATATATTTGAAGATTTTTCCTACAGAAATAAGAGAATAAGTTTGTTTTATATTGCCACAAACGACAAAAGCAGAATTAATAAAGGGGGCAGATTTTAATCCCACCTGAGAAAATATTAATACTAATTTAAACATCGTGATACAGGTTGCCTGGTAAGGCAGGTCTGAGGAAGATCTACCACAGTTGTGGGCAGGAATTGAAGGAGAAGATACAGATTAAGAAGATTACTGAGGATGGAACTCTGACATTAGGGTCACTGAGGAAGACAATCCAAAGGTAACTGAGAAGGAGAAACTCTAGAGTTAGGAGGAGACAGAAAACAGCATCATTTCTGGGAAGCCAAGAAGGTCTAAAATGGCCAACAGCCTTACACCAAAGAAAGGTCAAGTAAGATAAGAATGGAAAAGCAGCCCTTGGACTTGACAAATGCAAGATCACTGGTGATCTTAGTGATTTCTGTAACATTGTGAGGACAGAAGCCAAATTGTGGAGGATGTGGGGAAAAGAGAAGTGAGGAAGGGGAGCAGGGAGTGAAGCTTCTTTTTTCCAAAATGTTATCTGAATGCCTCCAGAGGAAGGAAAATAAGGGCACTGTTATGAACTTAATGTCTGTGCTCCCCCACATTCATATGTTGAAGCCCAAATGCCCAATGTGATGGTATTTGGAGATGGAGCTTTGGGGAGGTAACTACGGTTAGATTAGGTCATGAGAGTGGGACCCTTGTGGTGGGATTAATGGCCTTATAAGGAGAGAAAGAGAAAGATCACTTGCTCTCTCTACCACGTGAGGATCCAACAAGAAGGTGGCCATCTGCAAGCCAGGAAAGGAGCCTCACCAGGAACCAATCATGCTGGTATGCTGATCTCAGATTCCTAGCTTTCAACTGTGAGAACAAGTTTCTGTGGTTTAAGCCACCAAGCCTGTGGTATTTTGTTATGGCAGCTCGAGCTAACTAATATAGGCAATAGCCAAAATGAGATTCTGGATCAGGGAAAGGTTTTTAATTTTAATTATTTTAGAATGGGCAAGACTGAGTCTGTTTCTAGGCTTAGAGAAGGAAGCCAATGAAGAAAGAAAGGTTTAAGGGACAGAAGATAGGATGAATAATTAATATAGCAAAACTCCCAAGGAAGCATTAGGAAGTGGGACCAAGACCATGTCACAGGAATTGATCTTAAATAGGAAAAACACATACTGGCTATGCCTGAAGCAGTTTCCAGAATCACTGCTTATGATTGGTTGTTGAAACGTTTAATATTTTGCATACTGGTATTGTTGGAGGAGAATAAAGTGCCAGATTAGAGAAGGATGGATTCCACAAAATACTTAGTTGGTTTACTACACATCCTCCAGAAATTATTTTCCTCCAATGTGGGAACCTTACCCATTTGTGGAGATAATGGAAAAAATTTTATTTTCAGTGTAGCTAAAAAGACACAATGACAAAGAAAAAAAATAAAGCTTAGATAACTGCTTCTAGGTGGAGTTGGCAGAAGCCAGGGACGAATATGCCTATAATAGCCAATGAAAATAAATTACATATTACTGATGCTGCACAATATTTAGCCAAAAGCATATTCTGAAGATTTGCAATGCACATCTGAGTGTCAGAAATATTTTTCAATGAAGAGAATAATCTCACCTCTCTTGGGGTTACTAAATGTCCAAAATATAAACCTGTATTTCAGTATTGGGTTCTTTTTTAAGCACATTTAATGTTATCTGGGCTCTATTAGTCTCTGCTGGTGACCATTATTAGCACAATTTAACCTTGACTTTTCCTGCTATCATGGCTTAAGGAATGCCACGTACTCCCTAAGTAACATCCTACAACTCTCAAGTACATAGTTTGTTAATTCAGGTTTCATTGCCTTTTAGCATTTTCCCAGGAAGTAATAAATGCAAGACTCAAAGCACGACTGTTTTGTATAGACTTCATCTATATATAATATAAATAGCTTGATTACAGATAATCATCCAACCATCCTAATTTGCAAATAGAGGAAGTTTTAACACACTGCCATCTACTGCAATAGCCACAAATTGCATAGGCATTTTATGAACTGTGAAGAGACACAAGAGAAAATGTCTTACCGTGCCATACTCAGCTATATCAGTAAATTGTTGAAGATGATTTGAAATAATAATTGTTCTGATCATTACATCATAAACGACAAATTTATACATGCACTTCTAAGACAGCTTCTAGAATAGTGATGCTTGCTCAAAGGCAGGATTGAGGAGTGCTTGTGGGTTCTAACCTGGGAAGCTTGGATAGGAAACTAATGTGTTTATTATACTACTGTTGGTGGCCAAGAACCTGTTATGAGTCACCAAGTAATCATCACCTTGAGCATTGAACCTAAGCCTAGTTCATAGGGCTTAAAGGCTTAAGTTCATAAAGCCATAGTTCATAAAGGCTTCAGTGAAACTAAATGGCTCTTTGTGTGGCTTTTAGAGTCCTTGAAATTCTCAGTTTGAGGAAGGTCAAATAATTATATCATAATGCATAAAGTTAATTCATTTTTTCTGCAGATTTTTATATTAAAAAGTTGCTTTCAACAGAATAATTTAATTCACTGATTCTTTTTATATCTCACTTGAGTGTACATATTTGGCAGAGAAATTTTTATGAGAATATTATCTATAGGGCCTCTATTACCTTAACATCATGAAAAAGTAACCTTGACTGAATTAAAT
Organism: Cheirogaleus medius; assembly: GCA_008086735.1. Lineage (NCBI taxonomy): Eukaryota > Metazoa > Chordata > Mammalia > Primates > Cheirogaleidae > Cheirogaleus > Cheirogaleus medius. Next base: position 35,553,368 of record VBSM01003176.1, read on the forward strand.
TAAAAGAATATGCTTTCAATGTTAAACCTCTATTTGTCTAGGGAAAAAAATGTTCTCTAAATCTCAATTATTTTTATCTGTTTGCCTCTCACTGAAGTGTATGATCTATTCTTTGATTTTGGAGTTATTGTCTAGTAATACACACTAAGGTGACACATCTTATGATTTTCGCTGGCAAGACAAATATAAACATGTAAGATCAATAGCCTAATGACCCCATGGATCAGAACTTTAGAGTCCTAATGTTTACCCATTATCTATCACAGAATTCTATTTATGTATGTGCCATGAACACCAAGGTTACCTGCTTGGAATCTCGGAATAAAGCATATTGACTGAGAAAAAAAGAATTAAGAGTAAGCGTGATACACTGGTGCCCTCCTATTCCAACTGTCAATCATTAAAATAAGCAGTGTTTAAAAATGTATAGTAGGGAGTTCTGTAGTATTTAAATTCAACGTTTTAAATTGGACTCAAGTTACATAGTATTAGTCACTTTTTGGATTACTTACAAAAAGATCAAATACAGTAATCTATAGAAATAAATTATTAATTTCTAATACAGATGCTTGGAACTTCTGGGATAGTTATTTTACATGTCAACTTGGCTGGGCCATGGTACCCAGATATGTGGTCAGACATTATTCTGGATGTTGCTATGAGGGTGTTTTGGGATCAGATTAACATTTAAATTAGTCAATTTTCAGTAAGGCAGATTGGCCTCCGTAATGTGGGTGTGCCTCACCCAGTCAGCTGAAGGCCTGAATAGAACCAAAAACTGACCTGCCCTGAGCAAGAGGGAATTCGGTGGTGAACAGCTTTCGGACTTCAATTGCAGCATTGGCTCTTCCTGGGTCTAGTCTCTAAGCCCAAACTTGCCAAACTCCGTAATCATGTGAGCCAGTTCCTCAAAATAAACATCTTTCTATATAGTTACACACATCCCAGTGGTTCTGCTTTTCTGGAGGACCCTGACTAATACAACTGGTGCTTAGTTTTTAAAATTAAAGATACATGACATATTAGAGGCCTCAGTTTCAAGCAATAGAAACCGAATCTAGCTGATTTAGCTGTGTTTTCCATGAGCCCATTAAGTTAGCCCTGGACTGGCAGAGGAAGCAGTTGTCTGACAACCTCCAGGTGGGTCCTGTTGTCTACCTGCTGATCCTGGGGCTCGCTGGAAGGGCAGTTGGTGAGTATGCACAGCAGCCAGTGTGGAGTCTAGGGTTCAGTTAACCCACCAAGAAAGCAATGCCAATCTGTTTTTCTTGCACATTAATCCAGAAACTCTGGTAAGTACACTCATAGTGATAAATTTAGGCCAATCTAAAATTACATATTCCCCCTCCTTGTTCTATCTCTTTTAGGATCTATTGCTAAACATATTCTCTCTCCTTCCTTCCTTCCTTCCTTCCTTCCTTCCTTCCTTCCTTCCTTCCTTCCTTCCTTCAATACAAATTAGCAAAATCTTGCAATTCTTTTGATGTGTGAGTCTTTGATCCTGTGTCTGACTTTATATTTGTCTACCCTGGGCTAGCTGGGATCTCATTCCAGGTAAAAGTCTGGAGGCAATGGGAAATGGTACAAGTGTGGTAGGAGGAGAATTGCCTTTTCCTTGAAAGGTAACCAAGGTGGGATAATCACAAGGTCTTCATCTCATCTTGAGGCAGGAGGGGCCTCCTCAGAGGAGTAGGTGGTGCTTCTCCTGGAGGGAGGCTCAGGGGACCTTACAGATTTGGAGTCCTCAATCACTAAATCTCTCTATAAGTTCCCATGTCAATTGTAGGGTACCCTTCAGTTTCTCCTAACTTTCTTACCAGAGACAGGCATGACTATGAATTCAACTGATGTAATAAAGCCACCCAGAGAATCAAATTTTGAGTTTGATTTTCTGGTATATTATCCTGCAATTACTTTTGATAACAGATTATTTTATAACATAATCATAGACATTCTGTGATTTTCTGTTTTCTATGAGCTGAGAATTTAGAAGGTTGAACCTTTTATTCTTGCTTTAAGCTATCCAGTACAGTTGGAAGCAACCAGCTTATTCTATAGCCCTTAAATTCCTCACAGCCTTTATATTTTTTTTTCCTGTGGTAGCAGCCACTTGGTCACTTAAAGCCTTGCCTTTAATGGGCACTTTATTCCATGTGGCTCTAGGTGTTAATTCTATGACCTAATTTAATTATCTCTTTTGCCACTGTATGTGTGCCAGGTGATGCCCGAATTCATCTCTCCGTATTAGCTGGATTTTAGAAGCCACGAGATGCAACTAGTTCAGGTACCCCATTCCAATTTTCCTCCATTTCTGTGAGGTTCTGTTGCCTATAGCCACTTTTATAATCAATTTCTATATCAAGAGTTCTTAGTCATAAGGAATAAAAAGTTCCTTTGGTTGAGTAAGCACAGATTCTGCTTTTACATTAGGATATTAAGAAGCTCATAGAAGTGTAGGGAGAGCTAGAGAATGAGGTCTGAGGCTAAGCTTTTAGGGAAAATGCCACAGTCCATACTTTAGAACTTTCCTGATAAGGAAACATCTAACATAGCCCTCATCAAGCACTGATACCAGGACCTTGACTCTCCTGCAATTGCTGCTACTTTGGTGCCAGGGACTCAACTTTGCAGCCACTGATTTCCCTCAAAGCTGAATGCCTCTTGTGTTAATCTGGGTCCTCCTAGAAGCAGACACTAAGGTAGAATTAAGCATGCAAGGATTTTGTTAGAGAAAATATCTGTGTGAGAGAAAATGGGAATGTGCTGGAAAAGCAGGGAGAGCTGTCAGACTTCTAGGCAAGTCTGACTTTGAGTTAAGGGAAAAGGGAGAGAGGGTAGATGGGGTGTGCTCTACTGCTGTGCAGCCTAAGAACAGTCCCAGGGTCCATCAAGGAGAGGAAAGGACTAGGCCTGCCCAGGTATCCTGCAGAAGCAGCCACATGAGAAGTGTGGCCTCAGTGCAAAAGCTGCAGTGGCTTTCGGAAGGCAGTGGCTAGGCCCATGGTCAATTATACTAGCCATATTGGAAGTCTGGTGTGCATGGTACCCACATCTCTGTCACTTTGCCTTGCCAGCCTGCAGATGCTCCTGCTCCAAATTGCTCTCTTGCAAATCTAAATGCCATGTAAGTGAGTCCCATTTGGAATCTAAGTCACATGCCTGTGCTTTAGCTGCAAAGAAGACTGGGGCGGAGGCATCAAATTCTTAAGTTACAAATTCCTGAAATATAGCAGGGTTGTTAAAAAATAGGTTGCACAGACAGAAAACATGACAGATGCCCATCAAAATAATGAAAACAAAATACATTAACAAAAGGCCTGAAACTGTGCATACTGAGCTATTGTATTAGCATTTGGTGAATGGTTGAAAAGAACAAGTTTTGTGGATGTCTTTCAGAAATAGAAGAAAAAAAGACAGAGGAGAACAGTAATTGGGGGAAAGAAAAGGGTATAAAATAGACGGCAGAGACAGGGGAGAGAGAAGAGCAGGAGGGAGGGGGAAAGAGCTAGAGGACACGCTGGTGGGAAAGAAGCTAGGAGGGGGAGAGGAGACCATGAAGGAAGGGAGAGGAGCTGGGGGAGAAAGAAATAGAGAAAATTCAAATCCAGGAGCCAGCCTCCAGCGCTCACACTTCCAACCATAATAATCCAAGATTACACAACTATTTAATAATAAGTGGTACTTGGACTTGAACCCAGATCTCTTTTAACTCATTGTTTTGAGGGTCTTTGTTTTACAAAAATACCCTTTGGACAATTCAAACATACAGAAAGAAGTTTTTCACAATTAAGTTTTTTTTAATTTTCATTTAATTTGATGCATAGAAAACTATGAAATTAAATACAAATGAAGATGGAAGTTCATTAATTGAAATAAGCAGTTTACTCCACCCAGTTACAATGGTAATTAATTAGCTCCTTCAATTCTCTATTTTGCTTGGCTTTTTGAGACTTTGTTCCTACATGTCCTCCATCCCAGAAAGTAGCTTATAGGTTTGTCTCTTGTTAATGAGATATTCCCCTAGTGCTAAACTTTGCATTTTCTAAGATAACCTATAGATGGCACCTTAGTTAGTGCTCCCATTGGTACTAGGTTTGTACAATTTTGCTAAGACTATGCGATGTATAATTTAGATAGAAGGCATTTGCGTTAAGTCAAGTGCAAAATGTAAGTAAATGGATTAATTTTTTTCTGGTGAAAATTCTCATTTTATTTAGGCCAGCATGATTACAGTTTTATAACATGATTTCAGACTATAATGACTTTAGTGTGCTAATCCTGAGGAAGTCAATTGGATTTTATATACTAGCTATAACAATCAGTAATATTTTATAGCTATGTGATGGTTGTTATGAATATTAATTGCCACTATCAATTGTTCCTGGACTGCCATAATTTATTCTCTAATTCCTTTGGCTTTACAAGGTAGCCTCTGTAGTGAAATACACCTATTATTTTCCATGTGAAGCACTGTTTAAAAATACTATAAAGAAATCTTTGGGTTCCTATAATTTTACCTTTCTATTTTTAATGAATGAAAATAGTAGAAGTAGGTTATTTTGGAGCTGAAGACCTGATTTTACCATTCTATTACTCACATAATTTCAGCTAGTTTTTATCCATACCCATAGAATATATTATTTTCCAGCTGTTCTAAAGGAAGAAAATTTTTTACAAAAACAACTTTAGTGGGTAAAAGAGTTAACACATAAAAGAAATGAATCAGAAAAGTCTGGATAATTAAGTAAATTTTAGAATAAAATAATTGTGTTTAAAATCAATAGCCATATTTGATATATTTGAATAAGACCTGGTTGACAATACTTAGTGAACACTTTTTACAGTATTTCTTCATATAAAAAAGAAAAAATCCTATGATAATAATTTTTTATCAAAATTTTATTCTAAGAAGATAGTTAAAAGAAGAGGTAAACAAATATATTCTTGAATGTAAGACAAATAGAAGACTATAAATTAAATTTGTTTTAAAATATTAACCAAATTAATAACAAATATATAAGAAACTTAGAGTATGGGACAGGATGGGAGGAAACATAGATTTAAGATAGATAACATAGAACAATGGTCTAAATTATGTGCAGTCTCAGAAGATAGGAGATAAGGAATCCGGGGATGATATGGAGAAAAAGGCCAATATAGCAGATCTGTTTCAGGATGGGCTCCAGGATTAAAAATAATCAAATGAGGAGACTCCTGGTGTTAGCTCCAATGTGTAAAGGACTTCAAAGTCATCACTGTGATCCTTACAATAAGAAAAAGGCTAAACAAACTTAAAATTAATTTTTCTTAGACTTATCGAAGGATTAAGTAACAGGGCAAACTGACACCCTGAAATCTGGAGCGTGGCAAATGCAGAGAATCACGGCCAAGATCAGCTTACGTGGAATAGGATCTATTGGGGCTATAAACTGGTAGGAACATTTATTTGGTAATTTTGACAAACTTCTGGAGACTGAGTATGAATTAACTTGAGCTTGAGAAACTCCTGGGGGCCAGTATTAAAAGGGTCCCCATACTTTTGTGGGTTTTACCTCCAGGAACCCCTGGTGAAGAGCTGAGAAAAGTCTCCTCCTATTTCAGCAGGGGGTAGGGGAAAAGTAACCATTTCCTAAAATGCCCAAAGCATTTCCAAAACAAAGTCCTGCTTATCCAAGAGTACAAGCTTTGGCGAAAGTCTCATCTACTTGGAAGGAGGGCAATTAGTCAAATGCAACTCCCTCTAGCCTTCCAGTCTCCCAAAGAAAAGTAAAAAAGGGTAAGAAACACTTTTGAATGTCATAGCCCAGGGATTCAGGCCCACTGAAAGAATGAGATTTAATCACAAGATTATAGACTGCTTTCTCTCTCCCACATCTTGCCACCACATCAACAGGGCTCCAGAATAATAACAGTGGAAGAAATGCATGACACAGACTCTATTTAAGAAGCAGTTCTTAGGAACTTCAAAGACACCAGGGGTGAAAGAAAACAAGGAGAAGAGGAAACTGAAGCCTTTGGCACCTATAGCTACAGAAAACAATATACACAGCTCAGCTCCTAGACAGATTTATATAAAATCTCACAATGTAGCTAATACATCATGTCTGGATTTCAACAAAAAATTGCAAGGCATGTTAAGAAATAAGAAAAGACAATCTAAAGAAATAAAGCAAGCATCAGAACCAGACTCACATATGACATATTTTGGAATTAAGAGGGAATTTAAAGTAACTGTTATTAATATGGTGAGGGCTCTAGTGGAGAAAGTAGATAACACACAGGAATAGTTGAGTAATGTAAGCAGAGAGATGGAAACGCTAAAAAAGAACCAAAAGAAAAAAAAAACCACTGTGCTTGTGATGATTTCATCAGGAGACTGGACATAGCAAAAGAAAGAATCAGTGAGATTGAAAACATACGAATAGAAACTTCCTAAACAGAAATACAAGGAGAAAAAGGAATGGAAAAACCAGAACAGAATATCCAAGAACTGTAGGAAAATTACAAGTGTAACACATGTAATTGAAATTTCAAAAGAAAAGGAAAGAAAGCAGCAGAAGAAACCTTTGAAGTATCAATGGCTAAGCAATTTTTACAATTAATGACAGACATCAAATTACAAATCCAGGTATCTCAGAGAACACCAGACAGGAACCATGACACAAAAAAAACCTACCTTACTTATATCATATTCAAACTGCAGAAAAACAAAAACAGAGAGAAAACCTTGAAAGAAGTCAGAGGAGAAGGCAAAACATCTTAGCTATAGCGGAACAAGGATAAGAATTACATTTGCCTTCTCATCAGAAACCATGAGCTAAGAGAAGAATGGAGTGAAATATTTAAAGTGTTGAAAGAATAAAAACATTAACCTAGAGTTCTGTATCCAGTGAAATTATCCTCCAAAAGAGAAGGAGAAATAAAGAATTTCTCAGACTAACAGAAACTGAAGAAATTGGTCACCAGAAGACCGTCCCTGCAAGAAATTTTCAAAGAAGTTATTCAGAGAAAAGGAAAATTAGATGGGTCAGAAACTCTAATCTACATAAAGAAGAGAGCATCAGAGAAAAATGAATTAAAATAAAATAAAATATTTTCTTTTCTAATCTTAATTGATCTAATAGATAACTGTTTACCAAAGTAATAATGGTAACGATGTATTGTGTGACTACAGCATACAGATAAGTGAAATGAATCACAGTGATGTCAGAGGGAGGAACAGGGAACACGGTTATCGGTACCTGTACGAGTTGCGCTACTCGTGAAGTGCAACTTGAAAGTTGACTTAGTTTTAAATGTATATGGCAAACCCTATGGCAACCTGTAAAAAGCTTTTAAGAAGAGAAATAAAATTGATATGATAAGAGAGAAAAGAAAATGGAATTATGTAAAATGTTCAGGTAAAACCAGAGAAGGCAGAAAAAGAGGGGAAGGTAAAAAAGGAATCTATGTATAGATCTTATAGAAAACTAAACATATTTTTACCATACAATCCAACAATTGTACTCCTTAGAATTTATCTAAATGAGTTGAAAACTTACATCCACACAAAAACCTGCACAAGGATGTTTATAGCAGTTTTATTCATAATTGCCCAAACTTAGAAGCAACCAAGATGTCCTTCACTAGGTGAATGGAAAAATAAACCCTGGTATATCCAGACAATGAAATATTATCGAGTGTTAAAAAGAAATGAGCTATCAAGTCATGAAAAGACAATATATTACTTGGTGAAAGAAGGCAATCTTAAAAGGCTACATACTGTATTATTCCAACTATAAGACACCCTGGAAAAGGCAAAACCATGAAAACAGTAAAAAGATTAGTAGTTCTCAGAGGTTAAGGGGGAGAGAGGGATGAATAGGAGGAGCATAGAGAAACTTGAGGGCAGCGAGACTGCTCTGAATGATACTATTGGTAGATACATGTGTCCCAACCCATGGAATGTACAACATCAAGAGTGAACCCTAATGTAAACTATAAAATTTGGATGATAATGATGTGTCCATGTAGCTTCATCAATTGTAAAAAAAATACTACTCTGATATGGGATGTTGATAGTAGGGGAGGTTGGAGAACAGGGGTTGGGAGTTTTTGAGAACTTTCTGTACTTTCTGCTCAATTTTGCTGTGAATCTGAAACTGCTCTAAAAATAAAGTCTATTTTTTAAGAAAAGACAAACCATAGACTAAGAGAAAAGATTTGCAAGATATATATCTGATAAAATACTTCTATCCAAAATATAAGAACCCTTAAAACTAACAATAACAAACCCAAAAACACAAGAAAAAAATGGGCAAAATATGTGAACACTCACCTAAGAATATATACAGACAGTACATAGTGTATAAAAGATGCTCAACATCATTTATTAGGGAATTGCAAATTAAAACAATTAGATACCACTACACATAATTAGAATGGCTAATTATGTGTATTAACCTGACAATACGGAACACTGGTGAGGATGTGGAGCCACAGAAATACTCATTCATTGCTGGTAGAAATGCAAAATGATACAACAATTTTGGAAAACTCTTCATCAGTTTCTTACTAAGCTAAACATAGTTTTACCATATGATTCACAATTGTACTCCTTGGTATTTACCGGATTGAATTGAAAAATTATGTCCATACAAAAGCCTGCACAGGAATGTTTATAGCTTGCCTTATGTATAATTGCTAAAATCTGGAAGCAAGCAAGATGTCCTTCAATAGGAGATGAATAATGAAACTGTGCTACATCCATGCAATAGAATATGATTCAGCAATAAAAAGAAGTGAGCTATCAAACCACAAAAAGATATGGTTTGAACTTACTTTGTTAAGTTAAAGAAGCCAGTCTGAAAAAGCTACATACTGTATAACTCCAAATAAGACATTCTTGAAAAAGTAAAAGTATAGTGACAACAAAGATGAGTGGTTGCCAGAGGTTCAGGGGAGAACAGAAGGGTTGAATAGAAGAAGCATAAGGGATATTTAGGGTGGTGAAACTATTCTATATGATAGTGTAACAGCGGATACATGATATTCTGTGTTTGCCAAAACCCAGAGAATTCTACAACACAAAGAATAATTTTTGATGTAGAAAAACTTTTAATGTAAAACTAAAGGCAAAAGTAACTACACATAAAAACTGTACTCTAGTCAATAAAGTTGTTTCTCTTGGGAGTACAGGTTAACAATTCAGATACTGTTGTATATGTTTACTGGACTTGGACAATTAAGTGGATGGCAGATAGTAAGAGACATATTTCTTACCAGTGAAGTGGAAATTTACAGATCATTTATAGGAAGCTAGAATGATCCTTATAGTGATGGATTAGAGTTGGAGACACCATTAAGAACTCATGTTTAACTTCATATGGATAAGATGGTTACATCTAAAAATTTTATAGATATGTGTATATACCTGGGTTAGTATACACACATATATTTCTTTGGTCTAATGACTGACAGAGCCTTAAAGAAATGACACCCTATAGCAGCAATCACCCCTAGCACCCAGTATGGGTCTCTAATAATACTCCGCAGTAAAAGAACAGGGATCCTTGAAGAAATGGCTGATTTTAAGACTGTGACAGGAAAATTATAAGGTGAGCCTGGAGCATTTTGTAGTACCAGAAAGTAAGGCAGAACACCAAAAATCCATATTGATGGGAGTATATCAAAAGGGCACAGGATCCAATTGAAAGAGCTTCCAATAGCCAAAGCTGGAACAAAGTATTTAATTATAACCTGTATCGTAAAATAAATGTCCATGAATCCACAGTGATATAAATAAATGATTGAATACATTAACAAATCAGAGAGAAGAGACAATTTTTTCATACAGAAGTTCAAATAAGTTACATTTTAAGGAGCATAACTCCACTCCTTAAGCGTGGGCTGCACATAGTGACTTCCTTCCAAAGAGTATAGTATACAAACTGAAAGGGAAAAGAGTAACTTTATTGTGTAGAAACCTGACAAACACTACTTCAACCAGATAATTAAGGTCAACATCAACAGTCATAAATCATGTCAATAGTATATACCCTTGATATACTGTGATGAAAATGGCACTTTACTTCTGTGATCTTCTTCCCAAACACCCATAACCCCAGTCTGATCATGAAGAAAATGTCAGACCAATTCAAGTAATAGGGCATGGTACAATATACCTGACCAGTACTCATAAAAACTACTTGTTTTTATAAGGAACATTTAGCACTTTACATGTCATGTTATCTGCCTAACCCTGCAGGTATTTGCATTTGAGATCCCTGGAAATAAAAATTTAGTTTCAGAACCATCCATGTTTAGAACTCTACCAGTGGTCACTAATTCTTAAGCATCCATCTTATAAAAGAGCCATCCAATTTGGAAAAGGAAGAATTATTTAATACATGATGGTGAGACTGCGAGTTAGTAATTTGAACCAAAATTTAGACACTTACTTTGTAGCCATATATCAAAATTAGTTTAAGGTAGGTTTAGAGTTATACATAAAAATTTCAAATACTTTAAAAAATTAAACTTAGAGGAACTGGAAATGCAATATTTATACTATTTCTAGAAAGAGGAAGAATACTAAATTTTTAAAATGGATGAAAAAATTGGACTATCTGACTACATGAAAATAAAATTATATTTACTATTAAAAAATTCACCCTACAGGACTGAAAAGATAAATAGAAGTAGAGGTAAATTATTAACCAAACAAACCAAAGGACTAATTCTTACCATGTAAATAGACCATGTAGAAATTGATAAGAAAATCACTAAGACTATATTAGATATGTGGACAAAGCATTCAAACAATTTACCAAAGAGTAACTAAAACAGACCAATAATCATGTAGGAAAATAATTCTCTTTTACCAATAACAATAATAAACAATTACTAATTAAAGTGACCACAAGATATCATTTTTCCTATCAAATTAACAGAAACCATTTCTAATAGCGGTATTTGCTGTGTTATAAAGTAGGATCTTATATACACTGCTGGTGGTGGCAAACGGGTGCAACAATTTAAAAACTAATTTGGCAATATATATCAAATCATTAAAATGAGAATATGGTTTCACCTAAAGGTATATTGTAAAGTACTTTGACGAGTAAAGTGCTTTGACCAGTACTTTCACTTCTATGTCTGTATACTAAGTGTCAGGGGTTTTACAGATATGTCTTTAGCCCACCCAACAACTGAAATGAACTGATCATTATCCCAATTTTATAGACAAAGAAACTCAGGCATGAAAGTAACGAAATGGTTAGCATTTATTGAGTGCCAACCATATACCAGAAACTCATGCAGGAACAACCACCACATGACATAGATACTATTAGTGTATGCATTTTGGAAGTGGGAAACTAAGAAACAATTATCACGCAGCCACTACAATGGCACATGCTTTACAACATGAGTGCTTTTCTCCTATTTCTTCTTTCTATTTTTTCCTTACTTTCTAAATTTTCTTCAGTGAGAATTCACTTATATAAGGAAAAATGATGTTCTAAAAAATTTCTGTGGGGAAAATAGCCAATGCTATTCATACCCTGTCTGCTTTCCCCTTTCTTTCAGCTTCTAAGAGTACTCAGGTACCTGCAGTGAAGACAGTCGGAACTTGAACATTTAGAGAACCTGAGAGTTCAGAAGTGCAGGCGAGGAAGAAGCTATGGAATCAGCTACCGCGTAGGACTGAGGTTCGTGACTGTTCTAGAGTCATGTGGTATCACTCTAAGATCTGATGAAAGCCGAAGACCTCCTTCCCAGAGAAATGCACCTCTGCTCACTAGCAATTAGTTTCAGGGTGTTTCTAGAGCCCTTTATCCACAGAAACCCAGGCTTAGAAGAACTGAGCCCAGCAGCAGCACCCCCAGAAGGGACTCTCACACAGCTAGAGGGAAAAGTGGGGAGGCCATTTTGGGTGGAGAAATTGGAGTGGCATTTCCTCTCCTCTGCCTGCATTTTAATTTGACTGCTAGAGATTCATGTGGGTGATCTAGTAGTCCTTTTAGAAAACATAAACCATTTGGGGAGAACAAAGGGACGGTGAGCCATTAACACTTTTTTAGTGTAAACGAATCAGATTGCTTTCCTTTTAACAATTAGGCAAGATCAGATACAATGGAGGAAGAAGAGTTTTAATTATTCTGGAGCCTATAGTACTTGGGGAAATGAGATAGATCTGGAAAAGAATTTAGGTCACTGAGCTCTGGGAGAGGGAAGGGGATACTAGGAGTGAAAGAAGAGTGCAGGATAAAAGGAGAGGTTTCAAATATAAACTTCACCAATGCCTGGGAAAAGGGAAACTAAATTTTTTAAAAAGTTATCTACTACGTGCCAGGAATAGTGAAAGTGAATTCATGTACATTATTACATTTAATTATTTCCCCCATTTAATAGATTAAACAAATAACAGAAGCTACAATATAGAGTAACTTATGCAAGTCAGCTGATTAATGACAGTCAGGATTACTTGAACTCAGATTCCTTTTCCTCCAAAGCCTTTTCCCCACAATAATTTCTTTGGACTACAATGTAGTCATTCCTTGTAAGATTATTTCTATAAGGAAATGTTGGTCAAAGTCTTGCCACACAAATAAAATTCTGAAACATGTTTCTTTAAATGGAGGCTGACTATGTTTATTTTAATCACAATGCTGTTCTGAGGTGGGAGAGGTTCTTTCCAGTATACAGAATTGGCCTGGTGGGCTTCTTTTATCAATGCTTACTTTTTAGTTGATCTCCCTACAAATCTGTTGGCATTCTCCAAACATATGCCTGGGTGTTAGTTAATTAACTGCAGAGCTATGAACATTGTGAAATTCAAGTTTACATATGTTTTCAAACAACATATTTTAAACAAAATTATTTGCAACCAGAAAAGGAAGCTCATTTATTCATCATTCCTTCGACTAATATCTGTCGAGCATCTCCTCTGTGCCAAGCACCGCAGCAGAACGGAGCCTGCAGCAGTGAACCAGATAGTCCTTTTCCTCAAAGAAACATGTCTCCTTAAAACCTCTTTAACAAAGTTTGAGAACTTTTTATTATAGTGACCTTGTAAAGTAAAACAAACAAAAAGAAATCAATGGATTGAGAAGAACAGGCATGAAAATAGCCTTTCCACCATATAAAATATAAATCATCTCTAGATTTTGCTGCTCATCTGGTGCACTTAAAAATGTTTCTTGGATGAATGCCTGTCATTCAATCAGAAATCCACTGCTTTCATTGTATGGAGTGCATTACAAGTTGCAGTGGGAGAAATATGGACACCTTTGTAAGTAGGCTGCAGTCTAATGAAGGAGACCAGTCAGGCTAAAATAAAACAACTCTAGGTCAGGGGTTGGCAAACATTTCTGTAAAGGGCTAGATGCTGAATTTTAAGGTTAGGCTTTCTGGCCTACGTGATCTTTGTTGCAACTACTCAACACTCACATTGTAGCATGAAAGTAACCATAAATAATATGTAAACAAGTAAGTGTGGTTGTGCTCAAAGTTTCATTTACAAAAACAGGCAACAGGCTAGATTTGACCAACAGGATGTAGCTTGCTGACTCCCACTCCAAGTGAAGGCAATTTGCTGTGACTTGTCCTCTCTAGTTGAGATCAACATGGTGGTACATGTAGGTATCCCTTCCTTCCTCACCACAGGATATGTATCCTTCCCAAGGTGATGAGGCCATCTGCCAGATAAATAAGCCATGCTTGGGTCAAGGACTTTCTGAGTCACTGCATTCCTATGCTGGAACTTCCATAAAACGACACATAAGCCCACCTTTCAAAATTAAAATAGTAAAATTACAAATGATTGGTGAGGAAAACGGGGAGGGCATTGCAAACAGGAAGTAGAATAGGCCCAGACTTAGGAGAGGGAGAGTTTGCGAGTACGAGGAACAGCCTAATAGAAGAAAGGGCATGCACAGTTATGAATGCAGCAGTAGGCTTCCATGGGAAGGTAGGATGAATCCCTGGAGTTGGAATTTTAATTCAACTTGAAAAACAAGTGTCAGCCCAATAAGAGAGGGACAAACTCTAAGTAATAAGAATTTGGGGCAGGTAAATTGGAGTCTGGAAGCCAAAATGTATCTAGATCAATAATCTAGGTATAGAGTGCTTAAGATCTATACTCAAATCAAGGCTGTGGCTTACTACTGAGGGGAGATTGAAAGGTGTTGGTGAGTGAGTTACAGATGTGAAGTTGAAGGAAAGAGAAAGATTGGAGGCTGATAAACCCTGACCAGGCCACCTAGACTGCCAACACTAGTGCAGACCAGTTTGGGTGACATAATCCCAATCCCAGGCACTTCACATACAGAGGAGAAGCAAGCTGAACACCATAATCTTGAGACCAGCATCTCATGTCAGCAGCAGATGCAGCTGATCCATCCCACATATGTAGTAGACCACCTCCATCTAGCCCAGTACTTGTTTATATGACAAGCCTAAGTATTACCTGCCATTCAGCAACACTCAGAAGCTTTGCTTTCCTAATACATGACAGATACAGGTCACAGGGGTTTTTTTTTTTATCTTTAAAAGACCTGTTCCATTTTTCCTTCCCTGAACCGCATCCCCTGGAGTCTAAACTATCCTGAATGTTTTCTCTTTGCCTACTTGGTGCTCAATCTTTGATATTTTAGTATTTTTCTTTTCACTTTTTCTTTTTAATGGATAAAGCCCAATTTCTGCTTGGTAACTTCTTATTTCTACACTTTTTATACTTTCAGATCTGGTTTTGTGTGAGTCCATGGGGCTGGGCCCATTTATATCCTCCATCCCTGCCACCATGGTCATTTCACTCATGGGCCCTCCTGTCCAAACATTTCCTTGCTTAACTTCTAAGATACAAGGATCTCCTGGTTTTATTCCTGCTTCCATCTTCACTCTGTTAGCAACTTACCCTGATTTACTTTCCTCTGCTTAATTCTGAAATATTATTGACACCTACAGTTCTGTTCTCTATTGTCTTTTCTCATCTATTCACATGTTCTCCCTGGATGAGCTCATCCATTGCCAAGCCTTTATTCATTGATTCTGCACTAATGGGTCTCAGCTCCTGAGTGACCATGATCCTGAACTCCAGACTCCAGGCCCACATTTACATTTTAGGAAAAGAATTCTTAAAGCATTATGGAAGATGGAGTCACTCAACCACAATTCATTTATTCAATGAATATTCATCGAGTTCCTATTACCCAGCTGGAAAGGGGAGAGAATGGAAGCAGAGAGACCAGCACACAGGCAGGCGGTGGTTGAAGCCAGGAGAATGGATGAGATCATGGAGAGTCTATGTGCAATGGTAAGAAAAGGCGAGCAAGAATCAAACCCTATGATTCATCAACATTTGACAGGCAGAGCATGCCCTACTTAAACCTGAATAAATTGAAGAAGGTTCAAAATAAGTACATCCAAAACAAACTCATTTCTCTTTAACTCTTCCTTTTTATCTTTTTGTCTCTCAAGTTGGAAACCTGAAAGTCATCAATGCCTTATCATTGCCATCTTCATCCTCTGCATCCAACTGGTGGCTACGTCTTATTTATTCTACCTATAAAATATCTTTATTCTAAGATCCGTATCTGTGTTTAGTCTTGTGTCAGCTCTCACCTACAGGTGACACTGGCTTCCTTACTCTCTGGAACCAACTCATGGGACTAGAGAAAATCTGCTATGAGCAGTCTGTGAGAAACATACATTGACATGAGAGGTCTTGAGGCTGTGCCAAAAAAGGGTTTGTAACTGATTATTACTCTGTAAGATTTCCTGCCAAATGAGAGATCTTAATCAGAATCCAGGCAGTGAATCAAAAGGTCATGAGTCAGGAAGAATGTCAATTGATGTGACAGGTGAGAGAGGCTGGGCTGGAAACCAGAGATAACACACAAGCCACTCACATGCTGAACTGTTGCTCTCCTGTGTATGGTGATTAACTTTGGGAATGAAAGCCAGATTTTTTTTTTAATTTTTTATTTCAGCATATTATGGGGGTACAAATGTTAAGGTTATGTACATTGCCCTTGCCTCCCCTCCCTCCTCGAGTCAGAGCCCCAAGCATGTACATCCCCCAGACGGTGTGCATCGCACTCACCATGTATGTAAATACCCATCCCCTCCTCCCCCCTCCCACCTGCCTGACACCCAATAAATGTTTTTTTGTTTTAACATTTTGGTTACATTTTATATCTTTGCCTCTCCCTAGCAAGGGTTAGAGGTATGCCCTTCCCCTCCACAATGCTCACCACATCCCTAAGATGTGGGACTACCCCCCCTACCCCTGAATCCGTGGTGAACACCACCACCCTTTGAGCACCATAGTGTCAGTCAGTACCAATTTGATGGCGAGTATATGTGGAGCCCATTATTCTGATCTTGTGTCACCTCACTTTGGATAATAGGCTTAAGCTCAATCCAGGATAATATAAGCAGTGCTAGCTCGCTGTCGTTTCTTAGAATTGAGTAATATTCCATTGTAAACATATACAAAATTTTAATGATCCACTCATGAATTGACAGACACTTGGGTTGTTTCCACATCCTTACAATAGTGAATTGTGCTGCCATAAACATTCGGGTACAGATGTCTTTATAATAGAATGTCTTATGCTCTTTGGGGTAGAATTTGGAGATATCTCAAAGAGCTAAAAATAGAAATACCATTCGACCCAGCAATAGCATTATGAGAGCCAGATGTTAAAGAAACTGAGCTAGGTGAGACATTAATGGGTCTCCTGGCCTCTAGCCTGTCTCTCTTCAAACCTGGGACATGAGAAGTGATCAAGTAACATTCTCCACACTGCTGTAAGAGCAGTCTTTATGAAACATGAGTTTTATTGTATCAGTCTCTGGCTCAAAATGTTTCAATTATTCCTGCTGCCTTTAGCAGTTTAGTGGTTCTTAACCTGAAGACTGTGGTAGAGGACAGGGAGGGAGCCTATGAATCATGTTGAAAGTGTTTGCATGTTAGTTTTTGGCTAAATTTTGGGCTTATTCGTGGTAGAGACCATGTGTCTTTCACCTTAATTTCCTCAGCATCTCTATTCCAGTATCTTAATGGCTATTTGAGGAATGAAAGAATAATTCCAACATGTTTACAGGTCGGGGAGCCTTGAAAGTATATTGAGCTATCTATAGAGATAATTTCCCACCCTCCAAGTGAGAGGTCAATTCAACAGAAATGGAACATACCTGAAGGTACTTTATGCCAAGGGCTCTCAAATACAAAATTGTAATTACAAAGAAAACGTTTTTTACTTCCCTTTTCCACAAAGAATTAACATTTCTCTTTCAACCAGAAATGTTGAACTTTTAATCAACTCATTAGGCCATACCAGTTTAAGATCTAGCTACTTACTTTTTAAAACCAGAGCCATAACTATCAGTTTACCATCAGCAATGCTCAGCTAGCTCCTCCTGGACCTACCAGCAGGTAGCACAATTCTTGGGCAGAGTTGAATACTGGCTACATAGTACTGGCTATGATATCATGGGCTCAAGTACAGACTAAAAATGGACATTGTTACACTGAATATTAAATGACAAGAAAAAAAGTTATGTATGTGGGCAAACACCTTCACTCTAGTCTAGTCAATTGAAATTTTAGTACTTTGGTTTCCTTTTTAAACTTGAAAAATATTCTTACATCCAAACTAAGATATGCTGTTAGTATTTAAAGATCACATCTATTTGTGGCTGATGAATAAAGCTGTCTTGAACAAAAGTCCTTTTTAGTATAATTTTCACATACTTCTCATATTTTGCTTAGAGAGATTTCATATACTAAATATAAAATGCAAAGGAAAGGAGAGAAGAGAACGGGAAAAGGACAAGGAGGAAGGGCTTTAAAGGAAATTTAAACTTCCTTGGACTTTTCTTATATTCTAAAAGTCATTTTAAGCATGTGATTACATAAAAAGCTAAATGTGTGTTTCTTTCTTAAGCTCCTATTATTGGTGTGGTAGGAATAGGAGAGACATTTTGAAATTTAAAAACAAAACAAGAACTACATATAACAAGATAGTTTGTGCAATCAGTTATTCTGACCATGTGCCTTTATTAGAATTCAGGATGTCTATGTGGGCACCCATAAATATGTGCCAGATGCCTGAAGGCAACTGTATCCAACTGCTTATCCTGTTTATTAAATAAATGATGATTATGTCCCTTCAACTAGCACCTTAATGCACATGTTTGCTTTCTACATGCTTTCATGGGTGGAGATCCCTCATCTTTCCAAATTGTAAGGTAGTTAAGATTTCAACTCCATGCTTATTAAAACATGGACTGCTTAGACAGTAAGCTGCCTAGCTTAATCCATTTTGTAAGATTTACACATGAGAAAAAATGGATTCCAACTATATTATGAGCCTAAAGAAAGAATCTTGCTTCTCCCTGCAAAGGATTTTTTATTCCATTAACTTAATACAGCAAATAAGGTTTTAAAAATCTGACTGGAGAATGTATAGGAACTTGGTTAAGCCTTTCCTCTCTGCCCTCCTTTCAATTTTACTGCAGAATTCAAAACCCATTTCTCCTTCCAGACAGCTCCTTCCAAATTTGCTTTCAAGGAGAATTTGTGCTTTAAAGGAGGGCAGAATGTCCTATCTTCTCATGGACATTGCTATAGTCCTTAGCTCCACCATCGTCTGACTGCTCTGACTTTATTAACCTTTTTAACTGATGGCTGCTCTATTTGAGGTGCCTCTAAACGAGACATAGTTTGTGTTTCTCTAATTACAGAATATCTTGACAATGACAGTTACTGCCTGTAATTACTCAACCTGGTTTCCTCAATATCTGAAAAAAAAATTGTCAAGGCTGACAGACTACTCTAACACTTCCAAAATAGTTATTAATATTTCCTTAGGAGCAAAAATGTCACCTATTTTGCCTCTCTCATTCTGCTTACTTGGTTGTCCCTACATATCCTCCTTCCCCCTCCCCAAAGGTCCTCAGCAATCATCCAAGAACAGGTACTACACACTCTGCTCCCTTTTGTGGCCACTGCCTTGGAGCCTCCAGAAAGTGAACCGATGAATCTGTGCACTTCAAGGCCAGTATACATCCCTGCAGCCATCCTATAACTCACTGCATTTTCCACCCAAGGGTAGGAATGAGAGGAGCATAATAAAAAATTACCAAGACACCAGTCTCCTAGACAAAGGATTTCAAGTCTGCTAGTCTTGTTAGTGTTCCTGTGAAAAACAATGAACAGCCTAATCAATTATCTTGAAGCATATTAAAGAGGAAAATAGACACAAATCTGTAGGAGTAATGAGATATCTCTGTGGATTTTTTATTAATGACAGAAATATGCCTCTTTTTAATACAGAAGGAAATCTTTGGGCAAGAGAAAATTACTTAGGAAAGATCACTGAGGCCATTGTATTATCACTTGTCTAACATCCCTAATTTACATTTGTGCTCTGACACAGGAAAGAACTGAGATGTGACAGTTTGGGATACTAGAAATATTTGTAATGACACAAAGCAAATTTAATCATCCAACTTTTTTGCACATTTTTTTTTAACTTTCACACTTCTCCCCTTGAACACTCTACCTCTCAGGAAAAAAGAGAGAGTTTATGATGGCAGCCTGTCCTGTGGGTGTCTGCACTAGGAACATTGAGTTGATGCATTGGTGAGTGTTACTTTCCTATAAGACTAATTAGAAATAGTGATAGTACATATTTATTAGTCATTATTATCACTTATATTATATCATCCATCCTAGGCCAGTCAACAAAAATAGAGTGAATCCAAATTCTCCATTTGTCACTATGTCAATGGCCAAAAACTCAATCAGGCTGTGTAATCTCTGAGGAATACAGAGCACTGAGTATTAGGAGTAGAAACACCCTAAAGATGACCTAGTTCAGCACTTACCCACCTTCGTCATGCATCAGAATCACCTAAAGTCATTTTAAAAATTATAAGTGTCTGCCTGGGCCACATTCCTATAGATTTTGATTCAGAAAAACTAGTATGGAGCTCAGACATCTGTTATGTTTTAAAGCTCCACAGGGATCTCTGATGACCAATAAGGACTGTGAGTTACCAATCTGATGATCTTCTCTTAGATGAGAAGAAAACTGTGAGCTATAGAGATTTTGAGATTTTCCAAGAATCATACATCTAGTGTGTAACACTGGTAAGCCTAAATCCAGCTTTCCTCTCTCCTCATCATGCTTTTTTATATTGGCCAGGATTCTTTTTGTTGCAAAGGGAAAAAATCCCATTTAAACTCCCTTAAGCCAAAAAGGAAATGCATTGCCTCATGCAATGGAAAAGTCCAGGAGTAACCCTGGGACAACGGGCACCATTTCTCTCTCCAAGTCTCTCTGGTATGTTCTCTGATAGCCCTAAACTCATATTCTGTCAATTTAGCAACTCCAGAGGAAAGAAAAGTTGCTTTTGATACTCTGGAACAAAAAAGATCTCAGAGAAGACTCTGATTGGACTAGCTTATTTCACATGTCTCTTCCTCAGCCAATCACTATGATAAGGGTATAGAGCTCTCTAATGACAGGCCTGGGTGGGAGGAGTAAACCCTATCTACAAAGCATGGAATGGAGTGGTTCTGTTGCCAGAAATATGGCTAGAGAAGGTATTAGACAGACAAAATCAACAACTGTCTAGTTCATCTATCTAACACCCCCCTGCAATCTAACTCATGGATTTTAAATGTTTTTAACTGTGACCTACAGTATTAAAAACTAACTTCATCCTATGATTCCAGACTTTTGGGAAACACAAATTTCACAAAATAATACTCTGTTTTACAATATACTCTGATATTTTCCATCTTGTCACATTTGACTTCATTTTGTAAAATGTCATAGTCCTGACTCACCAATTTATTGAGTAGTTTGAAAACTAGTTTGATTAATATCCAATGTGACAAAGAGTAAATAGGTAATTGATAATGTCCAGTGATATAGATAGGCATTATGCAGAATTTAAATGACATATATGGCAGTCTCTAGTTTCTAAATGTGTAAATGATGAAGCAGAGGCTGGAAAAGAGAGTGTGGCATAGAAGGAGGAGGCTAATCAGAGGGAAAAAACAATACAGCATCTGTCAGGAAGAGGGCTGAGGGGTACTCTGATAAGGTATACTGAATCTAGCCAGAAATGATCCCAAATGAGAATGAGGCAAGCAAGCGAGATGGATGATATTCCAAAATCAGAGAGTAAAACACAGACCAAGGGTGAACAGAAGTTAATCTCAGGGGGCAGCCAAGAAAAAGTGAGAAAACAGTCAGAAGCTGAGAGCAAAGACAATTAGCAAGATGCCGGAAGGAATGTAGAATGAGAGCCCAGCAGCATGTGAAAGTAGGTCAAGGGCCCCTTGCACGGCTTGTGCTGGAGACCTGCCAGCGGAGCTCCTGGAAGGTACAGGGGTAGAAGCCCGCCCTGCGCATCCACAACCTAGATAGGAAAATGGGAACTCTGCCTAAACCTTCCTCTGATCTGTTGAGTAAATCAGCCTGTGAGGATTATGCCTCCCCCTCAGCCTGCTTCATGAGAGTGTGGGATACGGAGCAACATTCCTCTAATATATGTGGTTAACAAGGATCTCTACGGGACAGATAGATTTCCAAGTCACAACTGGTGATGAAAGATGTTAAGCCAGTCAAATCCTGAGGTGAGTCCCTTAAAGCTCACAGAAATGGTATTACATAAGAAACATGCTGAATACTTTTTTTCCTTTTATTTCACAGTATTACGGGGGTACAAACGTTTTGGTTATATAAATGGCTTTTGTACAGTTTGAGTCAAAGTTAGAAGTGTGCCCATCACCCAGACAGTGTGCATTGTACCCGTTAGGTGTGAATTTACTCATCCCCTCCTCCTCCCCCCTCCCACCTGCTTGATTTCTGATGAGTTTTATTTCCATATGTGCACATAAGTGTTATTTGATTAGTTCCAATATGATCCAGCAATCCCACTACAGGGTATTTACCCAAAGGAAAAAAAGACATTTTATAAAAAAGACATCTGCATCTGAATGTTTATAGCAACACAATTCACAACTGCAAAGATGTGGAAACAACCCAAGTGCCCACCAATACATGAGTGGGTTAAAAAAATGTGGTATATGTATACCATTGAGTTCTACTCAGTCATAAAAAAAAGGCAAACATCTTTAAGATAAATATGTTTTATATATGTTGTGGTTAAATAACTTTACATTATATTTGTTTATTTACATCTTTATACCTCCCTTGCTCACCAAAGCATTTGAACCAGCTTTCATTAATGCTTTCTTATAAAAAGTCTTCACATAGAAGCTTCCTCAATCTGTGAAAATAACCCGGATATCTTTTCACACTGTGAAATAGCTGCAAGGTGGCCCACATACGTATCTTTCCTCCTGATTTTCTTGGATTCTTGTTTGTATTGTTACCTCTTAGAGCATTTCCTCTTCGAGTATTAGCTCTGGTTTTCTCATATAAAAAAAACAACCATTTCTGATTAAAATGCATTCCTGTTTCACTTTTTTTACTGCTTTCTTTTTCCAAGCTTCATTTTCTTTTTCATATACAACTGAGAGATCTAATAAGCATGCAGTTTCTTTCTGGTAAAACCCCTTGGTAAACTACAAGATCTGGATTTATATTCCAGGAAAAATCCACGAAGATATCTCTTTCTGCTAATAAGCCACAGGCTAGGACACAGCAGCTGCACACTTCCTCTCCTCCCACCCCTCACCTCTACCTCTAGGACATAGAACACAGCCGCGGCTTCCCTTTACATCAAAGTCAAAGAAACTTTAAAGTTCCCAATATATGAATAGGGTGTTACTGCTCTCCTGGATTTATTGCTTCCTTGGCCAGCAAACTTACACACCACATAGAGCCAGGGAGCCCCAGGCACATGCTACCTGTCTTCACAATTCATTGCTTCCTGTCTGCCCTCAGTAGAGACCAAACCTCCAGGTTAATCCACCTCAAGAGTGAGTACCCTGTATGTTGGCTCTTATGGTATATGTCCCTGTGGTTGGAAATAGGTGACTTGATGAGTCTATCTGGAACAGTTGCTCTGTGCATAAGCCAGTAAGGTCAAAGTATTGTCCCACAGTTATTTTATGGTTAAATATTTGGAATTCAGAATTTTTCAGATTTTATAAGAAAAATATGGTGCATGGACTACATATTATTTAACATCCCCAGCAAGTCTGAGACAACACCCTGTAATCAAACACATGATCTCTCTCCAGCAAAAACATGGCTACTCACATGATATAAGGCAAATAAATAATATAAATAGCTACAAGTCAGGTCAGCGCAGATATTGCTTCCAAATGATTACCAAAAACTTTCAGTTTCAGAGCTGACTAGATTTTTGAACTATCAGCCTGTGTTATAAACAGTAGCTAATAATGGGGGTTTTGTGGGTGCCAATTGCAGTATTTGGATATTTATCCAGGATCGACCAATCTCTCACTGAGATTGTTGCACTGCTGGTCCTGTGAATCAGGGAATCAGGGATCTTTGAGCAGGGCCTTCACTCCTACCACCCTGTTCTTGAGTCTGGGACATGTAAGTACCCATTCCTGTGTGATCTGTCTGCAGCCTAATCAAGGTGCTGAACCTGGCTGAGGTGAAGCAAGGTCTCTTTGACTTTAATGTAAAAAGATAATTTATGGAGATACGAATTTGTATTTATTCTCAGAGTTTTTCCCAATCCCCCCATTCCAAGAAGGTAGTCAGACCCCTTATGTTCCTTTGCTTCTGCATAGGCAAACTCCCACTCTGGCATTTGTTTTCCAAAAGCCTGAAATTCTTGAGAGGATTATACTAGGAAGAAATGGACAGAAGTGCATGATTTTGAGGATTGAGAGAGAGGAGAGAAAGTGGAATTTTCAAAGCTGTAGAAGAGATTGGAGGTTAGCAGTCTCCACAGGGAGTGGGGACCTGAGTCTGGACCAGGGAAGGTGTTGGAACTTGAGCGGGCATTTGGCTGCATGGTCACCTAGCTTTGGCAGAAGTTCACATGCCCAGAGAAGTAGAAGAGACCCTCAAAGGTCCAGCAAGGACAATAGTAATATCAGTGGTAACAAGGGTGGACTGAAGATGGAAGGTGTCACTTGTAATATTTTCCAAGTTCTTTGGAGTACTTCATGGGATAGGGTGGGAGAGGGCAGGGAGTTCCAATATGACTGAGATTAAACTTTTTGTCAACCTGGTCATGGGAATTGGGGCCTAAGTCATATTAAATTAGATTTTTTAAAATGTCTAGAGTGAGGTAATGATGTTATACATCTGTATGTATAGATTCATATTTATCATTATTAATTTTCCAATCTCTCTCTCACCTTTCTTATGTCTTGGCTGCTTTTTAAGATATCTTACCTTCTTACCCCTGATACCTATAACTGGATTTATATATTTTATTCTTGATATCTTACATTTTTCATCCAATACTTCTTCCTTGCCATTCCATTTTACTGTCCTCTTTTCTTGATGAGGAAGAATCTCTTTTCAAAAAGTTTTGGAATAATCCAATAGGACAAGAATAGAAATAGAGCATTTGAAAGACTGAGAGTGACTTCCTAGAACATGAACCACCCAAACAAACAAACACACACACAAGCAGTTACATTACATTTATTTTTACTTGAACCCCTTGACTCACCTGTGTCCTCTATAGGGTAGGGCTCTGGCTCTGGCTAAGACATGGGAGCAGGGATTGGGTGTGGACATGGGAAAGCTCTGAGTGCTACGTACATGGTGGGTTCTTTGCTGCTGGGCTGACAGTGAATGACAGGGGGAAAGTATAAACATGTGTGAAGGGCTTTGAGCACAGTCTTCCACAACTGCAACAATACTCTATGATTGACACCAATCATAGAGGTAGTGCTATGTCTTTGAGAATAAAAAAGACTAAGGATGAAGGATAAATCTTGGTAATTGTGTATCAAGAGTGTTCTGAGGCAGAAAGGCATTCCCAAGCTGTCACAGGATGTTGCCTATGGAAAAGCCATCAATAGACTCTTCAGATATCATTCCACATCTCTAATGGGTCATAGGCATCAGGCTGGGAGGTATAAAAGAGCAGCAATACATGGCTGGGGCTTCCCTGATGGGACACAAATTCAGCTTCATATTAGGTCTTCTCAGCACCCTGCCTTCCCATCCCCCAGGGTCTTGCTTCCTGCAAGTGACCCTGAATATTTTGCAGGTGTTGTTCCCAAGTAGCTGATAGCTCAAAGTTTTCATACATCTGCAGAATGATGAGCTCATGGTTTCTTAAAACGCTTATTTTTTGTTAAGATTTATTTTTGGGAACATATTTTATTGTTATTGTTGCCTTGGCAACAATTTCTTTTTAAATTATATTTTTATAGCATTAATGTTGAGCAGAAATGTTATTGACTTTCATCCTTTGTGCTTTCAATGCTGTAAAGTATCTCTGAGCATTCCTTCAAGGGGAAGATTTTGTCAGTGTCACTCCCTCTGGGACATCTTCATCCTTTTCATCATTCTTTCCTTATTTATATCGAAAAATTCACCTCACAGAGCTCCTCTGGCTGCATGTCTAGAGTTTCTTGGATGGCAGCAGTGTCCACATAATTTCTTCAATAACTCCACTGGCAAGTGACTCATGTTTCACTTTCAGTCTTATCACTTCATTTTCTCGCAGCACTGTCATCTTTGGTGAGCAATATCTTTTTTTGAATGTCTGTTTCTTAAATGTTATGTGGGTTTATCACCAGGAGACGAGGAGGCAATACAACTATGTGCTTTGCAGTCTGTGAATTTAATAACAAATGTACAGTGACCAAACATGGTCTTCTTTGAAAGAAGCAATGTGATTGGTCACTGATCATGATACTCATTTGTTCTTTATGCACTGAATTGAGGACTGTGTACTTTATGCGATTACTCACAGTTAACATATCATGGTACCTAAAATTTGAACAAAATAATCAGAGGACTGTTTTTTTTTTAACTAAATTATGGTAACTAAAATTTGTACATATTGGAATGGTGCAAAGTAAGGACTGACTATATTGAATTGACATAGTACATATTGCTTCTACCTATAAAATTCAGAGCAACAATCAGAATGTACATTTTAATATGATTAGAAAATTGGTAAAAGAAATACAAGGAAAAAGACTATGTATAATAACTACTCCAAACGTACAATTCTTATAAACTCAGAAAAGAATGGATAAAACTTATATTTAAAAAACTATAAAATCTTAGTGAAGGACATAAAGAAGATATGAATAAATAGAGAAATAGTAATATATGTTCCTGGATAGCAAGAGTCAACATTCTAAAGGTACCAATTCTCTCTGAAGTCAATCTATGAATTTAATGTAACTCCAATAAAAAAGTACCAGGAAATTCTAAAATGTCTTTTTAATTGTGGAATGAGGAAGACCTTTTAATTATTAATCCAAACCTAACAATTACACCATAAAGCAAAGTACTAATAGAGATTATTATTAAAAATTTTTAAATTTAGTTTCTTACAATGAAAGGGACTACAAAATACATAAGATATATATAGAACTCTAAGAACATCTCTGCATTATATATAGTAGAAAAATGGCTAATATTTATAATATAGAAAGAGCTCTTAAGGGCACTGACATAGATAAATCTTAAAATAATTATGCTAAATGAAAAAAAGCCAGACAAAAAGAGACTACATACTGCATGATTCCATTTATATAAAATTCTCGAAAATACAAACGAATCTGTAGTAAGAGAAAGCAGATCAATAGTTGCCTTCAGCCAGTGTGGGGTGCAGGAGTGTGGAATGTTGAAGAGTTATAACAAATGCTTTTGACATGACAGTATGTCATTATCTTGATTATTTCATTATCTTGATGTTTTCATCTTATTTCATTATCTTGATGTTTTTACAAGCATATACTATGTGAAAATCTATCATATTGTATACTTTAAATATGTACAGTTATTATTAACATGTTGATTATACTTCAAAAAAGCTTTAAAAATCAATTCAAACAAGACTAAAAGCCAATAAAAATAAGTAAAGGATATACATAACCAATTCACAAAAGAAGAAAGCAAATGGCCAATAAAATGATAAGAAGAGGCCTGTCACAGTGGCTCACATCTATTATGCCAGCACTTTGGGAGGCCGAGGTGGGAGGATTTCTTGGGGCTAAGAGTTCCAGACCAGCCTGGCAACATAGTGAGACCCTGCTGCTACAAAATATAAAAAATTTAGCTGGGCTTGGTGGTGCCTACCTGAAGTCCCAGTTACTCAGGAGGGTGAGGCAGAAGGATGGGCTGAGCCTAGATGTTCAAGGTTGCAGTGGGCTATGATGGTGCCAATGCACTACAGCCTGGGTGACAGAGCGAGACCCCATCTCTTAAAAAAAAAAAAAAGATAAGATGATACCTTCATTAACAATCAAGGCAATGAAATTTAAAATAATACATTTCTAAAATCATTTTTGCTTATCAGATTAAAAAATTAAAGACTTATAATATCCAGTGTTGGATAGGGAACAGACATTGTCATATGTTGTTGTGGGGTTGTGGGTTGGAGGGTAATTTGGCTGTATCTATCAAAGTTAAAGTTGCCTATATTCTTTGATCCATTTCTAGGACTCTTTCCTGTAGAAATAATCACACAAATTGGCAGATGTATGTATAGGAATGTCTATTGCAACATTATTTGAAATAATAGTAGCAACAATAAATCCCCCAACTATATATCTGTAGAATTTTTTAAATTATGGTACTTTTAGACAATAAAATATTATGCAGCTGTTAAACAGAATAAGTTAGGCACATATGTACTGAATTGGAACAACATCCCTGATTATTCCTAAGTAAAAAAGCAAATTGAAGAGGAATCTTTTTGCTAAAAAAGATGAGCATGCTTGTGTGCTTGGGTGCAGATATGCATGTAAACAAAAAAATTCACAGGGAGAGAATATAGGACAGAATTAAGGAGAGATTATAACTTCATACTTTATACATTTCAAAAGTTTTCAGATTTACATTTTCTTTTTCCCTTATGGAATTTATATAAGATTTTATTTATACAAAGCTATATATGTTGAAAAGCAATATGCTTAAGCCTAAAGTTGACACTGTATCTTAACTTTATTCTCTTTTGGAAAAAGGTTTTTGGAACATTTAGACATATTATTAGTTCCCTGCCACCGTGCATGCCATTTGTGTCCCATATTTTAGCTCTATCCCCTTTCAAACTTCTCAAATTGGATGCTATTATCATCAGTTTTTTCAGACAATGCTTTAGATTTATCTATGTCGACCACTTTCTTTCCTCATGTTGCTTCTTGCATTTCAGAACTTCCTTCTGCTATCATATTCTGTCTTCTAGAAGTACGACTTTTACATCTTCCTTATGTATAAATCTGTTGGTGACAAACTTTCTAAGTTTCTATTTATCACAGTAAAGTTATTTATTTATTTTTCTCCCATTCTTGGAAGAAGGTTTTCTGAATGCACAATTTGAGACAAATATTTTCTCTCAGCACTTTGTAGATATTCTTCTTCTCCTGGTCTTCACTGGTGGGGTAAGGAATCTACAGGCCATTTGCAGTTCCTGACTTTCCTCTTGCAGTTCTGTGGTCTTCTGTTTGGTTTTGGTATTTTGCAGTGTGGTGAGGTGGACAAAAGTAAATTCTGCCATACCACATGGCACAGGTAAGGAATAGGCTGTACTGGGGGTCATTCACAAGCCAAGGGCACCAAGCAAAAAAATGAGTGTCCCAATTCTTCCTCTACTCCATAGAGAGCTACGCCACTGTGGGACACACAACCAGGTTGAAGTGAAGAGACATCCCCCTCCTCTCATCTCTTTTTTTATTGGGCAAGCATGAGAATAGTTTTCTCAGTGGGGCAACCACAGATTACTTGGTGCCAGGAAAATGCTAATTTAGAAATTGACTTAGTTTTCTGGGAAACACAGCTGCCTAGCACTTTGGAGGTCTTGGAGCCAGTAAAAAGTTGCAGCCCTTTCTGCTGAGGATAGAAAGTGGCTCCTGGCCCAAACTAGATCATTGTCCAGGCACAGGAGAGACTCGCAGGGTCTTTCAGATCATTCAATTGCTGTATCATAAATTCACCCTCTGACCTCAGCACTCCTCACATACCTGACTTAGGAAGAGACAGCTCTTTATTTTGGGGGTCAGATGTGTCTAGGTTCAATCCATTAGGGTTTGCCACTTCCCCTGAGGAGACAGGTGGATTCTCAGTCCTTTCCTGGAAGTGAGGTGCTCTTAGAGCCCAGAGTTGTCATTTGGGCTCCAAGGGCGACATCTACAGGCAGAGAGGAGCAGCGGCAGAGCGACCTCCAGGATCCGAACCGCCCTTCCGGCGATCCGCGGAGATCCTAGGTCCGGGTGACCAGGGCTGCTACCACGGTACACTGGCCGGGCTCCTGCCCATTTCAGACTGCATTCCGGCCAGACTTGGCCCCCCATTTTAAAAGCCATAGCAGAGAGTCGTGATGAGCTGTCAAGGTTTAGCCAAAAAAACCCAAACGAAGTCGGGTAGGTGGAGTTCTCCTCACTTTGAGCATCAGTAACCCGCAGGGGGCGGGGAAGGAAGGCAGAGCACGCGGACGACCCAGCCCCACCCTCGTCCTCCTCTAGTCCACACAGGCCCGACCGGTAGGGTCCTCAGGCCCTCTGCTAGTGCCGGATTGTGGGGCGAGGGGGCGTCACTCTCACCTTCTGACACTGGGAGGCTGTGGGTTTGGAAGGCAAGGACCGTGGCCCTGATTTCTAAGGAGAATCGAATCTCCCCATGCCCAGGATCTTCTTTCCCATTGTCTCCCTCATGGCTCTCTTCCCTCCTCGCTGACCTTCCAAGAGGTCTCTCCCCACCCGGTTCCCCTAAAACCTACTCTAGCTTTTCTCTTTCCCATGTACCCAGCCGCAGCAGCTTTTGTGGATCCGGTCAGGGTTTTTCTATCAGTCCTCTGGATTTTTCTTCCTCTACCCCATAGCTGCAGCTGCCTGCAAACGCCCAAGGAATTCGGCCTAGAGCCAGAAACTCATCACTCTCCCTGACATCCCTCCACTCAATTGAGGGATTTTCCTAACTGGGCATCCTGCCTCCAGATGGTGCAGCCTCGGGCTCAGAGAAAAGCTCCTCTGCTCCTGCTTGTACTGTTCAAGAATGGGGAGGGCATGTTTTTCCCTCTTCTTTGGTCAGTTCAGCAATTTATCTTTCAATAGCAGGCCCTGTGATTGGTTGATCTTAATCTATGGAGTCCCTGTCCATAGATGCTTTTCTCTAAAGAGGATTTCCATTTCCTTCTGCCCAGAATCAGGTGGCATTACTGGCTTCTGACCACCCACTCCTCTTCCAGGCTCCCTGGTTTAATTCAGAAGTCCCAGGATCAGCTTACTGGAAGGCAATTCGGTAATAAGTTTTCAAACTCTGTAGACATTTTGACCTGGTAATTCCAACTCTAGGATTTTAAGCTAAGGAAATAATTGAACACATAAATATGAAGATATTTATAGAAATTTTTATAAAAGCAAAAATTGGGAATAATTCCAAGCTTCAGTTGGTGATTGGTTAAATAAGTTATGGTGCACCAGGGCAACTGAATTCTAACTAGCAGCTAGGCTGCAGCTATTTTAAATCAGAATGCAGATCTGTAGTTATTGAGGTGAAAACAAGTTCGCAATATCCTTTAAGGAGGAAAGCATCTAAAGGACAGTATATACAATAAAATCGCAATATATGTCTCATTTGATCCTCTGCATTATTGACACTGTTGATCATTCCCTACTTCTCGAACCTTTCTTAATTTTCATAACACCTATTTCCTCATTCCTCATTTTCCTATAATCTCTCTGACTGCCTAGGCCTTCTCAGTTTGACACTCTATTCTTTTACCCACTTCTGAATGTCGATGTTTTTCAGTTTTCCATGCTCCCCTTCTTTTATCTTCTTATTCTACCCACTCTCCTTGAGTGGCTTCACTTATTATGTGAATTTCACAGCCATCTAAATGTTAATCACTCTTAAATCTGAGTGTTTAGCTCAAATGGCTTTCCTAAACTCCAAAACCATTTAGCCAACTTGGCATCATGATTTGGATGTCTTCCAGGCCCCTCATATTCTGGCTGCCTGAAGTAGAACTCATCTTCCCTCTCTTTCCAAAACTGTTCCTCCTAGAATTCCTGGCCTCAGTGATGGTCACTGATCCACTCACTATCCTGGCAATCATTCCTGTCTTCTTCCTCTCTTTGACCAAACAAGTCTTGCCAATTCTACCATCCAAATAGCTCTCACACCTATGTATTTCCCTTCATTTCTCCTTCCTGGTGTTGAGTTATCTAATAGACAGCTTCATTGCATGATTAGGGCACTAGCACTAGTGTATGGGGTTCCAGGGAGCCCTCACAAACTTTCATCTCACTGTCCGAGACTCTTGGCTGTTTGTCATGTAGGAATTCTACCTTCATCTAAGAAAAAGATGACCTTGATAAACAGACACCAGACAACCATAATATTGAAAGATCTGCATTGTCCTGTTCCCAAGAAAATAACTGATACATTACTGTAATGAAGCTAAAACATTAGATGTTCTTTAAAATCGTTTTGTCTTGCTCAGGCATGGGAATTTCTGCATGCTTGTTACTTTGTCATGTTTCTGATAAACAGTAGAGGATGCCCATTTCTAAATGCCCCAGATAAGAAAGGAAAAATTATACTTAGTCATTTCCACTGTCCATCACCTTAGATATAAAAGAGAGGCATTTACTTTGCAACCTCCTCCCTAGGGAAGCAGTGACCAAATCATGTCTATAGAGTTTAACTGTAAATAGACATTATTTTATCAGCTGCTTATATGACAGGAGAGGCATTCACTATTAGAATTATGAAACAATTTCAAAAAAGAAAATTCACTAGTAGTGAATTGAAAAACCAGTGTGTAGATAATATCTAATTGTTATTGAATCAAAATGTTAAAGAGAAGAAAAGGACTTTGTTTAAAAACTCTTTGACTGATGTCTTAAATCCTTTGTTACTTAAAGTGCTGAGTCTTTCAAACCAGATCATTAATTTACACCTTTACAAGGAGGAGAAAATCTCCTTTTGTCTTTAATCAATAATTTCTCTAAAATGCCAGGAATCAAAAAACAAACAAAAATTGGAAAGAATGTAATATTTGATATATCAAAAAAGATTATATTTAATGTAAGAAAATATCAGAACATAATTCAGTTTTCTTACAATTCTTTTTATGGCTCAGTATAGTTTCTATTTGAAATGTATGTGGGGGAGAGTTGGATATAGCATAACCTTTGCACTATTTAAGTCCTTAATCTGACCCTACTTCTGCCACTCCCTATTTGGATTACTTATAAATTCTAAACCAGTTTACCAAGTAAGAGATTTAAAGGGTGTTTGTGTTTCCAATCCTGCCTGTTTCAATGTTCTCAATACTGCTTCTACTGTGATCTTTCCAATAAAATCCTTCAGTGGCTCCCCATGATCTTCAAAGGTCAGGTCTAAACTTCATGGCATGACACACATGACTGTTAATGCCCAGGACACCTTTACCTCTCCAACTTTTTTGACTTTCTCCCCTAGCCTTCTTCCATTTTGTTATCTCTACCTTGTACCCAATACTTGGGCTCTGCTGAAACACCTACTGAAAGGATGGCCTTGTTAATAAACTAGCTAACAGAGAAAGATAAACTATCAAACAGAAAGTAAGAAAAATAAACTCACAGCACATAATTGCCCCTTTAAAGAGAAAACTCACAGCACTACTGCCCCCTCTGTTTTGTTTTATTAAACAACTGGGAATCTACTTGTCTTCAAGCCTAACCATTATCTCCAAGTGTTCGTTTTCACAGCCTTAAAGAGCCCTAAGTGGACATTACGGGTGTAAACTCTATGCTTCAGTTCCTGCCAGGGCCACATTTCAAGAACTTTGATAAACTGGCCTCACGGAGAAAAGAAAAAATGGAAAAAGCAAACACAGCTGCTTCCGTTAACAGCTGGCAGCCATAACTATTTTTTTTTCTCTCTCTCTTCTCTTTGTCCCCATAAAAATCCTGAGTTTCCCCTGCTTAGGGCCAATACTTTTCCTTTCCTTTCTTCTTTTGTGCCATGCCCTTCCCACCTTTGGGAAGTAAAATAAGCTTTCTTTTTTTAAAACTGTTCTAATCTCTAAGGTAAAATAAAACTTTTTCTACTTTCTATCCTAATCTTTATGTGAGAAATCTTTCTCCACCCACACTCTGAGCTCCCTGTGAGTCCCTATCCTAACACCTATAGGTCTTCTAATGTTTTCATGCTCTTTCTGGCATTGGACCTTTGCACATTCTTCTCTCATTCACCTAACTCCTACTTCTATTTCAGTATTCATAGTAGATATAGATATCATCTCCTCTAGAAGTCTTCTATGATCTGTGTATTTGATCCAATGTCTCAGTATCAGCATTTTTATATGAGTTCTTCAAACCCCAAGTCCCACAGGTTTACAAAACAAAGACCAAACACCACCTGCACATGCAGTGAATTTTGTTATAAGAGAGGAAACCCTGAGCTTGTGGAACTTGAATCTTTTATAGTGGGCAGTAAACATGTCTGCTCTTTGCTTATGAAGGAGACATTATCTTTACCATACTGGACAGAAATGTATGCTCACCCTCTTTGCTCCAGAGAGACACTACCTCCATCCTCCAAAGCTGTTTGCTAGATAAACAACCTAGAAGACATAGTCCTGAAATAAGGGCAGTCAATGCCTAACTCACAAGACATGCAGAAATCTGAGAGACCCCTGGAGCAATGTCTTACAACAATATTTTGAAGGTAGAGTCAGGACTTATGATGAATTTGTAAGGCATTAAGCAAAAAGAGAGATAAATATAAGATCTCAAAATTTTTGGCCTGAGCGAAAATCTTATTAAATTGCAGTGTCAATTTAATGAGGTGGAAAGACTATGGGAGCAGCAGGACAAGAATTAAAGTTTGGCTTTGGTCAGGTTAAATAATCAATAAAATAACAATCTTAATAATATTTATTGGGTATTTGCCACGTGCTGGACGTTAAGGACGTCACGTACATTCACTCAACAAATATTAACTGAGCACCTTATATGAGTACTCACTATTCTAGAAGCTGGAGATAACAGCATTGAACAAAGACTTCTATTGTGGTGCTTGTATTCTAATGAAGGATAGTCAGATTGCTGAGAAAGTTCAATGTGGGTGGAGATAATCAATTATCTCTACCTGGAAATACAGAGATGTCAACCTTGTGAGGTAGATATTATTTTTTATCCTCCCCCCTTCCACTTTACAAATGAGGAAACCAAGGCTTACAAAAGAAACATGCCTAAAGTCACAGTGTTTCTGACCCAGGTCTATTGAAGTCTAGATCCTGTGCTTTATTATCTTTTGAATAAGAATGTATTCATAAATATTTACTAGTACAGTAAATATTATATCTTTTAAGAAGTATCAGTCTGTCCCATAAATTTTCTTCAGAAATGCAATATTGAAAGTTTAAAAAGAAATGATGGAAAAATAATTGACCTGGCTGTTGCAGTGAAAAAGATAACTGAATTGGTTTTTCAACTTAATATTGATTTAATTTCACTCTGATATTGAATTTTCTTATACTTCATTTTATAAATCACCTTTGAAGATAGTTTTATTACATTTCCTTATTACTTTCTTTTTCTATTGTGGCATAGTTTTAAAAATCTATTTCATTGAAATAAATGAAATAAATTTAAGTTGAGGCATGTTTCAAAATATTTTTCCTATTTAATGTAATATTATAAAAGTCTTCTAATGTATGTTAGTATCTCTCAGGGAGTATGAAGCACTGGAAACTGTGGTCCTACAATAAAAACCCAACACTTAGAGCTACTTTTTGATCACTTTCCAAACAAAGAAAAAGTTTTATAAAAAATATTTAGGGTGCTATTATGATAAAACTCTAAAATAATGTGATAGGGAACATAAGAAGCATTATATTTTAGGCTAAATTTTACATAAAGAAGAAAGAGAAGTAATTGTTGAAAAGGGACTATTCACACATTTATTTAACCAGTCACTTATGCTATAAGTGTTCATATTAAATTACTATTTATTGAAGCTTGTCATTTATATCATTCAATAAACTTCTAATTACATCTTCATTGTTTGTTTTCCCCACTAGATTATAAGTTTCATGAGGACAGTTACAATGTCTCTCTTGGTCACACTGCATTTGTAGCACCCCAGCATGATAGGTCTTCAATAAATGCTAGATTAGCCAGATGCAGTGGTGGGCGCCTATAGTCCCAGCTACTTGGGAGGCAGAGGCAGGAAGATTGCTTGAGCCCAGGAATTTGAGGCTGTAGTGCACTAAGATTGCGCCTGTAAATAGCTACTACACTCCAGCCTGGGTAACACAGCAAGACCCTATCTCTAAGGAAAAAAAAGAAAAAGAAAAAGAAAATGCTAGATTAATGAATGAAGGAATTAATAAATTAATCTGAGTATTTTAATTCAGTTGTGCCCCAAACACACAAGCATAAATATCCATAATACAACGTTGAGATTTTAGGTGCTATTATGAATGTAAATAATCAATCTTATAGGACTTGCAAGAATTTTCTTGAGCAAATTGGGGGAGTTTTAAAGCACTGGAGCTTGGACTGAACATATACATATAATAGATGTGTTAGGTTAGGTTCCCTGTAAGATATAGCCTGAGTCAATGATGAAAGTGCTTTCAGATGGAAGGTTCAGACCAAGGACAGAAGGGTGAATGAAAGGGAAATGAGACAAGAAAAGATATGTGAGCTTGGATTTTAAAAATAACTAGCTGAGTTCCACCATTATCCAAAGTCTAAAAATCTGGAAACAGGATCACTGCCACCCTGACAATAAGAAAAGCTGGATAAAGTAAAAAAGTCATAATTATTTTTTAACCCATCAGAGAGCTAAGATCATAAGGAAACCAAGTAGCCTAAAATCTAAGGAAAGACAGGCTCCTCCAAGGAGAGATGGGACGTGAGCATGGACTCATTTGTGGCGAAATAGAGGAGAGAAAAAAGACAGCTGGCATACGAGTAGGCAAAAACATTCAGCTAAAATTTTTAATGATTTGGTAAAGGCTGACTTTGGCTAGCATGGAGCCACAGACACAAAGCGAACTCACACTCACAGGCTCATGTCCATGAATCTCTGCTGGATGCTCACAAGAAAGGCTGAGGGTAGAAGAGTAGAAAGCCTCTCGCAGAAGAGCAAGTCTGGAGGAAAAGGATTGGCCACAGATCCTTTGGGAAATGGATGTTGGGAAATGTTGGAAATCAGGAAAGGAACAAAGTCCTGCCTAGATTCTTGTCCTGTATAAAACAAAAGTCCAAAGCCTCTGGTAGAAAGGCAGCAAACCCTGTTGTAGCTGGCTCTATGAACAAATTTCAATGATCCCTATATGTTTTTTAATAATCCTCTTCCTTAACTAACTACTTGACCTTTTGAGTTACTGCCAAGAAATGGTGGATTTTCTGCAAGGCAAAGGAGTTGAGATTCCAAAGGCCCCTGAGTAGACTTCCTGACACCAAGACTCACCATTCCCTCAGTAACCTGCCCCAAACAGTGGAACTTTGTTAATTTCCTCTTATTAATTTCACTGCAACCTGCCAAAATGCAGGTAGCTGGACTCTGCCTCAGTCGGGGAGATGGATTTAAGGCTGCTTCTCCTGTTCTCCCAACAAGATATCTTTGGTATTAAGATTTCCTTTCTTCCTTGGCAATCGTTGTTATCTCAACAACTGGTTATTCTGTGCCATGAGCAATCAAGCAACCAGACCTCAGCCCAAACTACCTTGAGGTTTCCATACCACTGTTACCACCTAGCCCCTGCCCTAAGGATAAGGAAACACTGGAGGAATTTTGAGGCTGAAAGAAACAGTAGCAATAAGCCCCAAACATCAACACTGGCTACATTGACCTGATTTCCACACATTAATAACCTAGCAGAAAAGGCATTTCCAGGCATAAATCCATAGGTTGAGCATTCCACATATGAAAATCTAAAATCCGAAATTCTCCAAAGTCTGAAACTTTTAACTCAAACATAATGCTCAAAGGAAATGTTCATTGGAGCATTTCAGATATCAGATTTGGGATGCTCAACCAAGAAATATAATGCAAATATTCCAAAATCTGAAAAAATCCAAAATCCTAAACACTTCTGGTCCCACCATTTCAGATAAGGATACTCTACCTATATTTACCCGCATCTTTACTGTTCTATATGTGATGTATAGCATTCAATAAAAACTTATGAGACACAATTTTTTTTCCTTTTATTTCATCATATAATGGGGGTACAAATATTGTTAGGGTCACATACATTGCCCCTACCACCCTTCCCCCCCCCACATGCCAAAGCTTCAAGCGAGTCCAATCCCCAGGTGGCGCACACGGCACACATTATGTAACTCTACACTTCCTCCCCTCTCCTGCCTGCCCTCCATCCGACAGAGACACAATTTTTTAAAAGTACGAAAAACAAGCCACTGTCAAAGACAAAGCAATCAACAGAATCAGACTCAGATGATCCAGATGCTTGAGCCATTAGACAGGGAAGTTTAAATAACTTTGATTAATATGTTAAAGAATCCAAGGAAAAAGTAGAAAAGTATGAACAGATGGGGAATTTTGATGGAGATAGAAACTATAGAAAATAGAAATACTAGAAATAAAAAATATCAGGGCAGAGATGGTGTATGCCTTTGATAGGTGAACAATAGATTTGACAAAGTTGAAGAAAGAATCAGTGAACTTGAATGTAGGTCAATAGAAATTACTCAAACTGAAACACAAAGAAAATAAAGAGTGTGGAAATGGTGGAGTGGCGGAACAAGAACAGAACATATAAATAATGTGGGAAAATATCATGTAGTCTAACATATGTGTAATTGAAATTCCAGAAGAGAAGAGAGAGAAAGGAGAAGAACTATTTAAAGAGATAATGACTAAGAGTTTTTTAAAATAGAGAAATATATCAAATTATAGATCTAAGAACCTCAGAGAACCCCAAGCAGGAAAACAGGATAAATAAAAAATAAGATATCTATACTCATCATATTTAAACTGTTGAAAACCAAATAAACAGAAAATCTTGAAGGCAGCCAGAGGGGAAAAAAGGCATAATACAGAAAGAGGAAATAAAGATAAGAATTACAGTAGACTTCCTGTCCAAAACTATTCAAACCAGAAGATGATGTAGTGACAACTTTAAATGCTGAAAAAAATCCATCATCATCCTAGAATCTATACTCAGCTAAAATATATTTCAGAAATAAAGGTGGGGAAAAAAAGATTTTTTTTTCAGACAAACAAGTCATGAGAGAGTTTGTTACTAGCAGATCCATATTAAAAGAAATCTTAAAGGAAGTTCTTCAAACAGGAGGAAAATGATACCAGGCAAAGATTTAGATCTACACAAAGAAATAAAAAGGTCCAGAAATGGTTAAATGATGGTTAATATAAAAGCTTTTTTGTTTTAGTCATTCTAAAATATATTGAACTACCTAAATCTGTGCTACTGAATACAGTAGCCACTAGCTATTAAATAAGTGTAATAATACAATTTAAATTAATTAAAATTAAAAAAGCTAAAAGTTCAGTCCATCAGTATAACCAGCCACATTTCAAGTTCTCAACAACTACATGGGGCCAGTGGCTACTGTACTGACAAAACAGATGTAGAACATTTCTATCATTACAGACAGTTCTATTAGACAGCACCGGTCTAAAGAAAAATTAGTAGCAATATATTTTGGGTTTATATCTTCTTGTGGTTTTAACTTGTATTTTCCTAATGACTAAAAATGTTGATTATCTTTTCATGTGCTTAGTTATTATCAGTACATCTTTTTTTTTTTTT
>VBSM01003176.1:35592356-35621006 GCA_008086735.1 Cheirogaleus medius
AAAAAAAAAAACAGCATGCTAAGATTTTGATTGGGATTATATTTTATCTATGTATCAGTTTGGGGAAAACTGACAAATTTTAACAAAATTGAGTCTTCCAACTCACATACTATATCTCTCCATTTAAAAAAAATATCTTCTTTAATTTCTCTCAGTAATATGGTATTTTGTAGTTTTCAGTGTGCAGGTCTTACATGTCTTTGTCAGATTTATTCCTAAATATTTAATAATTATTGATACCATTGAAATTATATCACTATTTTAAATTTCAATTCCCAATTGTTTATTTCTAGTATATATTAATAGAAATGCAGTGTTTTTTACTGATCTTGCATCCTGAAACCTTGCAAAGCTCACTTACTAGTTCCAGTATAATAGTTTTTCTGTAGAATCTATCAGATTTTCTACATAAACAATTTGTCTGCCAATAAATTGTTTACTTCTTTCTATCCAATCTGGGTGCATTTAATTTCTTAATCTTGCCTTACTACACTGATTACAACCTCCTGGACAATGATGCATAGAGTGGTGAGAGCAGGCATCCTCCTTGCCTTGTTGCTCAATGTAGGGGGAATGCATTAGTCTTTCATCATTAATTATATTAGCTGTAGGGTTTTTCTTCATAGATTCTCTTCATCAAATTGAGAAAATTCCCTTCTATTCCCTAGTCATAATTAATTACTTTTAAATAATTCAGTGAAATAAATGAAACCAGCACCTGTGGGTATTCTCATCAAAGGACTGACTCAACTACCTATATCGTGATGACTTCTACATCTTTCTCCAGGACCCTCTCTCTTGAGCTCCAGAAATAGAATACCTATTTCTACTGGACTTCTTTACATAGTTATTTTGCAGACATTTCAAATTTAATATGACAAACTCACTTTGGTAATTTCTTATTCCATAAAGATAAAACTAAATTAATAAACCTGCTCTTTCTTTATTTTTCCATCTGGTTGTTCATCTGTATTCCTTTTTTTTTATTTCGCTACTGGAAAAACCTTAAATCGCCTATGTCAGAAATATAAATGCTATTCTCTATTATTTCTCCCTTCATGTTTTATAAGCAGCTACTGAGTTCTATAAAATATACTTTTAAATCTCTCCCAGATTTAGCCCTTTCCCAGTAGAGGGTAGTGAAAACATTAAGGGCTTTGGAGTCAACTAGACCTAAGTTCAAGTATATGCTAACTGTAAAACTTTGGATAAATTACTTAACCTCAACAGTTTTTTCAATTTGTGAAACAAGAATAGCATCTCTATTATAATATTGTCAAAATGGGACTAATATATCTATTACAGTGTCTGCCACATTATGTTTAATAAACCTTAACTGCCATTCCCTCTCCCCATTCCCATTGTTTGTTTAGTCCATTATTATTTATTGTTTGGAACATTGCAATAGTCTTTTTGACAAGTCAAATTGATTCCACTCTCCATACTGTAGCCAAAGGGATCTCCCTCAGTCAAGTCTCATCATAGGCTTCTCTGCCTAAAAGTCTTCACTGGCTCCCTGTGGCTTACATAAGGTCCAATTCTCTTAGCATGACATATACTTGTCCCTAACATAACCTCCTGCCACTCTCTAGGTTTACTCTTAAAAACTACTTGCTAGTCCCTGGTATGAGATTGTCCCTTTTTGTCTTTGCCTTTATATTGCTTTGCTGAGAATTTCCTTCTTGGTCTCATAGGTGAACCCTTATTCTTAAGCCTCAGCTTCCAGTTTCTCTCCTCTGAAAAACTATCCTAAATCTGTCCTGAAAGTAAGGCATTTCTCTTAGGTTGACAAGTATTCATTACCTGTTTATTATGTATGTGCTAGGCAATATGGGTTATGCTGGAAATGAAGCTATGAAGACAGGATTTCCTCCCTTCATAAAGCATTTAGAGAGGGAGACTAGCTTTCTTTATTGCTCCCATAGAAAACATCACCCTTGTGAAACTTAAGGCTAGTTTTTGTGACATCTTCCAGGCCATGCATTCTGGTGGAATGGCTGACCCATCCAGACCAGTGGTCCAAGCAACTGGCTCAACTGGTCTTACAACCTCCACCTAAAAACTGACTCAGCACAAGAAGACAATTTCTATACTCTTGTGATTCCACCCAGAACCCAGCCAGTTAGTAGACCCAACAGCCTAGCCCTTTGCCCATCAAACTATTTTTACAAACCCCTTCTCCCAAATTCTTGGGAGAAATGGATTTGAGAAATTCCTCTCATCTCCTTCCATGGTACCTGTGATATTAAACTCTTTCTCTGCTGTAATCCCTGTGGTCTCAGTGTATTGGCTTCCTCTTGAGCAGCAGGCAATGAACCTGGTTGGGCTGTAACATTATGAGAAGGTATAAGCTAGTTTTAGGAGAGGGGCTTTTGAACTGTTGCTTTCAAATTATGATTCTGACTAGCACAATGAGTCTGATCTACAATCTATGGACAGATTGAAGTTCACAAGTTAATTCTGGGTAGCCTGAACTATGTATAGAACTTTTACTATACTTTTACTCCTAGCAATAACCCAGCTATTATTATCCCTATTTTCTAGATAACAAAGTTGAGGTTCAAAATGAATGGTCCAACAATTCTCCCAAGGTCTCACTGTTCAGAAGTATTAATAGTCGAGTCAGTGGTCCTCACCTAGGGCTTTCAGAATCCCAAGCTCTCTTTTCACGCATTTGTTAACTTCTATATCCTTTAAGTCCCAGAATCTTCTAGTGTTTGGTTTCTAGCAGGTGTTCCAAGAATAAATGAAACAAGTGAAAACCTTATGCTAAAGGTAGCATTATTTTTACTATTGTCACTCTCACCAACACACACAACTCCCTACCCTTGGGAGTGAGAGGCCTTCCAGATTTAAGGCTTGCACGAAAAACAGTAATTCCAAATTGTTTTTTCAATCCCATTATACCCTCTCTTGCACTGGTTGCCACAAATGTTTCACAACCTCGTCAGATAAAAACCTCATCTTTTCAGAAAGTTAGTCATCATCGGAGTCCGCCTTCCAAACGTCCCTGTAAGGGCCTCAGCTCCTGGTGGCTTTCCCTGGAGCTCAAGGTTTCTAAACTTGGGGCCTCCAGGCAGGAAAATGGAGCCACAGGTTCACGGGTCACTGGGAGCGCACAGGGTTCCCTTAGCTCCTTCCACTCCTTGACTATTCGCCCATCCCTGCGTCGTTCTCTCGGCCTTTGGGTGGAAAACGCCCCGGCTCGAGTACCCGTCACTAAGAGGGAAAGCCCAGGAACCGAGACGACAAACCAGAGAGCGGCGGGTCAGCAGTGGAGGACGAGAGCGGTGGCGACGACCCGCGTACGCGCTGACGTCACGCCGACGCATGTTCGCGCTGGCTCCGCCCTCGGCGCGGCAGGTCTGGTTTCCGGCGGGAGCGCGACCTCCCCGCGGAGGTGACGCTGCAGCTTGTGGCGCGGAACTTTTCGCAGGCTGCTCTGTCCTCTCCACTTTTGCCCTCCAGGATGCCTCACTTGGAAAACGTGGTGCTTTGTCGCGAGTCCCAGGTGTCCACCTTGCAGTCCCTGTTTGGAGAGGTATTGTGGTCAAACTGTCTTTTTTCAAATCCTAGTGGCAAACCTTTCCGTGGTCTTCCGACCTAGTCCATTTTTTTTTTCGTGTTTGAATTGGGCCATTTTTACGTTTGAGATAGGAGTGTTGTAAGTGTACCCTACACCTTCACCCAAAGTAACTGTGGTTAGTACCTTTGAGGGGAAGCTTGAAGGTAAGGAAGGACCAGCCCACACTGCAGGATGTTGGCCCAGGACGTGTTCTTTTACACACACCACACTTGTAAGGTGTTAGCCCAAAGTAGCTACTAGAAGTTGCTTATCACCTTACCCTAGCTGAACAGGATTTTATAGAACAGAGTGTTTTACAGAGTGTTACTTATTCAAATGTAAGTTCACAGGTTTCAGCGTGGTACTTGGTGTGAGTCAAATGTGGAGAGGTGGTTATTTTCAAAGCTGTTAAGGGCCAAAGCGTTTCTTCAGGTTTTAAAATTCGGTTTCTTTTCCAGAATTGTAAAAGCCCTGAAGAGGTCTCTGAGGCCTTCTCCCCTGACTGGTAGTTCATATGATGCCATAGAGAGGAATTTGTCTGTTCTGAATGAACACAGCCTTTACATAGGCAGGAGGTAGCATTCACCAATTCACAAACTAATCTATTTTTTATCATTTTTTGGTGGCCTTTGGTGTGCCTTTTGCTTCAGCCTCTAAAAGACGTGGAATTAATCAAACTTAGATTTTACTGGTAAAAAGAGTGAATGAGAGTTCAGAGTCATCCTCATCCCCTCATCTTCTGATTTGCTTTTCTTAAGTACCGTCACACATTGCTTAATGAAAGCGATATATTCTGAGAAATGCATTGTTAGTCAATTTCATCATTGTGTGAGTACATAGCGTGGACTTACACAAACCTAGATTGTATACTACACACATCTAGGCTATATGGTATGGCCTCTTGCTCCTAGACTACAAACCTGTACAGCATGCTACTGTACTGAATACTGTAGGCAATTATAACACAGTGGTATGTATTTGTATGTGTGAACATATCTAAATATAGAAAAGATACAGTAAAAATACGGTATTATAATGTTATGACACACTACTCTTGTATATGTTGTCCATTGTTGACCGAATTGTTATATGGCTCATGACTGTACTTTAATCCAACTAGAAATGTTGGATGACAGTCTCAGGTGGCTTGAAAAGTATTACTATGCCTTTCTTCCCTGGAGTTGATAAACCCAGATGACCCCAACCAGAAATGGTCCTCCTGAAAAAGAATAATGGGAAATAAGGATGAGTAGTATTGACATGGTGGTAGATCATGGAAAGTGTTCTGACCTTTGCTCTTAATGTAAATCATGTTTAACAATATTAATGATCACTTTTTTGCAAGGTGCTGTGCATGTGGGGAAAAAAAAGGATTATAACAAAGAATCATAAAACACTGCTTCATGTGTCTAAGAAGATTCATTTATTTGTTCAACAAATAAATATTTACTGAACACCTTGTTTGTATCAGGCACTGAGCTAGTTCCTGGCTTATTACAGTTTGTTCAGGAGATTTATAGAGTTGAAAGGTTAAATAACGGTGGAAGAGTTCAATATAATTCTAGGAACAATAGAAAAGATGTTATAAGATATTATAGGCACCAAATAATGGTTGCAGGTAAGTGTGGCAGGATTCCAGAAAAGGAGAGATTTAGTGTTGCTTGGATAAAACAACTGAAGCATGGGTTTGAGCTCTTTCAAGGTGAAAAGTAGTAGTTGGATAGCAAGAGATGCTCAGTAACCTGCATTTAATTCTTGAGACAGTTTTTGAGCCAGTTAATTTATAAGATTATTACTTATAAACTTTAAAAAAGGATTCATATGTTAAAATACCTGTGCATTCAGTTGGTAACTCAGAGTAAAAAAAAAAAAGAAAAAAAATACAATACCTGTTCAGTAAATTTTTAGTCTATATTTGGCAGTTGGGCTGCTTTTGCCATAGCTACATGCCATTTAGAAAGCTTTTTTCCTGTATAAATCTGAGTTCCTAATTTGTCTTGTAAAAGGAAATGTTTGACTTAGTGATTAAAATGTAATAAATGTTTGTGACTGCTATTG
Organism: Cheirogaleus medius; assembly: GCA_008086735.1. Taxonomy (NCBI): domain Eukaryota; kingdom Metazoa; phylum Chordata; class Mammalia; order Primates; family Cheirogaleidae; genus Cheirogaleus; species Cheirogaleus medius. The sequence continues at coordinate 35,597,980 of VBSM01003176.1, forward strand.
CTGTGTTAGATGATGATCATAGGAACTCAATTTTCTCATGGAAATTGCATCATCCGATTTTCTCATAATTATTTTTAAAATGTGTGTCTCCCTACCAGACTATAATCTCCTCCTCCATATTGTCTTTTACTGATATTTGTACTCTTTAGTGCCTTGTGGTTGTAGCATTTAGTAGGTTTCTAGTAAGTGTTCATTGCATGATTGAAACCTAAGTACTAGACCATTATAGGGGCCTTTGACAATTTTTACTTTTCTCTAGGCTGCTAACTTAATGTACTGCAGGAGGATCTTACTAATATGTATTTTTCAATATATACTGTGCAGATTTTATCAGCGTTTTATTTGGTGAAATGTATGCATTTATCTGAGGGTCAGTGATTATGCATAATTCAGAAGTATTCTATAAGTTTTTGTAAGAATGAAGGCTTTTGAAATTCCTGCTAACACTGTGATTATATCTGCTAAGTTACAAAACATTAAAATGTACGGTGAAGTTGCAGCCTGCAAGGGGATTAGATTCTTTAGAAAGGATTGAGATCAAAATGGAATATGGACAAAATTACCCTTGAAAAATCCCTTAAATATTCTGTAAGATTGAAAATACAAGAGTTTGTATTTGTAAACCTGTATAATAATAAAAAGTATAAATAGATAATATGTGGTTTATAATAAAATTTGTCAAATACAATTTTACAGAAATTTAAATTTCATAATAGAAAGTGCTTAGAATTGAATTTGAGTAAGTTCAAAGTGTGATGACGAATCCACTATATGCTCCCTGTCGAAGTAATTTGGATTGAATATTTTACTTTACCACATAAAACTTTCTCACAAGTTGGTAAATGTTTATTTTCTGTTTTGTATGGGTGGGCTGACATTTGTCTTTGTCTTTTCTCCACTAGAGACATCATTTCAGCTTTCCATCCATTTTTATTTATGGACATACTGCCAGTGGCAAGACTTACGTAACACAGACTTTGTTGAAAACTTTAGAGGTAAGAATATAACTATTAAAATGTGTTTCTTTTCCATTGTTTAATTTATAATATTTTTACTGATAATTTCACATCTCCACAAATACAAAACTGAACATGTCACCTTTACACTACTCTTCTCCCCATATTAACTCTCCATGAATGATCTCACCATTGACACAGTTGTTTAAAGTTGTACTTTCTTAACTCTTTCCTCATCTTTACTTACTCAGTAAATCAAACCAATAAACGTGTTCTATTTATTCTACATCCTTAGAGTCATGACTTTACCTTTAGACATAGCCATTGCTGCTATCTCAGTTTCATTTACCATTGTTTTTTCCATGTATTTCTGTAAGTTTCTTAATTGCAATCCATTCTTCACCCTGCATCTAGCCCATGCAAATCTTAAGATCTTCAGGACAGTGTTTGATTTGTCTGATGTGTAAGACTTTTGATGAGCTGAATTCAGTTTATCTTTCCTAATATAATGCTTAAGAGTTTGGACTATAAAGTCTGGCAGACTCCTATTCCTCTTCTAGATCTACCACTTAGTGCTTTCCCCAACTGTCAAAGTATGTCTAATAGTGACAACATTTGGATTGTTATGAGAATTAATACATGAAAAGTGCTTCCTGTAGTACTTAGTACATAGTAAACACCCAGTGAAGTTTAGCTACTATTATTTATGAGTATTGCCATACCTTCTTTCATTTCCTAAATTAGGGATGGGCTAACTTTTCTTAAGTGCTATATGGTAAACATTTTGGGCTCGTGGGCTATATAGTTTCTGTCTCAACTACTTAACTCTACTGTAGTGTGAAAGCAGCCATGGACAATCTCTATCTGAATGAGCATGACTATGTTCAAAAGCAACTCTATATACAAAAACAGGTGGCCAGCCCACAGGCTTTGGTTTGTTAACCCCAATCCTACTCTAGCTCTGAGGTTGCATGTTTAGTATGGCTACTGAACTACTTACAGTTCCCGCTTGCTTACTTTTACACTTTGGCACGTGCCACTCCCTCTGCTCAGTACTTACACACTTTTTCTCTACTACCCTTAGCAAATGCTCATTTATTTTGCCAGGTTTTCTTCTACGTATACTCTGGGAAGTCCTTCCTGATTCTCTAGGCTACATTAGATGCCCCTCTGTTTTGCAACCTCAGCACCCTGTGCTTAATTTTGTCATAATATTTAGCCTTGAGCTGTGATATTGTGTTTTTATGTCCCTGGCTTTAGACGGTGAGTTTCTTGAGATTATCCCTAACACCAAGCACAGTGCTTGACACATATTAACTTGTAGATTTCAGACTTTGATCCTGAAGATCAGCTGTGCATTTTAAAAACACAGATGCCTGGGCTGTATACTAGACTTCAGAATCTGAGTGTACTAGGTCCTGGTCCAGGCATTTGCATTTGAGAACCTCCTGTAAGAAGTGTCCAAAAAATATATGTTGAATAAAAGCATGAAAACATGATAAGGAAGTTCCATATTTAAGGGCTATATTCCGTTTTTAAGCACATTATAATTTTTGCTACTGTTTAGTGTAATATATGAGGGTTATCACTACTTCTGATAAAGGTGTACAAAGAGGCACTTAGAATATGATGCTATTAAAGGTCATGAATAGTATAAATGCCATAAGCAAGACACTCGTGCATAACAGAGATGTTGTGGACTCTTGTACATAAAAGAATGGGAGTGAAGGGGGTTAGCAAATACTGGTGAAACTGTGCCCAAGTAAGTTTAATGTGGCCTTAGTTACACTGCTATTATGAGAGAGAAAGAAAAGCCTCCTTATTGGATGAGGTTTATAAAATATCACTAAAAATAGTTATAGATTCCATCATTTGTGCCAAAAGCCACAATGATTAGTACTGTTTTTGTAATTTCATTTTGAAAACAGACTTTATTTGTGAGCACGTCTTTTGTTTCCTTTTTACTTCTGGAGTTACCTAATTTTGATAATTCTTTAAATGAAGAGAGTTCTTAAGGTCTTCTTAGAAGATTACTCTGGTTTCTAATGCCTAAAATTTCTTTTTTGACCTAGGTTCATTTATCATTAAGGATTTTATCTTAAAGTTATAAATACGAAGTTCCCATTAAGAATTTTAATGTTCAAATGTACTTGGGTTTCTTTGTAAGAATTCTTTAAAAGGAAATACAAATTTGCTTTGAATCTCTATGAGAAACAAATGGCAGACTCAAAGAAATAGTTGAAGTGAGTTTAATGAAGGGACTGTTTTAGAAAAGCCGAGGCCTTTACCACCCCCAGACCTGAAGGGGCCATAGAAAGGAACTGTTGTGAGAACCCAACAAGAGCTGTAGCCTTAGAAGAGGGGCTGCCCAACTGGAGCCATGGCCTTTGGTGGAAGAGTGTATCTACTACCAAACTGTGGGCCACTTGGGGTGGAGGTTTGGGTGAGGGTCAAGGGAATAAATATCCAATTTTTCTCTCCTACCGTTCTCTGTCTTTCTGCTGCTGGTTCTTCCCCTTGGCTTCTCCATCCAGAGCTGGAAAATAAGAGAGTCTAGGTGATGCAGTCTGTAGCCATCAGTCTCTTGGGGCACAGAACAGGTTGGAGAAGGGTGGGGTACAGATTTAGAAAGGCAAATGCAGAATAGCCAGCAGAGCCAGTATTGTACATGTGTTTTCTTTTTTATTTATACTGTTTTGGTTTTTGTTTTCAGCTCCCACATGTCTTTGTGAATTGTGTTGAATGCTTTACTGTGAGGCTGCTTTTGGAACAAATTTTAAACAAGTTGAATCATTTTAGTTCTTCAAAAGATGAATTTTCTTCTGAAATAACGTGTGAAACATTAAATGATTTTGTTCGCTTGTTTAAGCAAATAACCAAAGCTGAAAATCTCAAGAATCAGACTGTGTATATTGTAAGTAATTTAATGATTATATCATCTCTTATTTGAAAACTGATTGTTTATTATATCACTTTTTGTATATTTGTTTTGAGTCCCATTATGTACAGTGCTCTGCAAGGTATTTTGGGGATGCAAAAATGTGTTAGATGTATTCTTTATCCAAAGTAAGCGTCAAGAGTTATGACACATACACCCATATGACTACATGCAGAATGTGATAAATGGTAGCCACAAGATGCAAAGTTCTGCTTTATGTGTATCCAGTACAAATTCATGAGGTGATAGTACTTGAGATACACCTGAAAGAATGATCAGGGTATTATAGGAAGAAACTGAAGAAGAGGAATTTCAGGGAATTATGTAACCTAAAGCATGCAGATGGGAATGGAGGCTAGAGAGTGCCAAATAGTTTAGTTTTAGTTGGTTATAAAGTATGAAGCGAGAAAAAGAAGACTAGAAGATACATTGGGGCAGATCATGGAGGGTCTTCAAAACTATACTAAAGTGCTGTGTTTCATTTCCTAGGCATTGAAAGGAGGTAGGGAAGATTTTGGAGCAACAAATGGGCCTTAGGAATATTACTCTGAAGGCATGTTAAATAGATGCATTGGAGGGGGGTGAAAGTCTGAAGGATAGAAGAATGGTTTTGAGGTTATTCTGACTCAAATATGAGAGGAAATTTGGGCCTGTACTAGCATTGGGGCAGAAGCTGCAGAAAGAAAGAAATGGAAGAAACAGCAAAGGTCAAACTTGTCCATTTTGTATGGGGTTGGTTTGTAGGGAGAGATAAATTATTCACTTTTTAGGTTGGCTAAATTTGGATTGTAATTGTTAACATCAATGTGAAAGTGACTAGCAGACAAATTGAAAATATATAATGTGTTTCACATAAGTTAATTTGTCATAATACTTTATAACTTTTTTAAAAAATGATTACCTTTGGAATTGGAATTAAATTTTAATATAATACCTTATAACAGCTAAGTTATAAATTCATTGAAGGGACCAAATCTTAGGCATTCTTGCTTCTCCTAAAATGTATAATATATTTTATACATTTCCTTCTACATTTTAGCTTCATTCATTTATGTATTCAACAAATACTTATGGAGGACTTCCTATATGCCACGGGCACTATGCTGGGTATTGGGGATAGAACAAGGAACAATATAGTCTCTGTCCACTTGCAGCTTACAGTCTAGTTGAGAAAGATAGATAACATGCAAGTTAATATGTAGTATGTTCAGGTGTGATACATTAATAAAGTAGAGAATTAATAAAGGGATACATTAATAAAGGGAGAATCAAGGTGGGGGACAGTAGTTATTTTCCTAATTAGGGAAGTTAGGGTTATCTCTCTGAGATGATAATACCTGAGCTAAAACCTGAAGGAAATGAGGAGCAAGCCATGAGGATATCTGTAAAACCTGAGTATTTTAGGCAAAGAGATTTACATGAGAGTGCAAAGGAAACTAGAACATGCCCAGCTTCTAAAACCCTTGGAATCTCTGGAATGATGTGTCTTTTTGTATACTAATGAGTTGAATAGTGGTTGGGGGCTCCTGGATAGCCTCAGGATGGGGGCTGCTTAACAGGGTAACCAAACCTGAGATTAGAGGGTTGGAACTTTCAGTCCCATAACCTGACCTCTAGTGAGGAGAGAGAGACTGGATATTGACTTAATCACCGGGTGCCAATGATTTGATCAGTTATATGTATGTGGTGAAGTTTCCATAAAAACCCCGAAAGATAGGGTTCAGAGAGCTTCTGAGTTGCTGAACACTTGCAGGTGCTGGGAGAGTAGCACACCTAGAAAGGGGATGGAAGCTCTGTGCCCCGCCCCCATACCTAGCTCTGTGTATCTCTTCCATTTGGCTCTTTCTGAGTTGTATCCTTTATGATAAACAGAAACATATAAGTGAACGTTTCCTTGAGTTTTGTGAGCTGATCTAGCAAATTATTGAACCTGAGGAGGGGGTCATGAGAACCTCCGATACACAGCCAGTCTGTCAGAAGTCAGAAGGGTGGCCTGAACTTGTCATGGACACCTGAAGTGGGGCAGTCTTGTGGGACTGAGCCTTTAACTTGTGGGGTCTGACGCTAACTTCAGGTAGATAGTGTCAGAATTGAGTTGAATTGTTGGACACTCGGTTGGTGTCCGCAGAGAACTGGAGACTGGCTTGCTGTGGAAAGAACCCACATATTTGGTGTTAGAAGTGTGAGAGTGTAGAGAAACGGTTTTCTTAGACACCCCTTGGAAAACTAATACAACTTGTTATGAGGCTTTTGTGATAATCTAGGCAAAACATCATGTTGGCTTGGATCAGGGTAGTAGCGGCGGAGGTGGTAAGAAGTGGGCTGGATGTATTTTGAGAGTAGGGTTGGCAGAATTCCCGATAGAGTCTGTGTGGAGGACCAAAAAAGGAAGTTAAGGATGACTCAAGTGTTTGAGCACTAAAAGGATGGAGTTGTCATTATTTGAGTGGAGAAGACAGCAGATGGGATATTGTTGGGTGGGAATGAGTGATCAGGAGATTGGTTTGGGGCATGTTAACATGGAGATGTTGAGTTTGCAGTTGCACAGCTGAGCCTGGAGTTCAAGAGAGGTCCAATATGGTGATATTATTTTGGAGTTGAGAACGTAAAGGTAGTACTGAAACCTGTGAGATTGAATTAGGTCACCAAGAGAGTGAATGAATTAGAAAATAGCTGAGTCCAGTGACTGAGTTCTGTGGCATTCCAGTGTTTAGGGGATGAAGATGTCAACCTGAAATAATCGAAAGGATCAGAATCTCAAGTGAAAAGCTGGGAATAACCATTTGGGAAACACAGACTCCCGAGAAATGGGGTCAATGTTCTGCAGCCAAAAGTTCTTGCTGATACAGGCAGAAAACAAATTTAATAGGATTACAACATTTTCTATACAAGGCTAGTTTATGAGTTACAGCAATTTAATTATAATTTGTTTTTCCTAAGTCTTGTTTTCATTTCCTTTCCAATTTAAAAGAGTGTATTTAACATTCCATCTTAAGACAATGTGACAGCCATGAAGTCTTTGTGTGAGAAAGGTGAGAAGTAAGTTAATCTATAATGAAGATCAGTAGTGAAGAGGGAAGGAGTCTTTCCTGGTGCCCTTTAGTCATTTATAACATTTTATAGACAATGTAGGTGAGAAAGAAAGCTAATCTATAATCAAAGAAACAAAGGTTGCAGCTGCCTATCACTTGTGACTCAGACCCCATAATCATATTCCTTTAAGGCTCAAAATACTTGAAATTTCCAACAGCTTAGACTTTGAATTTCTTTTTTTCACAAGGAGTTGAGAAAGAATAGAGATTGAGAATAAATTAGTGATGTATAAAGAAAACTTGGAGAGTGCATTGTCCTGAAAGTCTTGCTAGGCTGCCCTTTTACGGCTCCTTTGGCTATGGAGAGTAGGTTATTGTTGGGGCTTTTTTGTTTTACACCCATTGGTCTTCCTGTTTTGCTGACTTCTTCAGCTGGATGTCTTGAGATATGTGAGGCAAAAAGATAGACCTGGTCACCCCTTGAGGTGAGTTGTCATTCTGGTCCCAAGGTCCCTAGCTGGTCTGTCTTTTTCTCTCTACCTCTCAGAGGCTTATACATCTGCCCCATCTTCTCAGAAGTGGAAGTTTAATTTTATTTTTAATCCAAGTGCATGGTGAAGCATACAATGACTACTAGTGCAATTTGCCACCATTAGGTTTATTTATGCTAAGGTGACTCTAGTTTAACCCACCATTGCTTTTGTGCCGTCAGTGCCAATGTCAACATGGTGAAAAAGATAAATAGTATTTTAGTATTATGAAAATAGTTTTGAACTTGCTAACCCCTTGAAAGCATGTCAGGGGCTACAAACCACACTTCAAAAACCAGTGACCTAGGAAATCAATTGATGTTTCACTGAGGTAGGGTAGGGGTTAAGATCATTGGTGGAAAGGGATTTAAGGAACTAAAGAGTCGGGTGTGCCTGAAGGGGATCATCTCTGTAGATTTTGAAATATCCAAAAAATATAGGAGTTGTATTAGAGAAGTGGTAAACAAAAACTGCAATTTTTGAAGAATGAGGAGAAATGATCCCAGAATATGTGGCTGTCTCCAACACGTAGAGTTACAAAGCTGAGTATCTTTTTTTTTTTTTTTGAGACAGAGTCTCACTCTGTTGCCTGGGCTAAAGTACCATGGCATCAGCCTAGCTCACAGCAACCTCAAACTCCTGGGCTCAAGCAATCCTTCTGCCTCAGCCTCCCGAGTAGCTGAGAAAGCTGAGTATCTTTAGGAAGAAGGGAGAGTCAATATTCTAGAAATAGCTGTGAGGAGTAAATAGGGCCCTATTGATGGAAAAACCAAACTCTGCCAAAATATTTAAAGAGGTTTATTCTGAGCCAATGTAAGTGACCATGGCCCGAGGAGCATTGTCTGAAGAGGTCTTGAAAAAGTACCCCTAAGGTGGCCAGGTTACAGTTTGGTTATACACATTTATGGAGACAGTAATTACAGGTAAAATCATAAATCAATATATGGAAGGTATAGGTATACGTTGGTTTGGCCCAAAAGGACGAGACATCTCGACGCAGGGGCTTATAAGTCATAGGTGGGTTTTAGAGATTCTTTAGTTGGCAATTGGTTGAAAGAGTTAAGCTTTGTCTAAAGACTTGGAGTCAGTAGAAAGGAATGCTTGAATGAAGATAAGGGGGTCTGCTAGAATGCTTGAGTTAAGTTAAGGGGGTCTTCTGTCATGTGATGCTGTACCAGAATCAGGTTGGAACATGAGCCACATTATACTGGGTTTAATATTAATAAAAAAACCTGTTTAATGAAATTTTATGGTTTGTAAGGCATGACTCATCAGGCTTCTTAGAAAGGAATTTGGGCAGGAGAAAAAAGGTCAGAGTTCAGTCCTCAGCCCTATTCATTTTTTGGGCCCAATGGATCAAAGTAGGTGTTCAGTAAGTATTTGTTAGTTGACTAAATGTTAAAGGTGGAAAAGTTTTCAGGTATTTGGTGTAGACTATTTTGTAGAATAAATCTATAGAACATTCAGCTAATATTTAAATTGGTAAGCTTGAATACTTAAGAAATGATATAGAAAGGTGGCTAAAAATGTTTTCTATTCAGTAAACTAGCTTACAAATTGAGAGTCTTAGAATGCCTTAGCATAAATTATTAAGAAAAATATTTGGGTCTGAATTAGAATTTTTACTTCTCTGAATATTAGTTATCTGATAATTGCTTTTGAAGAAGGATCATTCATTAGAATTCTATAAAATAATTAATTACAGTGGGTTAACTGTTATCAAACCAGAAGAGTAAACTATTAATTTACTGTTTAGCTTTGCATTTAGCATTAAAGTGGGCATAAAAAATGGACCCATTTATTTGAATTAATCTCTGTTCTGGATTAGAGAGTTATTTAAATGGAGATTAATAATAAATTTCATAATGGGCTTGCATAGTGGAGAAACTATATCTTTGCAGCAGCAAATAACTTTAGATTTATTTTGTCTAAATTAGGAATGAAATATCTTAATTATTATTTTTCTTATACATTGTTTCAAGCTATTAATAAAACAGATATAAAACATTTGAATTATTCAGAGAAATATTTACTACATTTTAACTTTATTCTCAATTTAAATGATGATTACAATAAGATTTATTAATAAAGTAAAACATTTAGGGAGAAAACAAATTTCTTTGGGGAAAGAGTAATTTTAGTTCTGGGCAGAAAATGTACAAGATGAATCTAGAACATCTTGCCATTCTGGAAAGCTAGGAAACTATTGATGACTTCTAGGGTCATTTAAAAAAGACACAGAAGCCTGGTGCTTCCACTGGCCAAAGATAGGACAATTTGACCATCAAAAAGAATAGTGAATTCAGTGGATGGGAACAAGTATTAGATATCTTAAAATCCATAAATTCATAACAATACTAAATAAAAATCATAACTCTCAACTCATTGGTTATCTTGGGAGTTTAATTTACTAGGGCATTGCAGTAGGCTGAATAATGCCCCCCAAAGATATCAGGAACTTGTAAATGTTACTTATTTGGAAAAAGGGTCTGTGCATGCAATTAAGTAAAGGAACTTAAGATAGAGAAGATTTACCTGATTATCTGGGTAAACCTGAAACACATTCACAAGTGTCTGTATAGGAGGGAAGCAGAGGGAGATTTAACTATAACAACACACACAGAGGAGAAGGCCAGGTAACGGAAGCAGCGGGAAGTGGGATCATTGAGCAGTTTGAAGAATCTGGCCTTTGGAGATTGGAGTGATGTAGCCAAAGCCAAGAAATGCTGGCAGCTACCGGAAGCTAGACGAGGCTAGGAGTGGATTCTCTCCTAGAACCGCTGGAAGGAATGTGGCCCTCCTGACACCTTGACTTTGGACTTCTGGCTTCTAGAACTGAGAGAATAAATTTTAAGTCTGTTTTAAGCCAGCAAGGTTGTGACAATGTTACAACCACCACAGGAAGCTAATACAGACATGAACTCATTATTCTGAAAATTGGTAAATAAACAGAAAGAATCAAACATTTATCCCTCTTGTCCTAAGTGAACTCTGTTTCTTGGTAGCCATATCATGGATGAGGGAAATTTCTTTCTAGAAAAATATCCATCAATAAATATAGAAAGAATGATAGGAGATTACAATTTTGCAGTCCCTAATGAAATAATAGATATAGGCAGTGATCATCAACTGATGCAAAAATCAATGTGTGGAAGGCTACTAGGGAACTTTATAATTGATAGATGAGGCTAACAACACTTGAATCTATCAATCAGTCATAACATCATAAGAGAGACAACCAGGTATTGTATGCCTGCTGATGTAATGCAATAAGAAATATACAGCACCACTTGTGAAGTATTCTTGCCCCAAATTTGAACCTGAATCTGATTAAACCTCTAGATCTATTGACCATTTTACAGGAATTACAGGGATATAGAAACATGTTAAATGTCATTACAGAGATGCAGTTAGCCAGTCCAAAATATGGAAAATTCTGTATGACAGATGACCTGGTTTCTTAAATAAATAACAAGGAAATAAAGAAGGAATGGTAGAAACTTACAATTTTAAAGAGACTTAGAAGACAAACTAAATGTAATGAGATGCAATATGTGGACCTTTTTGGTTCTTGAATTAAACACACTCGACTATAAGAAATTTATGGAACAAATGGGAAAATTCAAATGCTGGTTATTAGATGACATTAAGGAATATTGTTAATTTTTTAAAGGTATGATAATGGGGCTGTGGTTATATTTAAAAAAAGAGCCCTCTTCTCTTAGAGCTGGATACTGACATATTTATGGATGTAATGTCTGGGATTTGTTTTAAAATAATCCAGCAACATGGTAGAGGGGAAAAGTAGATGGTATAGAAGAAAAAAGATTGGCCTTATTGTTGATGTTTGTTGGGGTTGGGTGAGTTATTCATATATATGAGAGTTGATGGTACTAGTCTCCCTACTTTAATGTGTATTTAAAAATTTCCATAATAAAAGGTAAAAATGAAGGTTGGACTAAATATTTTAGATAGTGTTAAGACCTTGATTTTTTTTATGGACTGGTGATGACCTCTTAAAACCTTTTTTTACATTTTTTATTAAGGAAATCTCAAACATATGTAAAGTCAAGAAAATAGTGTAATGTACCTCTCACCCAGTTACAATAATTATTAACATGCGGCCAAACTTCCGATGCCTGTACTCCAGTCACACTGTTCCCTGCATCGTATCATGTTTCCGTAAATGCTTCACTATTTATCTCTAAAAGATGGGGTGTTTAAAAAAACATAACCCCAATAGTATTATCATTACACTGAACAAAAATTTCATCTTTCTTAAAATCAGTTATCCAGTTAGTTAAATAAGATTTATCAAGCATTTACAAAGTTTAAGGAAGAAAAGTTCTACATGATGAAATTCAGAACCAACTTCTGTCTCTCTTGGATCAGAAAGACCTTTAATTTTCAGTACATGGTGGACATTTATCTTTTATCAAGTGGAATAAAAAATGCACATGGCTTTATTGATCTGTCTAGGAAAATGTCCACAGGGCACCTTACATCATCATTGTTTTTGTAGTATGCCGATAAAATAAACCTTTGTATTTCTACAAATGTAAATAACATTTTAAAAGTTAATTCAGAAGCTGTAGTTTTTCTTTATAACATGTAAAGTTCAAGTTTTGAATTTTGCAGTGTATTGTGTAAGTTTTTTGTCTTACACAATACTTTTTTAGTCTATTTTGTGTTGCTATAGTAGAATACCACAGACTGGGTAATTTATAAAGAAAAGACTTTTATTTCTCACAGTTCTGGAGACTGGGATGTCCAAGGTTGAGGAGTCCACATCTGGCGAGGGCCTTCTTTCTGCTTCAGCCCATGGCGAAAGGTGGAAGGGCAAAAGAGGGCAAGAGTGAGAGAGCAAGAGGAGGCTCAAGTCCTTTTTATAACAGAATCACTGTCAATAACTAACTCTTTCCCTTGATAACAATGTTAATCCATTCATGAGGGCAGTACCTCTTATGAGGCTTCACCTTCCAACACTATTGCATTGTGGGGTTAAGTTTCCATGAACTTTGGGGGACACATTCAAACTGTATCATTTTGTAAAGGGTTTTGTAAATTGATTTTGATGCTGCACTTTTTTTTTTTTTTTTAAGGTTCTAGATAAAGCAGAGTATCTAAGGGATATGGAAGCAAATCTTTTACCTGGGTTTCTTAGGTTACAAGAATTGGTAAGTAATGTATGAGAGTGGTTTTTCCACACAGCCTAATCAATAGATTGTCCTGTTAAATTTTTTCATTTGCCATCTGATAGGTGAGAATTAATATTTTAGTATAATTTAATTTGCATTTCTCTATTACCAGTAAAGTACTATTTTTTTCATAGTAAAAGCAATTTGTGATTTGATGACATTTATTCTTCAGTTATTTTAGCTTTTTATCTCTAATTATGAAGTGATTAACAGCTTTCTATTAAAAGAATTTAGTTGTTGTTAGAGTAAATAGCAGGGGGCCAAGCTTTCAACTCTCAAAAGGATTTTTAAATTTCCTTTTTATTTCAGTAATCTAAAAAAGGAGTGAGATGGCTATTTTGGACCATCTAGATTTCTATCTGATGGCCACACAATGTCATAACTCAGCTTTGTGTTTTAATTTATAACTGTGTTGGCAGCAAATAGTACAGTAAGTCCTCACTTAACATTGTCAATAGGTTCTTGGAAACTACAACATTAAGTGAACCGAAGTACACAGATCCTTGAGTAAAGTCATTTCCTTCAACATCATGTCATTATAATGTTGAGAAAAAAATTGGTTTTGTTATATGGCCTTTCACTTAAAGTTATAGTTTCCAGGGAACTATCAACAGCATTAAGTGAGGACTTAAACTTACCTGCGTTAATACACTATTGTAATTGTTATGGCCCAATAAGAAAAGAACAGGAATGGACTTACTATGCATAAGTGAAAGCCAAATAATACTCTCATGGAAAAAACAGGGTTTTGTAGTAGTTTGAGTAAAGAAAATTGGTGAGAGAATTCAGTCTTCACCAATATCAATTAGTATAGGAATGCTTAACTCAAAAGCATTGCTGTTACCTGTTAGGACCGTACTCACAAAGGGAGCAAAGAGGTGGTTTAAGCAAAACAATACCATTCATCATATTCAGTTAATACTAATTTAAATATTATTGGTTTTATAGTTTGTATTTAATTTACAAATTTCTTTTGGTTTTATAATTTTGTAAGTGCTTTGAGCATAAGTAGTTTATACCTATAGTTTTGTGTCTATATGTATTAAAGTGTTTAGTAACATTATAATAAAAATTAAGCAAATACTCCCTTTTCAAAATTAAATACATTATTCAAATTTGAGACACTGCTAGAAGTTTAGAAAGGCCTTTCAGGTGCTGTTGAAATCATTATATGCCTAAGGCCAACTCCTAAAGTTCACTTTTAGTAATGGGAGAGGCGGTATAGAGAGGACAGAAGAGTGAGTGTAGCTGTTGGTGGCCTATTCTGGAAGTTAACCTCACAGAGTTTAGCCTTTTCTGGTTTCATTAACTCTTCACATTTTGTTACTGAGACCAGAGACCTGGCTTCTTAGATGTTTCCTACATTGTTTCCTTTTATTTATTTGTTTCCTTTGTGGTTTTTTTGCATAGCCTCATCCACTGTTTCCCATTGCTTTGCTGGAGGACTCCCCATCTGGTATTCAGAGTACATTCTTGTCCACTTGCCCTCTTAGTGTAGATTACCCTGTTTTTTCCTCTGCATGCCCAGTAATGTTGATCATGTGTCCCTTCACAGTAGTTAGTCTTTTCACCATTTCTTAGTTTCAATTATAGAAACTGATGAAAATGAAAAGATTTACAGTAATTTCAGCTCCACCAGTAAAGAGAATTGTTTTGACATTTCTGAAGACATGCTTGAGTTTTAAAAATGTATTTCATTTAAGAGAAATCTAGTGAAAGCATTTCCCATTTATATTAAGTATTTATCTGAGTAAAAGGAAATTTAAATTATGATAGATATTGTCGTAGACTGAAAGTACTTCAAGATGAACAGTTGAGAACATTACCAATTTAAAATCCTTTCAGACTGATAAATATCCTTTTTTTAACCTCTTAATATATTTTTAACTGATTTTATAAAATGCTTTTAGATAATTGTTAGGGCGGGAGCCAAGAAGGAGACATACGAAGCCTCATGTGTAGCAAAATGCTGTTTATTTTGAGCACGGGGTGTAGATGGTTGGAGGGGAAAAGAGCATCTACAAGAGAAAAGGGGAGAGCCTTGGGTTTTATAGAGGGTTTTTCGGGGGGGGGGGCAGTAACTGTGCCAGAATAGCTGCTGTAATAATTTTTTTTTCAAACAACCAATTTCTGGGACCCCTGCATTGGTCTCATTCTGCAGAGTAGGGGAGGCGGGTAGCTTTGTCCTTATTAGAGGGGATTGGAATGTGGGGTCCTGGTAACTGTTTGTGTGTGGTCAGAGTTAGATTTACAACCTCCAGACTCTCCAGACTGCTGCAGCTATTTTCACAGGCTTTATGATCACTGTAAGTTTCCATTAACTGCATTTTGTCCTATAAATACTTTTCGGGTTCTCACCCTGAACAAACCTAACATTAATCATATTTTAAAGCAAAAACAACTCAATTCTTCATAATTAGGATTATGGTTAGAGGATACTCTTTTACTCCCATGGAAATAAACTCAGATTCTTAAAAATCAATGAATTTATAAGACAGAAAAAGCATTTGAAAGTTAAAACTTTTTCCTCTTCTTTCATAAAGATGCTAGATTTTCTATTGAATTTTTTATTTATTGAACTCAGCTGTCTTTGTTAACCAAAAGAAAGTTTTTCTAAATAATGAAAATTGGCATATTCCTACAAATTAGGAATCCAAAAATAGTAAATGACAATTAAAGTATAGAGTAAATTATGTGTGAGATTAGGTCCTAAGAATACTCGTAGATGAAAGCAGCCATTACATCTGCTTTGTCAGCTTAGGAAATGTCAAAAAGAATATTAAAAAATTAAAAATTTGTTGGAGAATGCAGAGGGTGTGTACAGATAAATTCTAGCTAACAATGCATGGGGCATTTGTGCATACTGTGTAGAAGGATACAGACACATTAAGCTTACTCTCAATGTATTGTTCTTTTTTGGAGTATTAATTGTAATTTCTAAATATGCATTAAAAGACATCTGTTTTACTTATCAGTGGTGTTTTAGATACCAATACTCACAGTTTATATTTTTAATGTATATTCAGTATCAGTTTTACTCAATAATTTGTATAAAAATAACCTTTAAAAAAAACCTTAAATTTCCTAGTAGTATTATGAGGTTCTATAGGATGGCATATCTGTTTTTCTTCAACTCCATATTTCTTTCACTCTGGGTTGCTGTAGTCATTTTAATGATGAGAAGTGCCGAGTTTTGTCCTTTTTTGTTTATTGATTGATTGAAAGCTTATGATATTTTTTAATTCCCATAAAAGGGTTTTGTCTTAATTATTCAAGAAAATGTGTTTCTTAATTTCTATAAAATAAGTCCTTGCGTGACTGTCCTAGCATTCATGAGTAACTGAAGTGTCGATTAACCTACAAGTTTAATGGAAATTCCAAGTAATTATGTATTAAAATTTGCAAATGGATGAGCTCTTTGATTAGGTTTTCTAAATATGGTTTATTAATATGCAAATACTTTGTTATATGTTAGAACTTTATGGGGTTTATTTGAAAGAAAAAATCCAAATGGAATTACTGCTTTAAGATTTTTAAATGCAAAGTTACTTTTATTTCTCTTTCTTTTACAGACTGACAGAAATGTGACTGTTATCTTTCTCAGTGAAATTGTTTGGGAAAAGTTTCGTCCAAATACTGGATGCTTTGAGCCATTTGTATTGTATTTCCCTGATTATAGCATAGGTAAATTTTAAAACATTGTTTTGGTGAATGATATTGATAAAATAGTTGGTGGTGTTAGAAAGATTCAGCTAGCATGTTCAAATTGGAATACTTTTGTATCTTAAACTATTAAGGTTGGCTGCCAATCTCACATAAAATGTTTATATTTCTGCATTTATAAAATTTTTATTTTGGAACTGTGAGGGGGTATTGTTGTATAATTACTAAATTTTTTTGAATGAACAGCTCTCACATCTGTGCTAAGGGTTTATTTTCATCGTTTTTTTTAGTCAGCACATTAAGATGTATATATATTTTATTATAACATCCCTACAAATTAGAATCAGACTGGATTGGCAAAGCATATTAAAATTGTATTGAAATCTTTATTTGCCATGTTCTTAGGTTAAGTACCGTATTGGGTTTACATCTTTTAATTTTGTAAATCTCATTTTTCATGACTGTAACTGTTAAAGTACCAACTACTAGCCCTTGTGTGTCTTGTTTTCTTGGAGGTTGTATTTAATGTTAAATTTCATAGACCCTGATGATCTTTGTCTTTGAAAGAACAGAAGAGTTTTTTGTGTTGTTAAATAGCTTTGTAGATTAACATTAGGCTGTCACTATACAAAGGTAATACTAATTCAAAGATTATAACTGTGAAGCATAAGGTAAGGATGGTTAGCAAGCAATGAAAAAAGTAGCATTCCACGACCTTGGCCTCGGTAACACTATCCTTCTGAACTAATCAACTGTAAGCATTGTTAAGATTAACACATTTTTGCCTATTTTCACAGGAACAGTCAAATAACACCCCCTGCCTTAGCTAATTAAGATTTTTTTAAAAGCAACCAAAAATAGATGAAAGGAGTCCTTATTTTCAATTACTTCTCCTCCATGAACATAATAAAGTAAGGAAAAGAGAAAAAGGTAGGAAGAAAAGGAATAAATTAAAGGATTTCATTAAAAAAATTCATTTGTACCTGTATCATCACTGTAGTTCAATTTTTTCATGATCCATTCTAGGTTTAGGTTTATTTTTCAGTACTTAGATTTAAGTACTGAAAAATTATTTAGAATTTAAGAAAATTATTAAAAAATGCTGGTTTTCTATATCTTAGTGAAGTTCAATTAAAGTATGATGTAATTATAGAATTTGATTAAAATTTTTAAAAAGTAAAGATACAAAGCATCATGCTAGAGAGTTTGAGAACAAAATTAAAGTGGTCTTGTTACTTTTAGAGAGCGTAGGATGATAGATTTTTGAAAAGTATATGATGGAGCCAAGTTAAATCTGATTATTAAATTGTAGCTCCTCTTACATATCAAGTTTATTTTAAGCAAAAATACTATAATCAGACAAAAAGCCATTCAAAAAGCGACCATGAATTGATAAGCTAAAATTATTGTGGTTGGGGTAAGTAAGTGTAGAACCAGGACAAAGTTATTATCTTAATGGTTAATGTCATCTATTCGTAATAATTTGATACATATGTCATCTTCAGTAATATAGTATCTGATGTTAAGGACACCTCTCCTCTTAGCAGTTATGGCTAGGGACTCCCAATTTGGAAGTCTTGTTTTCTGGTCCTTACCATATGCAGACTACTTGTCTTTTGATGATGCATATTTTTCTTCAGAAAAATTATAATGCACTTGATCACAAGGTTTTTGGTTTAGTGATTTTATCAGTGAGGATAGGTTAAGTATGCTCTGATAACTCTGAAATTTTAGTGACTTGTAATTTTCTACCTCATGACCTTTGTACTATTGTTGTCCTCCATTTTACTTCTACATTTATTATAAATTCCATAATACTATTTATTATAAACCCCATAATATTATTATTTTAGCTTTAAAGAAATGACAAAAAAGAAAATATCTTTTATTGTTTATCCTGCTTGGGATTTGTTGAGCATCTTGGATCTGTGGGTGTATAGTTTCATCAACTTTGGAAAAATTTCAGCCATCATTTCTTCAAATATTTTGTCTGCTCTCTCATTTTCTTTCTTTCTTTTTTTTTTTTTAGGACTGCATTATAGGTATGTTAAACCACTTGATATTGTCCCACTGAAAGTCTCTATTTAAATTTTAAATCATTTTTTCCTGTGTTTTATTTGGGATAGTTTTTTGTTTCTCTGTCTTTAAATTCACTGACCTTTTTTCTACAAATGTCTAATCTGTAGTTAATTTCATCCTGTAATTTTTCTGTAATCTCACCTATAATTTTTCATTACAGATCTCATTATGCTTTTGTTTTCCTTTATATTCTTGAGCATATGAGCATATTTATGATAATTGTTTAAATGTTCTTGTCTACCAATTTTGTTACTTCTTTCATTTGCGGTTTGTTTTTACTGACTGATTTTTCTCCATTTTGGGTATCCATTATACTTTTTCATGTGTCTAGTGATTTTTTTATTTAATTGTAGACATTGTATTTTTGTTGTTAGACTTTTTTTTCTGGTAAGCATTTATAATTACTTGTAGGTATATTTGACCCTTTTGAGGCTATTTTTAAGCTTTTTTGGAGAGAATATCTAGAGTATCATTTATTCTAGATCTAATTTTAGCTCCATTTCTAAGACATAGTCCTTCTGAATGTTTCATGTATTCAGCATAGTCTCTGCATTCTGACTAGTGGCATGGAAGATCCACAGCCCTGTGTGGGCTCTGGGAAGGAGTTGATTGTTTTTTCCCTTAAAGTTGTTCTTATTTGGCTTTATGGAGTTTTGCTATATATATATATATATATATACAGACTGGCATTCAGCTAACTCTTGATGGGGACCCCCTGTGCAGATTTCTGGAGCTCTTTTTCTGCATAGCTCCTTCCCTTTGGCTACTCTGCCCTGCAAATTCTAGCTGCCTGAGCTCCCTCTACTCTGGCCTCTATCTCCTCAACTCAGTGAAATTAATGAGCTCCTTTTGGAACTCTCCTTGCACTACAGCCTTAAAATTATCTCTTGTTAGAAAGCTTGGCTGATGGTAGGACTCATCTTATTTGTTTCCCTTTTCTCACGTATCATGGTTATTTACTGCCTGTTGTTCTATATCCTGAAAATAGTTGTTTTCTATATTATGTTTGGTTTTAATTGTTTGTTACAGGAGCGTATTTCTGGATCCTCTTACTCTCTCACAACTGAAAGCAAAAGTCCCTCTCCAAGTTAGGAATGGCTTTTCTTTGTGTGTTGGACCACACTTAGGTTAGCAAAATTTTAAGACACCAGGAGACCAATCAAAATGTTTCTCCCCCCTTTATTTACTACCTGGTGATACACTATTTTCAGCCTTCTTTTAAAGATGAAATTTTATTCCCGTAAGTTTGAATAGTCCTAGACTTTTAGAGCTGGTCTGACTTGCTTAATATAGAATTGTACTCTGAGATTTTGTCTGTAGTCTATAAAAAGCAGCTGGGCTACTTTTACAGCAGCACGGTTAGAGGTCTGATTCTTACAAGACTTTCATCAGAGCTGAAATGGGAAGTGGTAACATTTAATCAGCTTTCTTATGGAGTCATGAGGGATACCTATAAGGGGTATTTAGGTTAGGAGATGTTCATGGGGCACTCAGGAGTACAGTATGAGTTGGAGATGCAACCGTTTTCCAAATTTCCTCATCCATGCATTTATAGACAATCTTTTTTGCCTATGCTTGTTCATCTGATCATCTCTATCCTCCCCTCTTTTCTTTCCATTCATTCAATTATTTGGTGGTTTTTATACATAAGTATCTTCATTTCTAAGTTTTAAGGTACCTTTTAGAAATTTTCAGTGTATTGAATATTTTGCCATGCACGGTTTAAAAAAACTTAGTGACATTGTATTTAAAGTTTTCTACTAGAATGAAAAGTAAATAGACTCCAAATTCAAGTTTTGGCTTTGTGTATTTTTTTTTTAGTGGTTTCAGTATAAAAATGCATATCTAATAGTCTCCCATCTAGTGTTTCTTCAGGATAATATTCTAAGTAGGAAGCTAGGCTTTGAAAATGGTTTTTTTTATCAACTACTGTGTTTAAAATATCTTATTAATATAGTTATTTCTAAACTTCTGTTTGTAAATTTCCATTGATAGTCAATATAATTTGATCTTGCACCTATATGTAACTAATTGTCAGGGATGAGAGAGTGGTTAAAATCAAGAACTAGTGATAAATGCCATGGTTAAAAATGCTTACTTAGTGGGAATCCTTTTTTTATTATTATTTATTTATTTATTTATTTAGTGGGAATCTTAAACAAAAGAAAATAGACATGATCAGAACATCCTACAAGAGTGTTTACTTCTAATTATTGCCAAAGACTTGAACCTTCTGGAACTAGATTTAAAGTGCAAGTCATATGCAAAGAGCTCTTAACTGAGAAGTCTAAGGAGACCATTGAAACAAGAAGTCAGAGAATATTACAATAAGGAATGAATAACTAATTGATTCATGTGTTATAGCTAGGAAATTTTGAAACATAGATAGTTGTTTCTCTTTAATTTTAACTGTGCTTCTACTATAATATGATATTTCAAGCAGGATAAAATATAAGGTTAGGACTCTAAACGTGTGATATTATATATAAAGAGTTTGAGATATAATGGAGGAGAAATGAAGATACCAAAGTTATAGGATGAAAACATAGTTTATAAAAGGGGGAATGACAAAATAAGGATTGGGATCAGGTGATCATTATCATAAAAAATTTAATGAATTCTTTTCATTTCACAAAAATGAAGAGCATTTTCTGATTTGGTGGTAGTTTATATACTACTCTCCTTTCCTTTTTTTCTAGTTGGTTTACTTAATATGTGCAAAAATAAATTACAATCTGTGTTATTTTTCACCCTTGATATTAATTTTGTTAATTAATAATAATCACTTAATTAATAAGTTTCTTGAGATTTTCTTTAGATGTCATTATTTTATATTTGTCTTAACCAATATTTAACAATTCTTTTTTTAGAACATTTTAACTTCAGTTTCAAAATTTTTATTACTTTTTCTGAATTGTTTCTATTCAAAACACTTCTGACACCAAATATGTGGTGGTGTTTCCTCCACCCAACAACCAGTCATCCAATTGTCCAGACACCAAGTGGGTGTCTTACAATTCAATTCAATTCTGAGACTACCAGGAGTTAGTGCAGACCCCACAGGTTGAGGGCTTAGTCCCACAAGTCTGTTCCCACTTCACATGCCAGTCTAAGTCCTAGGTTTCCACCTGTACTTTTGAAAACTGGCTGTAAATTGGGGGTTCCTATGTCCCCTCCTCGGGTTCGATAATTTGCTAGAATGACTCACAGAACTCTGGAAACTGCTTTAGTTACCTATTGTCAGTTTATTATAAAGGATATAAAGGATACAAATGAACAGCCAGATGAAGAGGTATATAGGGCAAGATCCAGAGGGGTCCCAAGCACAGGAGCTTCTGTCCCTGGGAAGTTGGGGTATGTACTCTCCCAGCACATAGGTGCATTTACCAACCTGGAAGCTCTCTGAACTCCACCATTTAGGATTTTTTATGGAGGTTCCATTATATAGGCATGATTGATTAAATCTTTGGTCATTGGTGATGAACTCAATCTCCAGGCCTTCTCTTTTTCCTGCAGGACAAGGAATGGATCTTCTAATCACATGGTTGGTTTCTCTAGCAACTACCTAGTCCCTATCCTGAAGCTATCTAGGGGCCCACTAAGAGTTACCTCATTAGTTTAAACTTTGGTATGTTTGAAAGGGGCTTATGAATAACAAAAGATGCTCTGCCCAGCCCTCTTATCCAAGGGTTTTAGAAGCTCTGTGCCTAGAACTTGGGCAAAGACCAAATATATATTTCTCTTTATATCACAAAAATCATACTTTTCTAATCTTGTAAGTTTTATTATTCCTTAATTATTGTGTCTGGGTATGGATTTTTAAAAAATCTTTGTTATAAAATTCTATAAGATATGATTAGGGTGCTGTGTTCATCATTATAAGTTATTTTGTGTCCTATGAACAGGGAACCTTCAAAAGATCCTGTCCCATGATCATCCTCCAGAGTATTCAGCTGACTTCTATGCTGCCTACATTAATATTCTTCTTGGAGTTTTCTACACAGTTTGTCGGGATTTGAAAGAACTCAGACATCTGGTGAGTGAGCATTTTGCTTTAAGAAATACATATCTTTTCATACTTGTCCATGTAGAAATGGTATAAGATAGGCTAAAAGCAGAAATTTTATTCTAGAAATTTAGATATGGCCTTTGGAGGCTAATGTAACATATGAAAGTAGATATCTGTGGGTTAATATTATGTAAACTTTGTCCTGATCAGAAAACTTTCATTCATCTTTAGTCATGTCTTTTCACTATTCCTTAGTACTGTGGCTTTTCCCCCCATTTTTTCTCTTTTCTCAAATTGCAAAAAGTGTAGAACTCCATTAAAATCAAAACGAAGAATAAGAGAAAGATGTAAAAACTTAGGCAATTTTTAACTTTGTTAATTTTTAGTAACAGATTTCTTTCAGGTTTTACGTATGTATTGTGGTCTAGAATCTAGGTGAATTTTAGTTATGGTCAGAAGCTCCAATTGTAGGTCTTATCATCAGCCATTGACCTTGAGCTAGTAATCTTGATATAAAAGATTCTTTAGAATTTTTTTTTTTTATGTTTTCCTTAGAAAATGTGATGGTTTTTTGTTTTTTTTAATTTCAGCATATTATGGGGGTACAAATATTACGGTTATG
>VBSM01003176.1:35621106-35661457 GCA_008086735.1 Cheirogaleus medius
ACATATACCACATTTTGTTGATCCACTCATGTATTGATGGGCACCTGGGTTGTAGAATTTTTTTTTTTAAATAGAAAAGCTGTTTATATTCCACAGTTTGGAAAACGATCATGTTTAATTTTTTTGACCTTTTTTTTTTAATTGTGGGTATGGGAAAGGAAGGTGACAAGAATGTCTGGCTTCCCTTTTAGAAAGCTTCAGTTAATACTTAAGATCTATCTTTATGTAATGGGAAATAGTAATATATCTAAGGTTGGAAAACGGTTACTTTCAAAGTAACAGAGTCTATAGTTCTTAGCAAATTTTCTTTGTTCTTTTCTTTACTCTGAAAAGTATTATTTGAAAGACATTCAGTTTGTGTTGGAATATATTTTTATGACAGGACATAGAAGGTGACCATTTAAAATTGTGCTCACATTTATTATGTTTTTGGAAGTTTTAGATTTCAGGGACCTTCTGATTTACGTGTAGATTTCAAGCATCTTGTCATTTAGGCAAAAACAAAAAACAAGCTTTTCCAGCTCAAGCTCATCACTGACATCCCTCCAGGAATATTTTGGGTTCTCTGGTACCCAAGGGAAATGATAACAGAAGGAACTTAAAGAGACAAGAGGGTCAGTAAAAGACACCTGGGTGAGATGGAGTAAGGAGCAAAGTTTCCTGTCTTTTCTGGGAAATAGCTTGCAGTTACCACTTAAATCCTGTGGGAATCTGTTCTGGCAGTTATTTCAAAGTAGATTATAAAGTATAAGAAGGAAAAATTATTTAGGGAAAATGTTTCTAGGAAAAGAAAATGTAAAGGAAGAAAATATATATTTAAATATGGTATTTTTAAAAGTCTTTTAGGTTTCACTGAAGAATGGTTTTATTTAAGGTGGGGTTATAGGTTTTTTTTTTACATCATATTCATAAATATGAAGTATGGTTTAAGTCTTTATTATTACTGGTAATACTAATAAATATAAAAATGATCTTTAAGCATTGGAGAAAAAATAGCATAATGTTCCTATTTTTCTACATATTTAGAACATAGAATAAAGATACTTTCCTTTTTTTCTTCAAATGAATACTATTGTTTCAAAGTTTGTGTCTTAAAAAATGTAATTATAGCTTTTAACTACAATAATAAAACAGCGAAAATATCAATGATAGTACAACCTACAAAATATTCTTTAATTGGCTAAATCCTGCCTAAAATATTAGCCTTTAGATATAAAATAATATAATAACGGAGACCAGGCTGGAGAGCAGTGGCTAATCATAGGCATGATTATAGCTCACTACTATAGCCTTGAATTCCTGGGCTCAATGATCCTCCTGCCTCAGCCTTCTGAGTAGCTAGGACTACAGGAGCGTGCCAACATGCCCAGCTCATATAATTACATTTTGTTTGAGCAGTTGTATTTAAATAAAATTGCCTGAATTGTAATAAAAATTTTACTTGAAAAATAAATTCCTAATTATGATAATGGAGTGCTTTTTTTGCTTCTCTTTTTCTTTACTTACAGGCAATACTTAATTTTCCTAAATATTGTGAACCTGTGGTTAAAGGAGAAGGTACCTATGTAATTTTACTTATCAATATTTCTTTTGAGAAAAATTTTTATAAGATGCAAATTATTAAAACTTTCTTCCCCTTGTGGTAGCAAGTGAACGTGATACTCGCAAACTGTGGAGAAATATTGAACCTCATTTGAAGAAAGCCATGCAGACTGTTTATCTCAGGGAAATATCAAGGTAATTTTCTCTCTAGTATGTGCATTATTTCTTTATCTTTATTTGGGATATTTACTCTGTTAACCTAAAGAGAGACAGAGAGAGGCTCTCTAAAAGAAAATATTTATTCAGGAATGGGCATTGCAATGGGAATACACAAGCCATTGTAAAGTATGTGCATATTCAGGAGGTAAAGGAGACAAAGGTTTTTAAAGGAAAAATGAGGAGGATTGCATAATTGTTTGGAGATAGTTATTCTTGGCTATGAGAAAGAAGGGTAGTGCCAGTCTGAGGTTGGACAAGCAGTTGCTAGGCAGATGTTCTTGCAGAAGTATTTTTTTTTGTGTAAGATTGTGATAGCCTTTGTGCAAGGCTGTGGTTTTTGCAGTCTTTTGCGATAGTTCTTGTTATCGACATTTATGCATGAGAACCCTCCTCCATTCATGGCCTTCCCTGGCTCTGTCAGCATTTTTAACACAAGTGACTCCATTTTTATTTTGACAACTTTCTCATTTCCCCTTTTGATCAAGATCTTTCTCCAGAAGAATTGCTCATCCATCATGCTGTAGTTAGGTTTTTATTGTCCCTTGGTGCTGGGATGAACCTGTCCTGGGTTGTTGGTCTGGTTGCATGTTGGAGAGAGTGAATGGCGACCAGGAGTTAAGTTCAATTTTATCTGTCCATAAGCATTGGCTATCATGACAAAGTGCTGGGCCAGCATTATTTTGTTAGGAGTTGTACTCCTGCATAAATTTGACAGGCAACAGGTACAAAGTTTTAAAAGGAAAATACCAAGTAATATGACAGTCCCCATTTGCATAATGCTTTTGATCCGTGAATGTAGGCTTAAAGGCAACCAATTGAATAAATCAAATGACCATGGACAATTAGATGAGACATGTTGTAACTATGTGTTCAATTTTCTTATTTTGTATATATGAGTCTCAACTTCTTCAGAGGAATTTATCCAGGTACAACATGTAGTATATTAGGAATAGCACAGACTTTTTTTTATTTAACC
The DNA here is from genome assembly GCA_008086735.1 of Cheirogaleus medius. NCBI lineage: Eukaryota > Metazoa > Chordata > Mammalia > Primates > Cheirogaleidae > Cheirogaleus > Cheirogaleus medius. Next base: position 35,623,844 of record VBSM01003176.1, read on the forward strand.
GATAGATAACATAGGGGAGTTTTGTCATCTAGTATCCCATGACTTGGTTGAAATAAAGCAGAGAGTGAGCAATAGATGTTTAGGGATGTTGCCAAAGTTACCCACTAGGTAGACTAAAGACTCTTAGGTCACGCAGAAGCTGGAGGAAATGAGTATTACCTGCAAATTACGTGCAATAAGATACAGCAAAAGCTGAACTTTCAAGGTGTGAATCTGAGAAGCTTTAAGAGGAAAATTCTACCTTGAGAAATTAAATTACCATTCTAAATGAACAAGACAACATTTCTTACCTGAAACTAGGGAATTAAATGAAGACTGTAAAAACAGGAGGAAGAAGCTGCAGTCTAGAAGATGGCTGTTAAAGAAACAGATTTTAGAGTTAAAAATTAAAACCTCTTGCAGTTTTTACTAAGTGCAGGTCAATACTTAAGAAAAAATGAAACTTATTCTAACATAGTGGACCAAATTTTTGTATTGCGTTTGTTTTGTATTAGGGTATTTTGTATTGTGTGTGTATAAAATCAAAGTCAATCTTTAAAAAGATTTATAATTATATCCATTTTGATCACACACTTTTTTTTTTTAAATAAATTTGCCCTTCACAAACCTTATCACAACTTAACATAGACCTTCCACAGCATGCTTAGATCTTTAGTTTTGTTCTATAGTTTATTTTTAAGAAATAACCCGCCGTTTTACTTTAGGACAAAAAAATACAAGATTCTTTCTTGTACAAAATTATTCCCTTTTGTTTCTATTCTCTTTTCTTTTTAACCTTCTTTACCAAAAATGCATCTTTATACTCGTAACTTTCTTCACATCTCTCTCTGCTACTTGTTTGTTTTCTTCTTAAGTTTACTTTTTGAAGCAACCTTAAGTAACCTTCCAAATTTATGCAAAATTATTTTTTCTTAAAAAAAGTATGCATTTTTATGCGTTTCTGATAATTTTTCTCATCAAAAATGCATTTGGGAGGTACAGTTTATATATAGAATTATGTATATATTAATTAGAATTTTTAACTCTTAGTAACCATAATTTCTAGTGAAAACCTAGGAAGCAAGAAACTGAACTGTCACATGTATTTTATAGAGAAGAACCATTTTATAATTTTAGAAATATTTCCCCATAACATAACTTAATGTTTATTAGTAAACCCAGATATATTTAGTCTTTTTATAAAATTTAAGAAGCCAAGAATAAACTTACATTTGTATTTATTTTTCAGTATTTTATCTTATTTGGAAATGACCCAGATGTTTATTGAGTGTCATTACTTAATTTAATATAACCTTAAGGGTTTTGAAACTATGTGTAAATGTCCACATATAAACACTTGTCATTTACATTCACCTTGTTTATTTTTAACAATTATAATTAGATAACTTATGAAAACTGAGATATTAGACAAGGCTAGTCATTAGTTCAAGCTGTTTTCATGTTTACTATTTCTATATCTTGTCAATATCTACCTTAAGTTAAATATATGGGTATTTTGTCAGTAACTCAGAAGAAGCAGCTATAGTCTTAGTTATCAAAGAGTTACACAAAGAAGGATAATTTCTGTTTGTAGGCTGAGTTTATAGTTTTATAACCTTTGTGTCAAACCCTGACAAAAACATCTAGTAGAGAGAAATTTAAAACTGTCTGCCAGTAAACCTAGCCAAAAATGTATGCTGACAATTTTGAAGACATTTCTATTTTTATTTTATTAACAAGTTTAAAACCAGGTTATTTATCAAAGATTTATTTAAGGCACATGAACTAAAAGACATTTGGATTAATTGCTATGTATTTTAACAATTTTTATGAGTGCTCACTTATTTAAACTAATCTGAGTAGAATTCCTTAAGGGGGTTTCTGGCTGACTATGCCAGATTTCACCATGTAACATAGCATTTAACAACAAAGACCTTATAGCTTTCGTTCTAGAATTTTAGTCATGAGTAGCAGAACATAGTAACATAAACTTACTAGTATATAAAAGGATAGTTGAATCCAAATTATATATCTCGTAAAAATAGGACCTGTTCACATGGCTAAACTTTTATTTGCCCTGATAGGTAATTTATGTAGGCTATGGACCAAAATTTTGGTTAAAGCAGTTTTCATAGCAGTTTGATTTTAAATAATAAACTCTTTTTATCTGTCTTTTTAGTTTCAAATGACTTTAAATATTCAAATGTTTATATTTTAGCTAGGACTAGGTGAATTATATAAAAAAACCAAAATCTCCATGGGGCCTTGAAGTAATAACAAATCTACATATCTATTGTTTGTTGATCTAGTTTGTTTGATTAGTCGATATGGATGGAAAAGCATTTTAGCAGGGCTTTTTTCTTTCTTTCTTTCTTTTTCTCCCCTTTTTCTAGTCCCCTGCATGGCAGACAAAGCAGTTTTTATGCCAGAAAGAGATATATTATTATTCTGCGCTCTAGATTTTGACCTATTCAATCTGAGAGCCTAACTTTGATAAACATTTATCTAGCTCTTTTTTTTTAGTATATCCATCATTTAACTGTTCCATCACTGTAAGCACTTACAAGCCAGGCAAACCTAAATTTGCATTACCAAAGGTGTCTAAGTTGTCAGTTGCCATAGAGCTGTTTTAATTTGTAAAGCCATTAATTTGAAAGCCTTTTAGACTTTTTTCCTTTCTTTCTTTCTATTTTGGCTGGGATGCCAGAAGTAGTGAGTTTATTTCAACACCAGCAGAAAAGTTAGCAGATTTTTAAATACAGAGAGAAAAAATAGAAATATTGAAATTAGAAGGCACTACATGTTACTCTGTAGTTGGTTGCAGTTTTTTAACAAGCTTAGAAAGTTCAAATAATGGCCATTGAGCTCTGATTTCTCCTTGATATAATTTGCCCATCAGTTTAAAAATGTACACGAGAATGAGCCTGAGAATGAGAATAGCTGACTAGAATCTCTGAAGGAAGGTTGTTTTGGCATGCCTTTAAAATTTGAGGATCCTCTTCTATTTCTTATTAATCTCTCAAGGGCAAAGAAAATCCTATAAATCCTGTCAGATAATGTCAGGGGTTTGGACTAGTGTTTTAGATTGTGGCAACTGCCCTAGTGACTTTTAATTAGCCTTCTTGTGTCCACCATTTAGAATGTTTATTTTTACTCTCAGAAGATTTTCAGAAACAAGCAAGGGAAAAGAGCCAAATCATTTACAGTCATGTGTAACTAAACCAAAATGAAACCAAGATAAGAGTGTTCACAAAAATTTTTAAGCCAGGTATGCAGATCAAACAAAATATTAAGTTAGGCATACAGAATCAAAAGTGAATTCACCAGAAAATACATGCTTCACAGATAGAACATAAATTCTGTAGAAACCAGAGTACTCAAACCAGAAGGACACTTGTCCTTATACCAGAAAGAGCTCACCAGAAAAGACAAAAAAAAAAAAAAAAAAATCTTTTAACATCCCAGGAAGGGTGCAGGGTCCTTTATTAAGGTGTCCATATCCAAGTCAGATCCTGAATAAAGTCAAGAGCTTCTACCAAAAAGAGGAGGCTCGTTTGGCCTGAAGGAGGACTCACCAAGGCAAAAAATGCAAGCCATGGAAGAAAGCTCAAAGGGCTCAAATGACTGTTGAGCACCAGTTCTAAGAATCACCAATTCCTTCCAAAGGTGATCTTGCTTCATGTCCTAATTCTGAGTCCAGATATGTCAATCTAAAAAAGAGAGAGAAAGGCTCTTTAAAAGCAAATGATACTTATTCGGGAATGGGCATTGCATTGGGAATTTGCATGCTGTAGTAAACTATGTGCATATTCAGAGAGGTAAAGGAAGACAAAGGATTTTATTAATAAAAGAAAAATGAGGATTACATAATTGTTTTGAGATAATTACCCTTGCCTACAAGAATCAGTAACAAAGGTGATTCCAATCCAAGGTTGATCAGAGAATTGCTGGATAGGTGTCCTCTCAGAAAGAAATATTTTTTCTGTAAGGTTGCTATGGTCTTTGTGCAAGGTTGTGATTTTTATGATAGTTCTTGTTATCAGGAATTTACGCATGAGAAACCTCTTCATGGCATTCGCTGGCTCTATTTATCAAGAGTTTATAACACATGTGACTGCATTCTGATTCTGACAGCTTTCACAGCTTTAGTACAGTGTACGTGTTTTCCTTTACGTTCTTCATGTTGGGGAAAAAAGTTATGGAACTCTTGCAGATTTGGATCATTTCTTATTTGGGGAAGGATAAACAGTTTTTAACCAATATATTACACAATTTGAAACAAGGCTTTTTTTTCTTTTTAATCTGGAAAGCTACTGGAAAATCATTATTAGCTTTGTTTTTTTTATATATGTTAGATGTTTGAATGACGTAATGAAAATTTGATTATCAAAGAAATGTAAAAGTCATCGTAAATCTACATTTGTCTATTATTAGAATTTTATATTAATGAACCTGCCTATGAGACATGGTGGCACAGTGTTGTGGGAAGAACATGGTTTTGATTTCCAGCTCAGCCATTTTCTGCCTGTGTGATCTTATCAAGTCACCCCAAACCTCTAGGCTTTAGCTTTCTTTTTTAATAATCCTTAGAAGATTATTTAAATAATGTATGTGAAAATGATTTGTGAATAATAAAGTGGCTTATATATATTAGATTTAGCCTAGGTTGAAAGCAATATAGGAAATTTAAAAACATCAATGCTATCTGCTTTTTAGACTTTTCAGTCAATTTTATCATTTTTCTATCATTGTTCTATAACTACTGATTTTGTTTGCTTTCGATTTAATTAGCTGATTAGACTATAATTTAGGTAAAAATATAATTATAGTTTCTTAATAAGCAGAAACATTACAAGGATACTGTTATTCCTCTTTTCAATAATAATTCATTTGTTGAGAGTTTTTGGAAATCACAGAATGGAAAAGCTTGTTATCTTTTTTTCTAAAGGTAGAAAAAAATGGTATGATTGTTACATAATAATGAAAGGACTTCCAATTTCCCACAGGATAATTATGGCCACCAGTTCTCTCCACAAAATCAATAAGGAGACCAAATAAAACCACTCCTAACCCTTGCCTGCAATATAACTAGGAATTAGGGATTGCTACAAACTTCTGTTTAAATGTAAATAGTGAAGTAAACAACCAAAACCTCTGAACCAGCTCTGGAGCTCATGCTTAAGTGAAAAGTCAAGCAGAGACTGCAGGGAAAGAGGAGAGTATAGATGGGATGGGGGATAGGTTAACTGCTAGTAGTGAAACACAAATGAAATCACCTGCAGAAAGAGTCCAACCCTGAGTGAGGAAATATTTATTGGTTGATGCTTTTTGATAACTTTATAATTGTGATCATAGTAAAAGATTATTAGATAATTAACATCTGGGTATTGGTTTGTAAGTTTATATTCTAATATATACTAAATGATTTTGTATAGGTAGACACATGTATATGATTTTTCTTGTTTTCTATTTTATCAATAAATTAAAATTTTTCAGTTTTTCTAAGGCTCTGTTTTATGTACAGCATATTGATTTCATATATTTACAATCCATTTTTGTTCTTCTATTTTCTTTCAGTTCCCAGTGGGAAAAGCTACAGAAAGATGACACAGATCCAGGACAGCTGAAAGGTATCAGAGGAAATACTGAGACAGTTCTATAGACACTTTTTAAACTAATTATCAAGATACTAAAGTTATAGTAAAGAGTATTCACTCAGTAAATAGTGTTATAAAAGAGAATTTACTTTTCAAGCTATAATGATATTTTTATTAATCATTTTCTTTAACTGAAGCTATAATTTAATGGGAGGAAATAAAGTTTGAATGCCAGTTTTCTATTTTCTAAATGTTAGATTATATCATATGAAAATCAAACAATTTATATTTCTTTAAATGTTTTTTTAAATCCGATTATATGACACAATTTTATCTTGTGTATATATTTTATGAGTTTTATGGAATAAAATCCAATTTGATGTTAACTCCGTTTAGGGGATTCTTTGATGATGTTTTGAAAGCTTTGTGCTTTTGTTTTCTTTAAGAAAACTATTACTTTGGATTTATCCCAAATGGAACTACTTTTACTTTTAAAATAAGGAAGTATCTAACATGTCCTTATTTTTTTTAAAATGGTTGATGGTTGGAGAAAATGGTATGAAATGGTAGTGTTGAGATTTTATTTTGTCTTTTTTGGTTTCTAAATGCTCCAGATGCTTTACAAATGATTTTCAGTTGTGTGTTATAAGGGAAAGAGACATATGCTAGAGTTAGAAAAATCTGCAATAATTGGCCTGCAATGCTTTCTAACTCTGTGACCCTGAACCCAGCTCAGTTTTTTGTTTGTAAAATGGGAAAAATATCTAGCTTTAAGTTATTGCAAAGGTTTAAAGTGAAGTACCTAGTAGTACAGTGACACATAGATATTCAGTAAATATTAGATTTCTTCCCTTAAGAAGCAGTATTGCTTGATTGATTCCATTGATTTGTTTATCCATTCACCAGTTATTTGCTATGTAAAAGACATTGTAGGGGTACAAAAAACACTAGTTGTGGCTTCACCAACAAACAGCAATTACTAGGGAATATTATTATTAATAATAATAATTTTTTTTTTTTTGGAGGTTTTGCTCTGTTGCCCAGGCTGGAGTACAGTGGCTCAAAACTACAGGCATATGCCATCACAGCTTGCTCTAGTTTTTTAATTTTTTTATTTTTGGAGACATGGTCTCTCTGTGTTGCCCAGGCTGGTCCTAAACTCTTAGCCTCAAGCAGTCCTCCCACCTTGGCCTCCCAAAGTGCTGAGATCACAGGCGTGAGCTGTCACGCCTGGTTGAGAATATGATTTATATACAGGTTGAGCATTCCTATTCTGAAAATCTGAAAACCAAAATGCTCCAAAATCTGAAAAAAACTGAAATCCAAAATACTTCTGGGTCCCAAGCATTTCAGATCAGGGATACTCAACCTGTATAATTAACTGTTAGCATTAGGCATAATGTTGTATGGGACATAAGTGAAATATACAGAGTAGGAATCCATAGTAGAGACAGATTTTTCTATTTTGATGTGGTAGGGGAACATCAGGGAGGATTTAATGGAAAGCATGGTCATGAAGGGAAGAATTGGTAGGATTTAGACTTCAGAATGGGAGGAGCCAAGCAAGAATGATAGATTGAGCAAAGCATGTCATCAATGTTCATCACTACCAGCATCATCATCATGGCTCTTTAAGCGTAAGAAGCAAGTCATTTTTACTAGAGAATACCCTATATAAGTCAGAAGAGATACTTAAAACCTAATGGTAGCCTAACAAATATCTTCATAAAAGTATTTTATCATGTAGGTCTCTCAGCACATACTCATGTGGAACTTCCATATTACTCTAAGTTTATTCTAATTGCTGCATACCTCGCTTCATACAATCCAGCAAGAACTGACAAGAGGTTCTTTCTTAAGGTAATAGTAACATACTACTTTTTGCTTTATTTTTGAGGATCTCAGGAATATTTTGAAATTTCTTAACACTTGTAAATTTCTAAGGGGCAGAGAGTAGAATAAGAGATTGCTAAATATATATTTAGAACTCATTCTCTAAAGCTGTGGTCTTCAACCCCCAGACCACAAACTGATACCAGTACATGGCCTGTTAGGAACCAGGCCACCCAGCAGGAGGTGAGCAGTGGGCAGGCGAACTAGGGAAGCCTCATCTGTATTTACAGCCACTCTCCCGGTCGCTTGCATCACCACATAAGCTTCGCCTCCTGTCAGATCAGTGGTAGCATTGGATTCTCACAGGAGTTCGAACCCTGTTGTAAACTGCGCATGAGAGGGATGCAGGTTGCGCACTCCTTATGAGAATCTAATGCCTGATCTGAGGTGGAGTTGCGCTGGGGATGCTAGTGCTGTGGAGTGGCCACAAATACAGATTAACATTAGCAGAGAGGTTTTGACTGCACAGAGACCATAGTAAATCAATTGCTTGCAAACTTATATCAAAACCCTATCAGTTAATACCAATTTGCTGGTGAGTATATGTGGTGCTTGTTTTTCCATTCTTGAGATACTTAACTTAGTAGAATGGGTTCCAGCTGTATCCAGGAGTATACAAGAGGTGCTATATCACCATTGTTTCTATTAACAGATCAACACGTAAGTGGACATATAGTAATAACATTTGTTGGGTGTTGGGCGGGTGGGAAGGGGGAGGAGGGGATGGGTATATACAAACATAATGAGTGAGATGTGCAACGTATGGGGGATGGTCATGCTTGAGGCTCTGCCTCGAGGGGGAGGGGGGCATGGGCAATATACATAACCGTAATATTTGTACCCCCGTAATATGCTGAAATTAAAAAAAAAACCCTATCAGTGAGTAACGAGTGACAATTAAGCTGCATCTGGTGGCAGGCTTATAGTAATATTACAGTGTAATACTAATAGAAATAAAGTACACAATAAATGTAAATGGAATGCACTTGAATCGTCCTGAAACCATATCCCCACCCCATACCTCTGCCCCTGGTCTGTGGAAAAATTGTTTTCCATGAAACTGGTCCCTGGTGCCAAAAAGGTTTTGGACCACTTCTCTAAAGGCTTTAAATTAATATCACAACCTGAAATTTGAGAGAAGGTAGGTGGTTTCACAGAAGAGAGGAAATCAGGAATACGGTAGGTAGTAATACTAGATTTAAAAAATACATAAATAAGATTTTGGTTCAAGTATGGAAGACAGAAATAATTTTAAGGATGATAACTCTTTATTCTTCTCAAGTTCTTACTGTAGTGAATTATTATCAGAAACATTCACAGTCCTCTTCTACATGGACATTAGAGAAATCCCATTTTAGAATTGCTTTTCTTTTTTTCTTTTCGTCACATTTGCATTTTAACTTCCTGAGAACTTTCCAATCTCTTTCCTCTCCTTAAGGTCTTTGTCTATGTTCTGTCTTTCTGGAAATCTTCCCTTTTCATCCTTTAGATTTCAGTTTAAATGTTACTTTCTCATAGCAGTCCTCTGTGTACAACCTGTCTTAAATAGGTCCTCTTTATTGATTGTGTCCTATTTCACCTGAGGTTTGTTTTCTTCTTTGAACTTACAACAATGTATAATAAATTTGTGTGGGTGGTTTGTTTTTGTTTTTGTTTTGTGTTCATTTCTTCCACTGTTCTTTAGTTACATGAAAGCAAGGACTACATTTATTTTTTCCCCCACTATTGAATTTTGCGTGTCTAATTAAATGCTCTCAGCATTTGTGATGTGAATTGCCAATCTCCTTTATGGGCTGCATAAAAACCCATTTCTCTTTGAAAGTTCTGTTTTTATTGCAATAAATATGCTGTACTAAATTAATATAATAAATTCCTTTAATAAGTGTCACTATTTTATTTTAAAATCTCTTTGTTCATGTGCAAAAGTAATCTTGGATCCAATCCATATCTAAGTCAAATCATCCTAAAATATGTTGAAGTTTAATATATATAAGATGATAAGAATAAAATTTTTAAAACCCTAAAATATATAAATTAGTATTGTGTGTGTTGTGTTTTAAATGAAAATTTTTTTATTTTATGGAGTAGTATCTTCTTCTCATCTTAAAATTTATTTTGCTTAATTGCAGCATCATGGGAAAATCAAGAAAACTAACTTTCTAAAGAAACATGAAAAGGTATTTACATTTTAATGTCTCTAAGGGAAGAAATCTAGGAATTGAAGATAGTATAGGAAATTGATAAATGCATAATTATATTAGTCACTTTGGATGTAAGAACTTGTTTCTGTTGATATGATACCATTATAATATTGTAATAGTTTTCATGTTGAAAACATTGATTAAAGGCACATCCAAGTGTACTAGTGCTGATGATAAAACTGAGTTGATAAAGTTTTTTTTAGTGATTTAGTAGTTGAAAAAGATCACCCTGAATTAATTAGTTTTACACAACTGATTAAAACCAGATATTTTCTTCCTTTCCCCTTTGAAATACCCACAAAAATGACATTGAAGAAATAAAAAAGGTAAACTCATAAAGACTATAAGTAGATGAGAGACCCCCAAAATTTGTAATTGCATAGTAGGTAAAATATTCAGGTGACTAAGATCAGAGAAGGCTAAAATCTAGTTCCAAACCAAGCTGATTTGGCCTGAAGGATCTGGGAAAGCCTAGGAATTACAGGCATTGAGTGCTTTTGAAGGTTAAGAGTAGGGATAGGGCAAGGTTGAAATTGTTGAGAGGAGCATTTAGACTGTTCAGATCCCTTGTTCCACTTTGTACATCCAAACCACTGCTGCTCCTCTCGGCAGAAGATAGAGAATTTTGAACAATAGACTTTACACTATAGAAGCTGTGAGTTTTGTTTCTCTTATTCTCAAGCAGTTTTTCTCAGTATACGCTTCTAAATTGGTATAGTTTTCTTGGGACTTTAAAGACATTCTTTTATTGCCTCCTGGCTTTCGTTGTTGCTGCTAAAAATTCAGCTGGTAGTTTATTATTCCTCTTTTGGTATCTTTGTATTCTCTAGCTGCTTTTAAGTTCTTTTCCTTTGATATTTTTAGTTTCACTGATATATCTGGGATTGAATTTTTTAAAATTTGGGATTAGTTTTGCTTTCTGGATTTGAATAATGCTACCTTTATTCAATTCTGATAAATTCTCATTCAATTTTCCAATATAACCTCTTCCCCATTGTTTCTAACATGTCTTCCTGAGATACTGATTAGATATATATTAGAATAAGAGCTTGCCTATTCTGTAGGTTGACAATATCTAACAAAGTTAATTTGTGAATGTACTTTGTATTGGTCAGGATAGGTTGGGCTATGCTGCGGTAAAAACCTGCAAAACCCTCAGTGGCTTACCACAACAGAAGTTTTTATATTCCTTACAACATAACTAAATGTGAGTTAGGTGGTCCTTTTTTATCTTAGTGATGTTAAGTGACCTTCCTCTACCTGCAGGAGTGACTGAGAAAGGTAGTCGTCCTGTGTGCCCAAGAAGAAAAAATGTTGGCAAACACAGCATTGTCTCTGCTCTATTCTTTAATCTAGCAATCCCACTTACAGAAACACACACATGTGCACAAGGAGAAATGTGCAAGATTGTCAGTCACATTATTATTTGTAATAGTGATAGGTTTTTAAAAGCAAATAATCATAAATAAAATGGAATTCTGTAGGGTAGTTTAAAAATGCAATAGAGATACATGTATATATATGCATAAACCTTAAAAAACAATTTTGAAGGTAAAAAGCAATTTGGTAGATGTGTTCAAAATGATACCATTTGTATAAGATTTTAAATCATGCAAACAATACTATATATTGTTTGTGGATACTTATGCCAGAATAGGATAAAAACCATCATGAGAGTCCATCAAATTCTAGGTAATAGTTCCTTTTAGGGAAGTAAAGGGAGAATGGGATGGAAGAGTGTTCAAGGCGGCTTCCATTTATCTGTAATGTGATATAATGTTTTATTCTTTGCACATATAGCACAATATTAGGATTTAATAAAATTCGGTGGTGAGTACATTGGTATTTATTAAATTAACCTCTGTACTTTTCTAAGTGTATGAACTATTTAATGAGAAAAACATACAAAATTTAAGACCTGGAAAATGATTTCTAAACTATCTCTCATATGTAGATAGCTGAGGTAAATACGTCATTTTGTAATTCTGAGCAAGTATTTTTCTTTACAGTCATTCTTCTTTTAGGTAGTTATTCTCATGCATGTATATATAGTTTCCAATTTTTTTTTTTGCCATTGTTAAAATAGAGTACTTAAATCATTACATTGCTATTAAAATTATGTGCTAGTGTAACAGGACTTGAGCACTGCAATTTTCTAATGGCATGTAATTGTATCATATGAGTCTGTATGCAAGTGTGAATATTTTACAATCTTCAAATTTTTTTTTTTAATTTTACTTTGTTTCAGGCTGACAGCTCATTCACTTTATAAAATATTTTATTAGTTTTCTAAGCTTTAAGCTACTATTTACTATAATTGATCTGTTTAGAACTATACATGTTGAACAAATACATTTTCCAATCAGTGGTACAAAGTGGAATGGTGAGAAGTAAGTAGTAAGCTCTGGTCTAGGAGTTAGGAACCTCATTTTGGTTATGGATTATCTTGACAAAGCACTTGGTGAAGTCCTTACCATCTGATTATAACAGCAAAATAGGTGTGACGTTCAGGACTGGGCTGGATGACTGCCAAGTTTTTTAATTAGTATTTGTTGGTACTAAGTCAGAAATCTTGAGAAATATGTCAAAAGATAAATCATGATCTATCAAGTAAATGTTTAACTTAGAGACTAAAAGTTAGATTTGTTAGCATCTTTAGAGGAATTATATAAAGTATAAATATATTGTTAATTGGGAATTAATAGTACAGAAAGTAAGTACTATTGTATAGGAAGAAAATCCATGTTCTTTTTTTTTTTTTTTTTGTAACAGACAAGCAATCATCTCCTTGGACCAAAACCATTTCCGTTAGACAGATTATTAGCAATATTATATAGTATCGTGGACAGCAGAGTTGCTCCAACAGCAAATATCTTTTCCCAGGTAAGTTCAATCATAGGTTGTTATCTGTCATCTTTGTGGAATTCTTCGGATAGTATAGTTGATAGAGTTTCAGGTGTTTAGATTTTTGGTCAGCATATGTTACTGTTTTAACTATATAATGAACAATTTTCTTGGTGAGTAATTAGAAATTAAAAATACAGAATCTTTGGGGGTATCATTGAATTTGCCTATATTTACAAGTATAACCTCATGGCAAAAACAATGTTTCTGGTTCTTTTCAACAAAGGAATTTTTAAAATTTAATGATTTAATGTCTTGCTGATTAAACAAGTTACTTGATGATTAAATTGATGAATTATAATATGAATGTAGTTTAATGAAGAAAACATTTTTAAAAATTCATTTGTAAGAAAGTAATTGACAATGTCCTCATTCCTCATATATGTACTTTGTAGGTTGACATTATGCTTTTTTAAGTGATCTATTTTCTGGAAAAATCAAGTTCTCAAGATTTCACTAGGTGGCAGCAAAGCATAAAAATAGAAAATGTGGCTGTTTTAAAAAATGAAGTTAGTTTTTTTAGTTGACATTTTAAGAAAAGCCTATTCATTAAGATTATAGCCATATTAGATTTCTTAAATAATCCAGAAAACAATACTTAGCACTAGGTATAGGTGGATAGAAGAAAAAGCAAAATGATGTAACTAGTATTTATTTAAAAGCAAAGTCATGTCAGATACTGCAATTAACATTTTGTTTTGTGTATGTATTTTTAGGTTGAGAAATATGTAAATAATAAAATTTACATTTTAATTAATTTACTGACGAAATAAATCTGGTCCCAGAATGGATGTCAGACCTTACAATCTAATATGTGTTGGTAACTTTTACTTCTTCATTTAAAGAAGAGTTTGAGTAACAAAAATAAATATAATTACAGTGTTCTTAACATTGAATTTAGATAATTTTTATAAAAGTCAGCATTTAAACAAAATTGTATCTACATTGACTGTGTACATACTGAAGAAAGGTAGTCCACTCAGTTATTAGGCTACACAAATAGTCTGATAGGTAGATCTATAGATAAGTAGATCCCTAATGCTGATAATTTAAAAAATTTAATTCAGTTTTCATCTGTGTTATAGGGATTTTTATCCATTTTTTAAAATGCTTTAGAATTAAAGTAGTTTTTAATCAAACTTTATATTTTATTAATAGCTTCTTACAATATGCAAAATTTTTGTTTAGTTTTTGCTGTTATAACTCTGAAATAGCAGGTATTTATGCTCTTTATTGCAAGCAGTTCAGCTTTCACAATATGACACAGTGAATAAATTTTTGAGAATTAAAGCCTAGGGAAGTGAGGTAGATGGTGCTTCTGAACAGAACAGGGAAGTGTTTGTATCACATGTGATTGTACTTCTCAGATACCCAAAAATTACCTTTGTGAGGGGCACAAGGAAGGATAATCAATGTTTGGGTTTTTTTTTAATTTTAGGAAGCTTATAATTTATTCTGGGGAATAAAACATATTAAAATAATGTTTTAAGATTGTAAATGGATGCTAGATAGTGCTGCTGAGAAGTTTAGAGCAGAAAGAAATTACTTCTGGATGGATTGGGCAGGATGAAAGAAAGAATTAATAGAAGATGAAAAATAGAGCTTGGCTGTGGAGAATCAATAGAAGTTTTTGTTCTTTATTAATATTTCTGATTTACATAAGTGATACATGTTTGTTGTACGAAAATGAGAAAATGGATAAATAAGGAAAAATAGTAGCTTAAAATCACCTGACCTCATTTTCCAAAGGATAGCATTTAGATTAGAGATTAAGAAAAGAGGATAATATGATCAAAGATACTGAGCTGGGAAAAAGCAAGACACATTTGTGAACTGTCTCTCTGGTTTGGTTGGAACTGAATGGGATGGAATTGTAGTGTAGTGGTAGTAGTTACTGTAGTTGTGATTGCAGTAGTAGTGCCGATAGTACTAGTAGTCACAGACATACTGCCACCACTGCATGTCACACCTTGCTGTTAGTACTTTATGTTGGGAGAGCATATTGCTTTCCTAGAAGTAAAATCTTTAGCAGTTTTATCCTCTGGGAAAAAAATTAAGCAGGTTAAGGAAGGTTTCTGATTTAGAGATTTACTAGCTGCTCTGAGGTTTAGACTAAGATGAGCAAAGTCTTTGTTTTCAGCAATGCCACTAATGTAATTAAGAAACAACTTGGCCCCAAATGTATCTTTATTTGTTAATGAAGTTAAATTTTTTTCAATCTTGGCAGTTTAGTTGGTCTTTTTATTCCTTATCTCTTCTAATTAATATTTAGTAATCAAAATGATAAACTTTGTGTATTTGAAACATTGCTATAAATGAATTTCGTTATGTTCATTTAATAACAAATCATTTAGGAACTTGATCTTAGCCATTCTCATTTGAGATAGGAAGATTGGAGAGTATATAGGGATAGATGCAACTGGCCCTAGGGAATTGACCTGTACTTTTGCTTGGTCAATAAAGTATTCAAGAAAATCAAATACCATACATATTCAAGAACAAAATGTAGCAGGAATCACATCTAGTAAGAGTATTTCTCCCATATGCCTTATGTATTTTTTCATCCCATTGACTCCCAGTGACCTTTTCTATTTTTCTTCTTTCTGTGTTTATTAATCCATCAAAACTATACTCTTACCTATAGGAATGTCAATTTATATTTAACCTACACACAATTTTTTAAGTGAAAAAAATATGACCACATTTGTAGTGGAAGTGATTATTTAATTTGAACACTAGATGGCAATATTGTTACATTCTAGCTTTAAGGTGGCCTAGGACAACATCTGTTTACCTGTTGATAGTGTCTTTGATTTAACACTTTATTTGGTTCATTTGAATAAAAATAAAATTGCCTGAAAATATTTAATGATATAGGTGTGTGTGTATGTACATGTTCATGAAAATTTAAATAAAATTGGTAATGAATTGTATTGCATGAATATTTTCTACCTGGAAATAAATTGCTTTTTATTGATTGTGATGTATCTAAATGAGATAATAATGTATTATTTTTCTGTTTATTTAATCTATATACAACTGTTTTGAGGACTTATTTTATAGTGATGTATTGTTTTTATAGCTGGATTTACCACTTACATAATTATTTAAAATTTTTTCACGTAATTCTCTTGAAGCTAAAGTTTATTTTCATTGCATTTTATTTAAATATATTCTATATTGAAGTTATAAAAATAGTAACTTAAAGAATCTTTAAAGTTTATTAAAATTTCAGTTAATAATCAAACTTATAATAGCAGTATTAGTAATATAGTTGACATTCTTCTGAATTTCTTCATTATTGAATTTTATATAAAATTCTGCTCATTAACTCTTCAGTCTCATAAGTAAAGAGAATAATAATACATTTAACATTTTAAATTATGTTAATGCTAAAATGTATTGAACTTAAATATGATTTAAAAATTTTTTTTAGACTTTTAAGATCATTTCAGTCTTTTTATTCAAAGAAGATAAATGTAGCCCTTCTGTATATGCCTGGACTTTATGGATGACAAAGCATTAATTCTGGTGTTTTGTTTTTTTTTTTAATTTCTCCTTTCATCATAGAATGGATAAACTCCCCATTTACATGCAGTAAATGGGTAAGTTTATAGGTATTATTTCTAAATTTTTAATTTGATTAGATATAGTCTTGAAGACCATCTTTAAAAGAATACTATTAAATCATTAATATCTCTTTTTCCAGAAGTATATAAAAGCCAGGTTATACTTTCTTATTTTTTTTTTTCTTGAGGAAAAGTGATGATTTGTTTGGAGATTTTTTAATGATCTTTTTCATTCTTTTGATAGATCTGTATCTTCTCTTATTCGATTTTGTCCACTCCCTCTGTAGTCTTGTAGTTAGGTGAAGGCAGTAGGAGTACAGTTCTGTAAGATGTCAAATAATATCACTTATTTTAAAATATTAAGCCATATTGCTCTTTCCCCCAGAGAATGAAATTACTAAAGAGTTTATTTCTAACGTCACTGGTATAGGTTTCTAATGTGACTTGTAAAAGGGAAATTACATTTTAAAAAGTAGGGACATTCAATCATATATATATGTATATTTATATCGTATCTTATTCATCTTATTTGATTAATTAGTATTATGAAAAACAATTTTGAAAATCATTAGAATTCTGCCATTTAAAAGTTTTAAAATGATATAGTTATTACTGTATTATAAAAAACAACATATCTGAATTAACATCAAGAAACAACTGAAAGATAAAAGCACAGTTCTTTTAAAAAATATTAATAGTTCTATGTGTCATATTGACAACTGGAATTTTTTAGTAACTAATACCTAATTTATGATTAGGTTTAATATTATACATAATTTAATAAAAAATTAAAATGTTCTTATAAATTTATAAGAGCATGAATAAAAAGCATTTTGGAGCATAGTTTAATGTACCAACATATATATATATTTTAAATATACATTTCCATTTCTACTTTCTCTGCTTGTGAACTCACATCATGAGACTATATATTGGGATGTATTTGGGCTTATTCATTATATCAGTTTAACTTTTCATTCATCAATCAACTTAATCTTTTCTCACAGACTTTGCATTTATTGTGCCATTCAGATAGCCTTAAGTTTTCTACTCATTTAGGTGTTGATTTATGAGCCATATAGGATATATTTAAACTAATTATTTTTTCCAATGAATTTATCAGAAAGCATAACGATAATTTAGTTATTTTATCTATAAGGGTTTTTTGAAGCAAATACTTCATCAGTAATTCACCATAGCTGTAGGAAGATGTTTTTGCTATACTATACTTGTTAGGGTAGCTAATGTTTTACTCAACCCAAACCAGATTTTTAGCATTTTTCTTCAACTACAAATAGATGTGTAGTAAATGTGTATAGTTTTTAGTTTTTTAAAGTAAAGGAAGTGTTTATTTGTTTTTTAATGTTGAGACAGGATCTCTCTCTGTCACCCAGGCTGGAGTGTAGTGGCATTAATGTTAACCTAGCTCACTGCAGCCTCGACCTCCCAGGCTCAAGCAATCTTCCCACCTCAGCCTCCCAAGTAGCTGGGACTACAAGTATACACCACCATGCCCGGCTAATTTTTTGTTTTATCATTTTTCATAGAGATAGGGTCTTGCTATGTTGCCCAGGCTGGTGGGTCTTGCTATGTTGCCCGGGCTGGTCTTGAACTGCTGGGCTCAAGCGACCTTCCACCTCAGCCTCTGAAAATGCTGAGATTACCGGTGTGAGCCACTGTGCCTGGCCAAGATTTCATTAATGTTTTTTTAATTCTAAAACTTTTAAAAATACTTTATTCTCATTCAAGCTTTAAATTCAAAGTCAGTATTTATCTTTTTTCCATAATTGGAGTTAAATTTTTCTTTCTCTAAGATTTTATTTAACAAGTATTTACTAAGTGCCCACTATATTTCAGGCACTGGATTGAGTAAAGAGAGTATCAAAGTGAAGCAGTTGTGTCTGTGTCTTTCTAAGCCCTTCATTTGTACTGGTGCGGCTTCCAGATTCTACCTTGGATGTACATTTGTATTTACTAGGAGGACATATATTAATACAGTCTGAAAGAACTAATACTTAAATACTTAATAAAGTGAATAAATAAAAATAAGATTTTTTTTACATCAGTATTTGATTTTTTCCTTTTTCTTTTTTGAGACAGGGTTTTGCTCTGTCATCTGGGCTAGAGTACAGTGGTGTCATCATAGCTCACTGCAACCTCAAACTCCTGGGCTCAAGTGATCCTCCTGCCTCAGCCTCCCGATTAGTTGGGACTACAGGTACACACCACCATGCCCGGCTAATTTTTCTATTTTTTGTAGAGACAGGGTTTTGCTCTTACTCAGGGTGGTCTTGAGCTCCTGACCTCAAGCAATCCCCCCCGCCTCAGCCTCCCCAGGTGTTAGGATTACAGGCATGAGCCATTGCATCTGGCCAGTAGTCCTTGATATTTGATGACCTAGATATTTAAATGTTTCCTACCAAGTGATAGTATACCTGCTGGTTGAATGTTCCCTTCTGACATAACTTACATGAACTTAATGTTTGGAGCAGTGATTGTTTGATGTTAATACGTATAACTAAATTTTGTTAATACCCAATTAAATTTAGTTATGTTGTTGGTATCAAACAATCTTAGTTGAAATTTGTAACTGAGGTTATGGACACAATCAATGTAATGTGTATGGCCTATTAGGAACTGTCTGAATGGCTTTGTGTATAGGCTGTTAGGGATTGTCTTAGTGGCTTTCTTAAAAAGTAGGCTTGGTGTCATGGCTCATGCCTATAATCTTAACACTCTGGGAGGCTGAGGCAGGAGGATCGCTTGAGGCCAGGAGTTTGAGACCAGCCTGGCAACATAGTGAGACCTTGTCTCTACAAAGTATAAAAAACTTAGCCAGGAATGGTGGCACATGCCTGTGGTCCCAGCTACTTGGGAGGCTGAGGCAGGAGGATCACTTGAGCCCATGAGCCACATGCAGTGAGCTATGTGGACACCATTGTACTCTAGCGAGGACAACAGAATGAAACTCTGTCTCAAAAAAAAAAAAAAAGATTATATGGCTATATTTCAAATACTTTGTACTCATTTATAATATGCTCATTATATCACTCTTTTATATACAGTATTTCTAACTGCTTTTATAGATTTTTAACCAAAAGCACTTTAACCAAATATATTGATTTTATAAAGACTTTACTTATGATTATAAACCTCTTTACCTTAAAAATTAATTTGCATATTGCATACTATAGTTTTATTCATATTTCTACAAAAAGTAATTAGATGTATTAAGTGCTAGTCACATAGCACTAGAAATCATAGTTGATAAGAATACAGCATATATTGGTTAGGTTAGAATTTGAACCTTGTAAACATAAAGTTTAATATTCTAAAATCTAACTATAAGATATTTACATAAAGTGATTTGAGTCTGGACATTGTCTTGATAGATGTTAAACTTGGGACTACAAAGGACTTTTTTCCTTAAAACAATTCCATGGTTACTAGAGTATTAGAAATGTGAAGAGCTATTCCTTTGCAATTTCTCTGTGCTCTGTCTTATACCAGCATTCCAGTGTTTCTGTAATATACAACTGAAATACTTGATGCTATTAAGTTAAATTATGTAAATCGCAGAAAATAGCTTGAATGCTAACATTTTCTAATAATCTTACTATGTTTTTTTCTTAACCATGACTGAGATTGTGAGGCATTCCATTCCAAAGATGGTAAAGGAGCCTTACTTAATGCCTACTTCGCTGATGAATAGGTCAGCAGGGATGCTGTTTGATAGAGGCTGCCTCTTCCCTAGCAGCTAAGAGCAACACTGCCATGATGCTCAGTCTCCACTGGTGCAGTAAATGAGATTCTCAAATCTCCTACTACCCCTGGTGTGGATATATTACTGTTCTGCCATCAGACCACTCTGCAGTAGGTGTCCATTTCAGGAGATTTTTTACAAAACTGTTTTGGGATGCTTCATGTTTGAAAAAGTATAAAGTTGATCTGTGATTTTCACTAGCTGCACCATTGTTGTAAGGAATACTAATATTAATCATTGCTAAGTATTATAAAAAGCATGACATATTTTATTATACTGCCCAGGGATAAAAGGTGGTTTTTTTGTTCTTATTTGTAAGAATAGTGTTTTCCCCTACTTCTTATCTTCCCTGAATCTGGTGTTAAATTTTTTAGTGTGATGACCACATTGTCTTTGTGAATATATCAGTCCAGCAGTAGGCATTTTTACTGAACTGTAGAAAAATGGAACCATTGCTTAAGGGTGACATGTAAAATACTGCCTAAGAGATTTAAAAATTTTGTATAAATTATGCTCTCTGCTGTTTTATAAAATAATACATTGATACTTTGCTTTTGTAGGCAATATTTTATAACTACCTTTCTCAAAATCTAGTATTGCTTCCAATAAGTATACCAAATGTATATCCTTTATTCACATTTTTTGGGAAAGTATATTTAACACCAATAAATTCTATTTGACTTGGCACATTTTTTGATAAAAGCACAAAAAAAGTTTGTGTGGATATGTGCTTACAAATGCATATTTAAGAGACTCCAAGCTGTTAATATAGTGACTATATAGGTAAATCCATATATTATATTAATAATAGTCTTTCTTTTCTGCTTACATTTTTAAATTACATTATCTACAGAAACCAAGTCTACATTCCATACCATTTCTTGTAAGGCCCTTCGCAGTCTCTCCCCAATTTCTGCCACTTCCCTTATACATCCTATAAACCATTCATAATAAGCTGTTTCCTTTCTGAAAGCAAACAGAGTTTTCATTATTTTGTATTACTACATGTACTGTCGCCCTACCACCACTGAGCTCTCTTTTATGCTCTCTTTATGCTTCTCAATGAAGTGCCATTTCTCAATGAATCTGCACTTTGACTCCTTTCCTGTTAGTTCATTTCCTTCTCTGTAATCAGATAATTGTGTTTACACATATTGCTAACATAGCACTCATATTGTGTCATTATCATCTTATACATTTTGTCTTCTACTACCCTGAATTCTTTGAGGGCATAAACACTGTTTTTTTCATTTTTTTACATCTCTTGCACAATGCCATGAACATGGGATTCACTCACTAAATGACTTCCCATTCTCCTAACATGCATTTATGGTCTTCCTGGTTACTAAAGGTTTGCAGTCATTTGCATGCTAAAAAGTTACAGAGATTAGAGGTGCTGTCTTCAGTTCATCTATGTATAAACATACATGCCACTTTTTGTTTATCTGAGCATATTTGAAGACTTACAATCCACCCTCCTTTTGGGGAGGACAAAAATTCATGCTGGTGACTTAAAGTTGAACTGCTTTGACAGTATTTGCTTATCTCCTCCATGTGCTGCACCCACCACCTCTACTTTGTGTGTATACAAATGTCAGTTGAACTCTCTTGATATATGCCGTGAACCATCACATCTCCTGAAATCAGATCATATGTAGTATTTGTTGGGCTGTATGAAACTCATACACACATTTCACATGCTAAATTTGTTTATTTAAATAATTTAATATGTTTCAGATTGTAAAGCTCTCTAGGACAAGCAGGATAGGGTATTTCATAAATCAATGGACATATATCCCAACCTATGAAAGTATAAAAATAATGAGCATGTTAAAAATTAATTACAGTTGTAAATTGATTTCCTTTTGTTGGCAGAAAGAACAGTTTATTAGCCCAGGAACAGGTTCACACTGTTTTTACATCAAGCATTTCCAGCTGAAGCTTGTTAGTGACTGCCTCTCAGATTAAGAAAAAAAGATCCTCACTGTGGTACATGAACTCCTATTGTTAAGACACAAATAATCAGCTCATCCCCTACATGGATGAGAACAAAGAACATAATAGTACACAGAGCAAAGATTAAACAAATTTTCATAACCCGATTTAAGATGTAAATCTAAAAATATTGCACATATAAGGAGGTTTTCATTTTTTATTTTTCTTTGTGAATGCCTGTCATAACATAGGAGCTAGTCAAAGGAAGAGGAATATATGCTTTGATTTTTTAATCAGGTAGATTATTTTAAGCTAAGGTAAAAATAAAATTCTTTAAACAGTGTCAAAATGCTGCTAATGTATGGAAGCCAGGAAAATACTATTGTCTTTGATAGTAGGAAGCTTCAGAATTTTAGGGGGTTCATTTATTCTTAAACCTAGGACAAAAAAACAGAATTTTTATTTTGAGGAAAAACATCAGTAGAAACTTCTAAAAACTTAGAGGTAAAATCACTGACTTTTAGTATAGTTTTTAAAAAACAACAAAACTTTGTTCTGTATATTCTAGCATGAAATCTAAATCCTGACTTTGAAAAAGAAAATCCACTCCCTAGGCTATTCATTTGAATTTTATTCATTTGACTTTGAGCTTGACAAAATAGACAAGAAAAGTAGCTGTGGAAAACAATATGTACTCCCCTAAAATCTGAACATTATTAGCAAAAGAATATGTCTTGATAGGTTATAGAAATTCAGAAAGGAGGTAATAATTTCTCCACAACTTTTAAATTTACTTAAATAATTGAAATGACTTTTCTTGAAAATGATTCTAGTGTTTCAGGAAAGACCTTTTTATTACCTTTGCTTTTTAAAGATTTTAATATTTCTCCTCATCTTTAGTACATTCAGCCATTACATATTTTGTATGATTTGTGTTGTGAATCTTTTTGTAAATGATGTTTAATCCACAAATGTATAAGAAACTTTGCTTTGGGATACCATTTTCAGTGTTATCTAATAATTTCAGATTTTAAGGAATGCTTTTCTCCTCTATCTTAAATTATTTATCTTTTAAAAATTAAATCTTAAAAGTAGTAATTTTATGTCTAATACTGTATATAATCTGATTTATGAAGAATTAACATATCATTAGCTTAAATGAATTTTCACATTAATATTTTACTTTTGTGACATCAAACCCCATACATTTAACAATTTTGTTCATAGGATTGTTGATTGCTACCTCTCAAAGCTATTTTTTTCTGGGGCAGGACATTTGCCTATACAGTATTGAGATACTTCTTTGTCCTTATTGCTACAATTTCATTTAAGGTTTTTTTTCTCTATTTTACCTGGTTTCTAACTTCCAGCATACTCATTCAGTGTGGAATGCTGCCAGAGTTGTCATTTTACTCACTTTTCCTTCTTCCATAAAACTTTCCTTAATCTATATCAACAAAGTTACCTCTTCCCTGTATTCTGCAGCTCCCTGTTTGGGATTATATAAAGAATATGGGTTTTGGATTGAGATGATATTCAAATTCAGTGCTCTTTTTACCACTATTAACTTAGTGACCTTGAGCAATTGACTAACCTCTCTAAGGTTGTTTCCTCATCTGGAAAAAAGAGTTTTATTTCTAGTATCTAATCATGGGAGAGTTGTGGGGATTGAAAAAATTAAAGTGCCTAGCACAATGTTTGCCATAGAGCCAGGATGCAATAATAAATTCTAATCCTTATTCTACTAATTCCTCTTAGTCACTAATATTATTAATTAGTTCCCATAGCTCTCTTTTTCTCCCCCTCTCTCAATTTTGTCCATATCCTCTGCTAGAACCTGAGGAAAGGAGTGAATACCAATTTACATATGTGCCATTCTCAGGAATTTTGAAAGACAGTAGAAGAAAAGATAAAAGCACACAGACTAATACTGAGGTTCTTTAGTCACAGTAGTAATAGCCTTAGCAAACCACTTTCTAATATTCATCAACACCCAAAGTGAGGCATTGTTTTGGCTAAACATTTTTAGTATGCTAAGTATTAAAATTCAGTGCTTAATTTAAAATGTATTATTACCATTCTGAAATATGTTCTAGTAAACCTCTAGCATGGCATATGTGTTGAATTACTTTTCATTGGGGCTTTTGGATTAAGTAATTTTGAAACATATTAGTTTGTTTGGGGTGACTGACTAGGGACTGATAATGCCAATCATCCTTTTATGATGTCTTTGTTCTCATCCATTAAATGAGGCATTGATCTCCAAGGTTTCCAGTCCTGATGAGCTAGCCCAGAATTTTATTTTGCAATCATTTTTATGTTGGAAAATGTTACTTTTTAATAAATTTGAAGTGCATTTGGCTTTTATAGCCCCCAACAAACAAACAAACAAACAAACAAAAATAGAACTTTCACCATTTTAAAAAATAAAAAGAATGTGGGTATATAGAACACTCACATTGAGATTTATATAACAACAGTTTTGTTATCATCATCCTGTGCTATAGGGGAGGTAATAAGTTTTACTAGCAGTAGGTTTGTGGCAACCTTTATGGGCTCACAGCATGAAACTGGTGGCTACAAATTCTGCTTGAGGCTGGGCCACAAGTCACAACTAATTATCTGCCTGTAGGTAGGAAAAATCTATAATCTATAAATGTTTTAAAACCTACCCCAGTGACATATCAATATGGAAATGATTAACATTCTTTAATCTTTCCACTGTAAGCCATGTTTTATCAAGTGTTTTTTTTAAAGTCTTACATATAAGGGTCAAAAATGTTTTTATTTTTACAAGTGGATTTTTTGTAGCTTTATAGGTACTTATGGATACAATTTATTCTTATAGTTTATAAGGTCTTTCTCAAAGCTCTTTACATTTTGAGTACTTATCAGTGTTTTTATTTTTTAACTATATTATTTTTGAGATAATTACAGATTCATCTGCAGTTGTGAAAAATAACACGGGCTTTCTCTTCCTGTGTGTCCTTCGCTATTTCCCCCCAATGGTAACATCTTGCAAAACTGTAGTGATATATCACAACCAGGAAACTGACATTAATACAATTTACTGATCTTATTCAAATTTTCCCACTTCTACATATATTCATTTTATGTCTGTCTGTGCATGTTTGGTAGTATGAAATTTTATCCCATGTATAGTTTCATTTATCTACCACCACAGTCAAGATACACACCAGTTTTGTTACCATAAGGATCCCTTCTGTTGCCCAATGATAACTGTACTTCCCTGCCTCCCTCCCTCCATTCCTCCATAACCTTCCCCTTCCCCAATGCTGGCAACTGTTAATCTCCACCTCTATAATTTTGTCATTTTAGGAATCTGTATAAGCAGAATCATATAGTATGTAACATTTGGGAGTTGGCTTTTTTTTTTTTGATTCAGCATAATTAATTCCTCTGAGATTCATCCAAATTATTTGCATGTGTCAATACTTCATCCTTTTTCATTGCTGAGT
Organism: Cheirogaleus medius; assembly: GCA_008086735.1. Lineage (NCBI taxonomy): Eukaryota > Metazoa > Chordata > Mammalia > Primates > Cheirogaleidae > Cheirogaleus > Cheirogaleus medius. The sequence goes on from VBSM01003176.1 coordinate 35,649,164, forward strand.
AGTACTCCATAGTGTGGATATACTAGAGTTTGTTTGACCATCCATTCATTGAAGGACATCTGGGTTCTTTCCAGTTTTTTGGCGATTATGATTAAAGTGACTGTGAATATTCAGGTACAGGTTTTTCTGTGAACATGTAGTTCTCTGGGATGAATGCTTAAGTGTGCAATTGCTGGGTAATATGGTAATTATATATTTAGTTTTATAAGTAGTATCAATGTTTTACCACTTCAACTGAAGTCCATTTAGGTCTTTTTATTTTCCCATTTCTCAAATACTGTTTTGAGTATCATATGGTATTATAACTTTTAATCAGATATGTTTTAGAAAACTCATGAGGAGATATTCTCTTGTATGAATCCATATATCTGCTCTGTCGGTTCTTTTTTTTTTTTTTTGATGCCCAAAGTTCCTTCTTTTATTGTTTCCTTTTTGTTTGAAGAACTTCCTTTAGCCATTCTTTAAAGGTCTCTTAGTGATAAATTATTTAGTTTTCCTTTGTTTATGTTTTTATTTCTACTTCATTCATGAAGGGTAGTTTTGCCAGATATAGAAATTGCCAATTCATTTTGGCAGGACTCCTCTTCAGTCCAGGGGAGGAATGAACCTACCTGGGTAGATTTTCTGTTGCTGGATTGTGGATTGGGAGGTGCAAGGACTAATTTACCTTCTGCTGTTGGGTGGGAAATTACAAGACTCCCTCTATTATTGTTCCTCCAATCCTGAGGTCCCTAAGCAGTCCTCTCTCTTTCCATCTTTCAGATCCTATTGTGGTTGCCTCGTGTGTTATTTTCAGGGTTGATTGTCGTACTTAGCAGGGAAGAACAGCGCATGTGAATATATGCCATCTTGTTTGGACTGGAAGTTCTCCTGTATTAGTCTTTTTTCTAACCCTCTGTCTACACCCTTTGTTAGTATTTGTTTCTGAAATATATTCCAGGGTAATTCATAGTTCAGTTGAATGAGAAGCCTTGTGTAATTTAGACAGTGCTAAAAAGGATTACAGAATATTCAAGTATATTTTACCATTATTATTTAGAGAGGTTTTTCCCAACAAAGATTAAATCCTTCTAAGGCCTTTATTTATTGGCTGCAAAATATTCGAATTTATTCTTCTTTGCTGGAACTTACTATAAATCACTTTCTGCATTTGGGGACCTAATAACTGGAATAACTGTTATGTATCTCTTTTCTCTGAGTGACAGATTTGTCACTGAGTCCTCAGCAGCTAGATGAGAAAGTTTCTGATCCCATCTCTGCCTTATTTATGGATTCACATGCATACATACAAAACTGAAACACTGCTGTGAATCTGAATACCTTCACTGTCTAGAGACTTCTGTCATATCAACCCTGACCGTATCAGACTATTTAGGTATTCATACTTGCCTGGAGATCTGAGTTCATCATTTTGTCATGAACATTTAAAGTTTAGGAAGGAAGTAAATAGATATTTGATTTGATTCTGCTCATCTTTGAATGTATAGTACCTAGAGTAAATCCTCAAGAGTCTCATGGATATGCAATTGGAAATAAAAATTACATAATTTAAGGATTGGATCATGGAGAGGAAGGTAGATATTCTTATATTTGTGTGTGTATAAAAATAATTTTCCAAAAGTTTCATATGTATTTTTTCCAGAAATTTTCATTTAGTACCGTTATAAATTAATATGTTTGAGATTCAAAATGTTGACAACACATAAAGTAATCTTTGTACTTGATTTTTTTTTCAGTTTTACGCTAGCAATATTTTAATAAACTAGGAAAGTATTTTTCAGTTGTTGGTACATTTGTTCACTGCTTTATGTGTCTCCTGAACTATGTATTTGTATGTTGAGTTTTAGAGTGATTTTTATATGATAAAGTCAGTGAAATGATTTTTTTTAAATGTGAAAAATCACATCTTTATTTAATTGCTTTCTTTAGGTTTAGATTTTTTGTGTGTTAGCTTTTTCTAAATCAGAACCACTCACCTCATCCTCCACCCCCTGCAAAATTGAACAGTCATCTTATTAACATTTTAGAAGTACCTTTTGGCTGCTGCATCTTGAAGTGATTCTATATCCTTTGCATGCTTTACATGATTGATTTATCCATAGAATCTTGATAGAACTGACAGTGACTTCAAAGGCCTATTCCAACGTTTTGCCTTTGGACATTTATTATGACTAATGTGGTAAAAGTAATAAAACTATTAGGTATCTGAAAATATTTTTGTCTTAACTGGATTAAAGATAGATTTTGTGTTTCTCTATGGAAAAATTATGGAAAAAGAGTAATTTAGCATACAATTTGGATTAAAGAATCTAATTAAATATGTGAGAGTATTTGAGTTACAGGAAAGTAGAAGTTATAAGAAATGTTATAAGGAAATGCCAGTGGCAAAATAAAAGGTAATTAATGTTTTCTTCCATATTAAAAGAAGAGTACTACCGAGACCTGCCTTTAATAATAAAGGGAGTTTCATGTGTGATTTTTCAAATGACTATTACTAACCTATTTTAGTAAATGAATCCCTTATAGAAAAATAGGATGAGTTGAGGTTAATGTACTCTGCCATAGGAGACTATGTTAACTTTTTTCTATATATCTTCCCACTCATTAAAATTTCAGGTCTACTCTCTTCATGGATTTATTTCCAAACTGGGAAGAACATAGAGTTGTCATATCTCGGCTTTCAGCAACACTGACTCTACCCTAAAAAACCCTATATCCCTTGGCTGCCCTTCTTGTTCTTTGTTTCATCCCTTAATAACAAAGGTCTTAAGCAGCTAATCTTATAAGAGATATGAGCTCAGGGCCTACATTTTATCATTATTGAGTATACCTTTCTTTAAAACACTTTTTAAGTCTGTTTTGTCTGGTGGTGTAACTATACCTATATCATTTTTCTTTTTAGTTAGTATTTGCTTGATGTATCTCATTCTGTCCTTTAACTTTCACGTATGCTTCTATTTTATATGTATCTCTTCTAAATAGTGTGTCGTTGGATTTGTTTTTTCAGTCAATCTTTGTCTTTTATTTGAAGCATTTAGTTTACCTTTAATATAATTGCTAATATAATTTTGTTCAAATCTGTTATCTTGTTTATGCTATTTGACTTACCTGATCGTTTTTTATCCCATTCGATAGGTTGCATTGTCATTTTATTGATTATTTCCTTTGCTGTGCAGCTGTTGAGTTTGATGTAGTCCCACTTACTTATTTTTGCTTTTGTTTCCAGTGCTTTTGATACCGTATCCAAAATATTGCCAAGACTAATGTCAAGGAACTTTTCCCCCATATTTTCCTTCAGGAGTTTTATGATTTCATGTCTTACATTTAAGTTTTAGTTTATTTCAAGTTAATTTTTGTGTATGTTGTACACAAAATTTTATTCTTTTGCAAGTGGATATCCAGTTTCCCAATGCCATTCTTTTTTTTTTTTTCTGAGACAGGGTCTCGTTATGTCGCTCATGCTGGAGTGCAGTGGCCTCAGGCCTCACGATAGCTCACTGCAATCTCGAACTCCCGGGCTCAAGCAATCCTCTGATCTTGGCTTCCTAAGTTAGCTAGGACTACAGGAATGTGCCACCACTGCCAGCTAATTTTTCTAATTTTTGTAGAGATAAGTCTCGGTCTTACTTAGGCTGGTCTTGAACTCCTTTCCTCAAGCAGTCCTCCTGCCTTGGCCTCCCAAAGTGCCAGGATTACAGGCATGAGCCACGGCACCTGGCCTCCAGTGCCATTTTTTGAAGAGACTATTCTTTTCCCATTACATACTCTTGGCACTCTTGTCAAACATTACTTGACCTTATATGCATGGTTTTATTTCTGGGTTCTCTATTCTGTTCCATTGATCTGTGTCCCTGTTTTTAAGCCAGTGCCATACTGTCTTGTTTACTATAGCTTTGTAATATAGTTTGAAATCAGGAAGTATGTTGTCTCTTGCTTTGTTCTTCTTTATTGAGATTACTTTGGCTATTTAGTGGTTCCATATGAATTTTAGGATTGTTTTTTCTGTTTCTGTGGAAAATGCCATTGGATTTTGGTGGTGATTACATTGAATCTGTAGATTGCTTTGGATAGTTATGGACATTTTAATAATAATTTTTCTAATCCAGGAACATGATTATCTTTTTACTTGTGTCTTCTGGAATTTTTCCCATCAGTGTTTTATAATTTTTAGTGTATAAATCTTTTACCTCCTTGGTTAAATTTATTTCTAAGTATTTTATTCTTTTTGATACTGTTATATTAGGGATTATTTTCTTAATTTCTTTTTTGAATAGTTCATTGTTAGTGTATAGACAAGCAACTGATTTTTGTCTGTTGATTTTTATATCCTGCAACTTTAATAAAAATCATTTATTCTAATGCTCTTTTGATGATCATTTTTAGTTATCTTGTAAATATTTAGAACATCCCTGCGTGGCTAACATATTTAGTTTTGAAAACTAAGGCCCAGATTGTTTAAGTGAGTAATCTGAACTCTCTACTATTAGTGGCAAAAGATAGGTTTTCCTAACTTTGAATGTTTTTGGTAAGTCTTCCTAACTTTGAATGTTTTTTTTCTCTTAAACTATTAGGTTGGTGCAAAAGTAATTGCACCACAAATTTTAAATCACTATAACTAGGCTCAAACACATATTTATTAATCAAAATAGGAACCACTGTAGCAGACTTGCCATATAATTGTGCAGCTTAAGAATTAATCTTAGGAGAAGGAATGCATGCCCAGCCCAGAGCGGCGTAAGAGTCATACATTCCAGCTTAGGTTCACCTAACAAACAGGGTTGCTGCTTGAAGGCATAACAAAGAGTTTGATCTTCTGCACGTAAGTAAGCAAATGTTGCCCAGCCCCACAGCCCTGGGGGTCTGGAGGCCACTTGATAAACATCTTGCCCTTATGGGTATCGCCCGAGCTCATGGGATGGCTGTTTAGCCCATGATGGGTAAGATCACTCAAGGGGGGGACAACCTAAGACAGGCACAGCCGCAGGGGGCCAGGCCGAAAGGGATGGGAACAGAAAGTTCCCCTTTGTGGCTGCATTGCTTATCTGTGCTTATCTCAAACTCTGGCTTATGGCTGTAGACTTAAGCAACCGCATTAAGACCCCGAGTCATGGGACATCTGTGTCCTTAGGCTACGTGTTCCGGAATCTATGGCCATTGTTGCAATGCCTAGGTGGTCACATATAAGGAAGTAACTTTGATTTTTAGAGTATAAGAATAAAAGGACTGGGGCATTTGGGGCTGCAGTCTTGTACCGACTTTATGTGTGTCTGTGTCTTTGTGTTATATGTCCATCCCCCGTCCTGCAAACGGGCCATGACAACCACTACAGTTAACACATTTTTGCCAAAGAGAAATAAGTTTGTTTATTCCTGTAGCATAAAAATCCATGCTTCTGGATTCAAGGAACTCTTGGAAAGCATTTTCTGCATAATGCTGGTCGTGGAAGTGTTTTCCCTGCAAAAAGTTGTTGAGATGCTTGTGGTAGTCGGTTAGCGAGAGGTCAGGTGAATATGGCGGATGAGACAAAACTTCATAGCCCAATTTGTTCAACTTTTAAAGCATGGGTTCTGCGACTTGCGGTTGGGCATTGTTGTGGAGAAGAATTGGGCCTTTTCTGTTGACCAATACTAGCTGTAGGTGTTGCAGTTTTCGATGCATCTGCTTGATTTGCTGAGCATACTTCTCAGATGTAATGGTTTTGCCAGGATTTGGGAAGCGCTTTGGAGCTGCTTCTCGGTCCAACTACTGGGTGGTCCACTTTTCATTGCACATCACAATCCTATTGAGAAATGGTTTGTTGTTGTTGTGTATGATAAGAGAAGACAACACTTCAAAACGATTTTTTAAATTTTCAGTCAGCTCATGAGGCACCCACTTATCGAGATTTTTCACCTTTCCAATTTGCTTCAAATGCTGAATGAGCGTAGAGTGGTCTATGGTGAGTTGTTTGACAACTTCTCGTGTAGTTGTAAGAGGCTCAGCTTCGATGATTGCTCTTGATTGGTCATTGTTAACTTCTGATGGCCAGCCACTTCACTCCTCATCTTCAAGGCTCTTGTCTCTTTTGCAAAACTTCTTAAACCACCACTGCTCTGTACGTTCCTAAGCATTTCCTGGGCCAGATGCGTTGTCGATGTTGTGAGTTGTCTCGGCTGCTTTACAACTCATTTTGAACTTGAATAAGAAAATCCCTTGAATTTGCTTTTTGTCTAACATTCTTTCCATAGTCTAAAATAAATATAAAATAAACAGCACATAATAAGTCATTAGCAAAAAAACATAAAGTGAGAAATGCACATTAAAGTGATGCATAACATAACCACATTTATTTAAGAATGTATTCCAATATCAAATGGCAAATTTCAACAGTGCTAAAGCCACAATTACTTTTGCACCAACCAATATACTCTCTTCTGAAATTAGATCAAGCATGGAATCAGAATGGGCCAGGGGTGGGAGTATGAAAGAGATGATTGGATGATCATAATACCTTGAGTGACAGACAACTCTATCTCCATGGTGGGCACAAACTTGTAGCATGTACCAGGCTTCCAAGTTAATGAGCAAGGAGTCCTTTGTCTTAGTGCTAGAGGCATACTGCTGGGTACATTCTATTGAATGCTCCCTTTATGATTGTTTTACAGATCATCTTGATTCTTTTAACACACACTTTTTTTCTGGCAAGAGTATAATGCAGCTTATTTGATGTGAGCTCTCTTAGCTGTGATCACAAGTTAGATACATTTTTCAAAAGTTTAAGGCTGGGCACAGTGGCTCATGTCTATAATTCCAGCACTTTGGGAGGCTGGAGGATTGCTTGAGGCCAAGAGTTTGAGACCAGCCTGGGCAACATAGCAAGATCCTGTCTCTAAAGAAAAAAATTAGCTAAGCATGGTCTACTCTGGAGGCTGAGATGGGAGAAACACCTGAGGCCAGGAGTTCAAGTCTGCAGTGAGCTGTGGTTGTGTCACTTCACTCCAGCCTCAGTGACAGAATGAGATCCTGTCTTTTACAAAAAGTTCTTTTAGAGCTTCAGTTAGGAGACGTAAGTCCTACTCAGGTGACTTTCTGGCCCCATCCAGTCATCACTTTGGGCAAAAGTCATTGAACATCTTAGTTTCTGCATTGGATAAATTAATCATTTGAATCTAACAGTCTCTAATGCAGGGGTCAGCAAACTTTTTCAGTAAGTGACCACATAGTAAATATTAGATTTTGTAGGCCAAGAGATAAAATGGAGGATATTATGTATGTACCTATATAAGTAAGAGAGCAAACTCTTGTCTTACCCCACTTCATTTGCCTGGTGAGTCATTCCAGATGGCGGGGCATGCTTTGTGCTCAGTTGCCATCAGCTGGAGACATTGCTGGGACAAAAGGGGAAGAGGCCTGGCAGGCAGGACAGGCAGGGTGGCCACCATGGTCAGTTTCACTCTCTGTCACAGTGACACCCAGGACCCTGTGCACCCTTCTTTTCTCCCAGAGAACCCAACTGCCTCAATGAATTTCAAAGGATTGCTAGTATTAAGATCACATTCAGTGATTCCCCCCAAAACAAAACAGAAAAACTCTATAACTTGGAAATTAAGAAAAACTTCTAAAATAGCTTGGGAGCCAAAGAAGAAATCAAAATAGAAATTAGAGTTAAAATGGAATATTCCAAGGTAGTAAGGTAAAAACAATGGGATGAGAAAATATGAATTCAATACAATAAAAGGCAAGAAAGGAGTGAGAAAGACACGTAGAAAAAGAGACAAATAGAAAGGTTGGTATAATGGTAGAAATGAAATTTTAGAAAATCATTAGATACATTAAAAGCAGATGGATTATGTGGTCCACGTGAAGGGTGAAAGTTATCAGACTATAAAAACAAAATCCCACTATGTGGTGTTTACATGAGATCTGTCTAAAGTTAAGAAAACATAAAACTTGAAAGTAAAATCATGAAAAGTAACATAAAAAAGGCATAGCAAATAAAAGAATGCTGATATAGCTATATCAAGATTTTAAAAAATACACTGTAAGCCAACAACATTACTGGAGAAGAAAGGGATCATTATATTAATATAATAATGAAAAGGTTTAATTTGTCAGCAAAACATAGTAATTTTGTTGGTATGCATTTGACAACAGAGCTTCAAAACAAATAGAATCACAGGAAGACAGACTTTCTATGATAATGAGATAATTTTAATACTTATTTCAGGTGTTTTTGTTTTTGATTTTTAAAATAGATTTAGGTGGTGTGCATACAGTTTTGTTACATGGCTATATAGTGTAGTAATGAAGTCTGGGCTTTTAGTGTGCCTTTCACCTGAATAGTGTACAGTCCAGGGGTCCTCAAACTTTTTAAACAGGGGGCCAGTTCACTGTCCCTCAGACCGTTGGAGGGCCGGACTATAGTTTAAAAAAAACTATGAACAAATTCCTATGCACACTGCACATATCTTATTTTGAAGTAAAAAAACAAACAGGCAAAAACACCCACATGTGGCCCGCGGGCCTTAGTTTGAGGACACCTGGTATACACTGGACCCAATAGATAATTTTTCATCCCTCATCCACCTCCCACTTGTTGGAAGTAGCTGTAGTATCACTAAGAAAACAGTAAGACACTGCAGATTGTCTCGGCAAGGCAAAATCTTTACTTCTGATCAGAAGGGTGTGTGGCAGCAGCAAAAGCAGCCAGCCAGCAGTGCGTTACAGGGAAGTTTTTCATCTTTTTATCCCTAACGCAGACCTAGGGCTGTGTCTCATCCCATTGGTAGGGACTTAGACCTCACAATTTTGCCTGTATCCAGTTGGCTAAGGCATGTTGTTGGGATAAAAGGGAGAATAAGAAAGTTAAAGTTAGTAAATGTGTTGTTATTGTTGGGGTATTTTTTTTTTTTGGTATTGCAATAAAGGAAATTAAACCAAGGTTATTGCTATTGTACAGTTTGTGCTATGTGCTAATAATTACGTAGAGCTGGATATCAGAAAGAATATTCCTTTGGCAGGAAAGATTAGGCCGAGGTGATCTCCTCCTACATACTCTCCCACCTTTAGGAGTTTCCAGTATCTGTTATTCACTCTGTATGGCCATATGTATTCATTATTTAGTTCCTACTTATAAGTGAGAACATGTGGTATATGATTTTCCATTCCCAAGTTACTTCACTTAAAATAATGGCCTCCAGTTCCATCCAAGTTGCTGCTAAGGATATTACTTCGTTCTTTTTATGGCTGCATAGTATTCCATGCTTTATGTATGCAACATTCTTTTTGTCCAATCATTGGTTGACGGATACTTAGGTTGGTTCCATATCTTTGCTATTGTGACTAGTGCTGCAGTAAACATACAAATGCAAGTATCATTTTGATATAATGATTTCTTTTCCTTTGTGTAGATACCCAGTAGTGGATTTCTAGATCAAATGGTAGATCTATTTTTAGTTCTTCAAGAAACCTCCACACTCCATACATACCACTATGGAAAGTAGTACTTTCCATAGTACCACTCTCAGTGTCATTTAAAAAATGGTATATATAAGATTTGAAAAATACAAATAACAAGCCTTATCTAATAAGACCTAACAGAGCACATAACAGCTGCAAATTGCTTATTCTCTCTAAAACAGATAATTTATAAAAAATGTTTCAAGAAATAACCTAGTTAGTGATAATGAATTAGAAATTAAAACCTTTTGAATGCATGGCTTCATATTTTGATGTATTAATACAAACTTTTCTAATTGAAGTAAATTGAATAATTTACTAAACATAGTATTTTCACTACATAAAATACTGTAGTACCTATCATCTATCATCACTCTTTGTTAATAGTGTAATGACAGCTGACTGTACACTGCATGACAGTTTTCCCTTTAAAATTATAATGGGAAATCTAGTGGAATACATGTTAGTGTAGTAAGGTGAGCATGGATTCTTCTTTTGAATTCTTGCTAAGCCACTAGCTCTGTGATCTGGGGAACGTTACTTAACATTACTTAACATTTCTAAGGCTCATCTATAAAATGAGTATCAATAATGTCCATCTCATAGGGTCCTGAGGAATAAATGAGATAACATGTATAGAGTACTTAGGACCAAGCAAATCACTACTAATATTATTTTTATTCATAGAATGTTTACTTAGCATCTATAATGTATTAGTCCCAAATTAAGTGAGCATTTTAATATCTAAGGTACATTATTAGGTATTACAGATATTAATACTGAAAACTCATCCTTTATATTGCCATAGAGCAGTTGCAGGTTACCAAGTTTTCAGATATTTTCTTCTTGCTGTTGCTGGCTCTTTTCCTACTGAACTACAGGAGATACAAATAAAAAATTGGGAGAAGATAATGAGCTGCTCAAAGAATTTCAGCTCTTAGATCAGCTTGCTTTCTTAGATTTCAGAGCGTTTAATACTTTGTTTGGCCTTATGAATGTGAAGTTATTTTGTATTTTGACTTTGACCTATCAAAATACACTTTTGCTTTTGCCAGCACTGATCCTTCTGTTGTTTTCCTTACCACTTGATCAATGATAAGTTTTAAAGCAAGACCAAGCCCAGGTCCAAGGGCTTCATTTTTTTCTCTTTTATTTAATCCGTGACCCACTCTGAAAAAGGCCCAAATCCACGTTGTAATTGATTGATTCCTAAGAGAGTATAGATTTTATATTCTGAGGCATTTAGATAAAAACGCCCTAAAATGCTTATTGTAGGAAAGGTGTGTGCTGTATTTGTAGTTTTCAAGGTTTAGCAGTCCTGTGTCTTTAGTCATTAATGAAACAAAGCTGTCTCTAGTGGAATCCTTAAGGACTGATTATTAGTTTGAATCAGTTGTTAAACTAGGACTCTTTAACGACTAGTTGTTAAATTAGGACTTTAAACATATGAACACATTTGTGTATATATAAATTGTGTATATAAATTTCAAAGTAGTCTATTCTTTGCAGATATTGTAGATATTTTTGTGGATTCAGTTGTATATCTTTATCAAAGTCACTATAAAATGTTTCAAAAACAAGGACATCACATAATCTCATTAAAATAGTCTCTCATAAAAATGTTATCTCATTTTTAGATTACTTCACTAGTGACCCTTCAGCTGTTAACCCAGGTTGGCCATGATGATCAGCTTGATGGACCAAAATACAGATGCACAGTTTCTCTAGACTTCATTAGAGCTATTGCAAGGTATGGATAGAATAATCATTAAGGTAAAATGTCTTGAATAATGTAAATGATATACTAAATATAAAAACTAATGTTCTTCCTAATGTAACATCATTAGTTGCTTAAACAAGAAAAGATTATTTAAGTGCCAGTGAGTAAGCTCCACTGTAGAGTGAGCCCTCTCATCAAATATACAAATGATATAAAATTGAGAGAAATAGCTAATGTGTTAGATAGCAAAAATCAAGATTCTGAAAGACCTTCACAGACTAGAATAATGGTCTCATAGTATTGCAAGGTGAGATTAATGGACAGTTGGCTACAAAAAACTCATGTGAACTGAAACAAGATGGGACAGACCTGGCTTAAGTCCTAAGTCTTTAGCTGACTACAAAGCTTTAAAAATCCTGACTTTGGTAACTCTGATAGAAATATAGTGTCTAGTTCAAGGGATATAATAGTTCTGTGTTTTGCCATAGACAGATCACACGTGTTGTGCTCTGCAGTGTTTAGAGTTTTATGAGGGGCATTAACAGATAGGTACATGCTGAAGAGGCATGAGGAGAGTGGTAGTGTGAGGAACTGTGTTGCACCCCTGACTGAAGGACAGGATGTGAGAGAAAAGCCTTAGAAAGGACACGTCAACTGTCGCAAGTATTTCAGGGGCTGTCAAGAGCAAAGTGGATGAAACTAACTCTGAGTAATTCTAAAATGTTAAAAGTTCTAGGGAGGAAAAGTATGTTTGTCAAAATGAGAGCTGTCTAAAAATGTAATGAGTTTCCTCACAAAGAGGTGTACTTACTGTTATGGAAAATGTTCAAGCCATTTATATGAATAAATGACTTCGTCTCATGGCTGCAGCTGGATAACAGTCTGTCAGGACTGTAGTAGAAGAGGTAATGCGTGTGTCGACAGGTAGGTTGAACAAGACAACCCATAAGACTGGGTTCTCAAACTTTCTGAATATGAAGACACCATTTTAGCATCCTTTTTAAGTTAATCATGAGCGTATTTACATATATTCCAAAATTCGTAATATATAGTCCTGAGACATAATTTGTTCAGCCTGAAAATAGTACTTGACATAGATATGGATTTGCAGTGAATTTTACGGCTTCTTTTTTTTT
>VBSM01003176.1:35661557-35679214 GCA_008086735.1 Cheirogaleus medius
CTCGGCCTCCCAGAGTGCTAGGATTACAGGCGTGAGCCACCATGCCCAGCCAATTTTACAGCTTCTTGAGGATCTGAAGTCTACACATTTGTAGCCCCTGCCCCGAAATAGTCTAAATTAAAAGTTCTGCCAGGCACGGTGGCTCACTCCTATAATCCCAGCTACGTGGGAGGCCGAGGCAAGGGATATTCACTTGAGGCCAGGAGTTTGAGGCCAGACTGGGCAACATAGTGAGACCTTGTCTGTAAAAAAAATGTTTTTTAAATTAGCCAGGCATGGTGGCACACCTATAGTCCCAGCTACTTGGGGAAGTTGAGCCAGGAGGATCCTTTAAGCCCAGGAGTTCAAGGCTGCAGTGAGCTATGATAGCGCCACTGCACTCTAGCCTGGGTGACAGAGTGGGATCCCATCTCTAAAAAAAATTAACTAAAAGTTCTACGATACTATGATGTAGGTATTTGCCACATTTTGGTGGCATATAGACTCTAAAACACTAAATGAGGGTTTTAATGTTTCATTATGATAAAACCAGACAAACTTTTACACAGAGGAAATTGAGCAGAAACTTTTTTTTAATGTATTCAGTATGATCATAAAGCAATAATTTTTCTTTTTAAAACAATTATATTGCAACCTCCATTACTCAGAGCCTCTATCCAAGGCAAACTTAGGGATAAAGCCTATATATTTCAGGGATTTTGTTGTTATTCCAAATGTGTTGGGTTGTGTCCCACCATAATCATGTACAGGACAGAGGTTTGTGAGTCCCTAATATAGTGAATATACATTGAATCAGACTGAATTTGTTGTCAGTCCATAGCATCACAGTGATAGATGTTAAATAAATCCAGGGATGTGCACTTCCATTTATTACCTCAGAAGGAAGCAGGAACCATAGACCTGGAATTTTGCCCTAGAATTTGGGAACTCATTACTTTTGTTTCTTTACTGTTCCCTACTTTCCATGGCAGCATCCAAACTATAAGCACCCTCTTCTTCCCACATCTGCCCTCTTCCACTGTCATCCCCATAACATTTTATACTTTCTGCTGACTTAACCTCCCGCCCATATCCTTCCATCTTCTCCTAATATTCTTCTTCATTGCCTTAACTAAAACCCACTTCTTTCCTGGGGACACTAAAATCCCTGGAGTTATCCCTAATGGTAGCTGTTTATTTTCTCAAACACCAATCACTCAGGGATGGAGGTAATTTCAGTGCCATCCTTCCTTCTTGTTGCCACTTGCAGACTGTTAGTGCCCCCAACTTTTTGTAAAAATGTGAGCATCTTTGAAACCCATGCGATCTGGCTCTATTTCCTATTGTCTTTGTGACTGATTACTTTCCACCAACCTCCCAGCCATTCCACCTTGTGTATTGAAGAATAGAGCATGTGGTTTGCAGACTTCTTTTCCACCTAGATTCTTAACTCTGTTCAAAGCACAAGTCCTAACATTTGTGTTCACTCTGTTCAGCTTGTACTGTTTCACAGAACAAAATTGAAACCATCAGTTGAGATTCCTTCAACTACCTACATTGGTGCCCATCTTCTCTTTCTTACCTTTTACAGTAGGGTGGGGTTCCTCTTCCTATCTAAGGTGGATTCTTCCACCTGTGCTCTGAATTCCATCTCTTCCATTTCCCCAGAACCTGTGTTAGTCTCAGGCTATTTGTCCTCTCTGTGGCACCTAACATTGCTGACCACTCTCTCTTTCTTAAAACTGTCTTCTTTTAGTGCTTAGGATTCCACAGTCTTCTGGTTTTCCTCCTTATTCTTTGTTTTTTGTTTTTTTTTATAAGGCTCATTTGCCAACTTATGCTCCCCACCTGACCTTTAAATATATATAGCTGTTTCTGGAGGCTTGGTCCTAGGCTCTTCTAGACCTAGGTCTAGGTCCTTCTCTTTTGAGGTTATACTTTTTTCCAAGGCAACTTTAGCTACACCTTTGACTTCAACAACCAACTATATATTAATAACTCCTCTATTTTTAAATATCAGACCTTTTTTAAAAAAATATATAATCTTGACCTTTACATTTCCAAAACTGAACTCAAGGAATTCTAACCTCTGCTTCAGTCAACCAACAAAAAGGGAAAGATCAGGTTTTCCACCAGTGTTCCCCATTTCAGTGATTAGCACTGCAATCTGCCGTGTTGCCCAGGCCTGAAACTTGGGAGTTCTTCTTGACATCTCTCTCCCACACTCCCAGTATCCAGTCACTAGTCCTGTTGAGCCTACCAAGCGCCTCCTATATGTCTCAAAGCTATTCACTTGTTATCATTGTACTGTTACTGCTCTAGACCAAGCCACTGTTATCTTTTCTCTTGTAGCCTGCTAATTGATCTTCTGTCTACTCTTACCCCCTTATAATTTATTCTCCACACAATGTCAGAATAATTTTATAAAAATTTAATGTCACCCATCTACTTCAAAGTCTTCAGTAGTTTCTCATAACTCTTGGAATAAATTACAGAATCTTTCGAAAATTGACAAGGCCGAAGTGATCTGGCCCTTGTTGGTGCCTGGCCACATCTGGCACACATACCTTCTCCCCTTTTTATTTGCACTTTAACTACTCTGTCTTTCAGGTTTTTTATTTTTACCACTTTGCTTCCCATTCTTGCATATGCAGCATTTTCCAACTTCTCCTCCTCTTTAGCTACTACATAACCTTTAGATTTCACCTTAAATGTCTGTCTCCTAAAAAAGCTTTCTCAAACATACCATGACCACCGTCACTCCCTTCTACTCCAACCACACACAATAAGAAGGTCCCACTTTGTTCTTTAGGATACTTATCATAGTTTTAATTAAATAATTAATTGGAATAATTAGAGTTCATCTTTCTTTCTAGAATATAAGTCCATGAAGCTCAAAGCACACACAGTGTCTATCACTGCCTCAGCCTCGAACTTAGCACAGTGTTTTAAACTTAGTGTGTGCTAAATAAATATTGCATGTCTTTCTGTAGTAATTAACAGTGAAACTTAGGTGAAAGGGAACCATGTGGCCTTGTTTTGGGGGGCAACAAGAGGAACACTATTTCTGTTTACTGTATTTCTTTCTAGCTGCTTACTTTAGAAAATAATTCATTTGTGTTCTGTGGGACAGAATCTCCTTTAACATGTAAAAGTTATCCAAAATTCTTAAAATTGCATTTATATGAGTCTAATATCCATGAAAAGCCAGAGAAAGTTAAGTGCAAAGTACTTAACTCTCATTGTAAGTTAAAACTTTAAAGTGGTTTTTTGTCTCCAAGGACTTTAACCACAAAGTTGTCTTGGAATGTGTGACATAATTTTTGATGTTGCTCCTGTGGTTATTCTAACAATTTCTGCCATGTCTTGAAAGAATTTATGTGGGATCAATTGGCAAGTCACCTATTTATATCGAGGTGGAAGAATGATAGAGGTAGTCAAACATCTTGGGCAGTTAATGTTTCTTAAAGGAATGATCTTATATTCAATTCCTGATTAATGTAGTTTTTTGTAAAATCTAAAAATCTTATTGTATGATTCAGTTTGCTTGAGTACTTCCCAGTGACAAAGCAGAGAAATAGAATATAAATGAACACATTTAAGTTGCTTAGTGTTTCTAAATCACTCCATGTATTCTATTAAAGAAATTTTTTTTTTTTTTTTTTGAGACAGAGTCTCACTCTGTTGCCCGGGCTAGGGTGCCATGGCATCAGCCTAGCTCACAGCAACCCAAGACTCCTAGGCTCAAGCAATCCTCCTGCTTCAGCCTCCCGAGTAGCTGGGACTACAGGGATGTACCACAATGCCCAGCTAATTTTTTCTATATATTTTTAGTTGTCTGGCTAATTTCTTTATATTTTTAGTAGAGACAGGATCTCACTCTTGCTCAGGCTGGTCTCGAACTCCTGACCTTGAGTGGTCCTCCCGCCTTGGCCTCCCAGAGTGCTAGGATTACAGGCGTAAGCCACCACGCCTGGCCTTATTAAAGAAAATTTTATCACACAAATTGTGCTATAGTGAATAGTAATAGATTTCTGAAAATCTATAAAATAGATTTCTGAAAATAATTTTTTAAAAAAAATAAAGGAGTCCTATCACAGACAAATCACACTCTTTTCATTTGTTTGTGTTCTCTTTTAGTATTAGTCCATTAGACAACCATTTCTCCATAGCTATCACAACATATTTGCAATTCTCTGTTCTCCTTTTCTCCCTTAATGTAGAAATGCCTTCATATTGATCATTTTGTATGGCTGTGTGATATTCCATCAAATAATGTCTTGTAATTTAGGGATTTCCTTAGTGCTGGAATTTAAATTGTTTTAATCTTAGCTTATTCTAAACTTTTGTTTCCATTCAAGGCCAAAAAAACAATAAAACCCCATTAAATCTATTTTACCTTGTTACTTTAGCTTTATAACCTTAAGACCTAAAGCCACTGTGGGGAAATATGCCTAGAGATGTACAAATTCCACTTCCCTTTTTTGTCAGTGGTCAAGAGTAGCCTACTCCATGTGTTTCCTTTCTAAAATCTAAAAAAAGGTCTTTTCAACCTTTATCACGATTTTTTCTTAAACCATTTGTTAGAGGTATCTGTTGCTAGTAAATTTGGATGGTTATAGAGTTGAATGAAAGAAAACCACATAAAAATAAAATAGCTTTATGATTTAATAACCATACCATTTGTGTCTTTATGCATAAGATTCGTTTTAAATTTAAGTAACTTTTTAGTTGTTTTATCACTGCTAATGATAACAGAATTGTTTCGGCAGCATTTTTATACCACTTGGAAAAGTTTAGTGTTCTTTGGGGAAGCATTATTATAATGAAACAATTAAGGCATTCTTCAGTCCAGCATTAGGTACCACAATAACTATGGCATCTCTTTTTATAAGCTATTTTTAAATGTGTTTTCATAAGCAGTATCTATAGTTCCCATTCCAAATTTTTTTAAAAATTTGATGTCAGTCATTTGCTTAGAAACTTTTTTAGAAAGTTTATTACAAAATGATAGAAAAAAACATTAATTGATGATGGTTTAATAAATAAGAACATGCAATTAGTGAATCTTTAAAAGGCTATTCTCACATGGATGATTATTTTTGCAGAATTGAATACTTAAGGCTTTAATTTTATACTTACTGCTCGATCATTATATCTAATTATTTTGACCATTTATTCAAATAATAAACCTCTAAGTCTGAATATTTATAGTGAAGAATGAGTCTGATGAAAAGAAAATAATTATATGTCTCTCTCTCTATTTTATTCTGCCTGCCATCAGAGTACAAAAATATACATTCCCGTCTTCTGTTTATTGTATCGTATTCTTGGATCATACAGATTTAGTTACAATACACACACAGGTCAGCCAGCGTTAAAAGACTGAAAAGAATGAAAACTACAAATGAGGACAGACGAGCTATGCATTATGTAATGACAAAACAGGTGTTTTGGAAGATAAGCAATGTTCAGAAGCAAAGAAGATTTAAATACTTTTGCATCTCTAATTACTTTATTCTGGCTATTAGACAAAAAACAAATAGCTTTCAAATGAAACCTAAACTTTCTGTAGTACAATTGAAATACAGAATGTTGAATAGCTCTAACTTCCTTTTTTAGAAAAGCAAACTTTGTGCATGGCATAAGCAAACTTTTTAAAAAAACTGTGTTCCTAGTGACATTTAAAAAATTAGTGTGAATCTTATAATGGTGCATTTGATAACACTATAGGATTGTTTAGCATGAGTTGTGAATTATCTTGCATGTACTTCACAGAATCGTACAAAGCTGAGCAGTCTAGGGGTGAGGATGCTAACATGTTATCTGTTTTTGTTTATAGGACGGTGAACTTTGACATAATAAAATACTTGTATGATTTCTTGTGAAAACAAGCTTCAAAGCCATATGGCCACTGTGACAATGACTAAGCCAAGCTGTGTTCATCCAACTACTTAGCTGGCCAGGGAGAGGAGTTCTTTGGCTCTATTGGATTTGTCCAAACAGGTGCTGGCCCAGCATGGAATCTGATGAAAATATTCTGATTGGTCTGGGTGGATGTGAGCAGAAGACTATTTACCAGGGACCCTGGAGTATTTGGAAGCAACGTGTTAATTATAAACAGCAGGGTTTGAGCACAATCTGTTCTACTCTTAATGATGTTATCTTAACACTGAAATTGCCTGAAACCCATTTACTTAGGACTACATTTTGCTCTGTGAACTATCCCCTGCGCTTTGAACGTGCCAGCAGCCCTTGTTTATATGCCCAGTCTTTTCACTTCCTCTCTACAGGAGCCTCTGCAGTTGCTTGCCAAAGCAGATTTTCCTAGGGCCACCATTTTAAAAGATCATAGTTGCAAAATATAATAAATACAAGTTCTTTTTTAAATCCAAGCTTGTGTGTGCTTATCTTTTTTCACCCAATTTTCTCAAAAGGCAAGGTAGTTTGATCAGATATAGACCAGCTTTCCATCTCTAAGCTGATTTGATAACTACAGTGTACTTGTGTAAGGTTTAGCTGGTCACTCACTCTCTTGCAGTTAACCACCCAACCTAGCTTTTTTGTCAGCATGATAGTTTTCTTTACTCATTGATTGGCCTTTAAGACTTCTACAATAAAATTTTTTCTTTTTATTTTAGTTATGAACCTTGGTTCTCATTTTCTTTTCTGTTCATATTTTTGAAGAAGTTTTCTGTTAGCATTTGAATGCTTGAAAATTATTTTGAACAGATTTAAAGTACTTAATTACAGAGCTTAATTATTTTATTCCTTTATTCCTTTTTTGAAGAAAAATTCTCACACTAGGCACTCCCAGATAGAAAGCCTTTTTATGTAGTGATAAGCTGATACTGGTTCAAAGAAAACAAGTAGTTATCTACTTGCTTTTATTTAGAGGTAATGGGTTAGGGAGAGGAGGAACGGAATTCCCTTTTGCCTCTCTATGTAAGACAGCAAGGGAAGACTTTTTTTGCCCAAAGGGTGCATCCACAACAAGTGATAGCACATCCTTACTCTCTTGTCCCACAGAAAATGGTGAAGTTTTGTGTTTCACAAGATGTTTGGAGAATCCAGGACCAGGTTAAAGCTATGTGTAGTATGGATTCAGGCTTAGGTTGCCTGCATATATAAATCCATATGTCATCAAGGTATAAAGCAGTATGGGGAGCTGATTCGAGGAAGAGCAACGCCACCTGGGGTAGTTTTTAGCACTTCCTATTTTGCTGTGCAGACGCATGTCTATTGTGCAGCCTGTCACAGATAGGGCCAGTCTCATTTTAAAGGAAGAACTCTGTGTTATCAGAGGGGGAGGGATCATCAGATGGGAAACTAGAGAGAAGGACAGAAAGGAGACAAAGTTTCCTGTAAGTGACTGTCCATGCCTTCACCTCACTGCTGGTCACCTGTCTCCTGCCCAGCACATTTCCCATGCTTGTTACCAGCCTGGTGTGTGGCTTTGCCACATGATACCTTGTAACCAGATTTTCCTTGCTCCTGATTGGGCCATCAGAACTTTCCTGATTTATAATTTACTTTCTAATGGTTTGCTAAATGACTCACTAATTTGATTAATTTATTTAAATGAAGACTAACAGAGCTTAATATGGATATTAGCATTTTAACAAGGGTCATTTGCAAATAGAATTCTGTAATTGGAAGATATAAATCTCCAATTATAGGAGGGAATCCAGTGATGAGAATTATGCTGACTGGCGGGCCAGAAATTTCTATTGAAAGGAGGCACTTAGGTGTAAAAGTTATTTAGGTGACAGAAGAAAAAAGTTGTTAAGCTATGGGTTTTTAGATTATTCACACGTTGGTGATCTTCCATTTTACAAATATCTTTAAATTACCATGAGCCAGATATACGTAGGTGGAGTCCTTACTCCTTCTTCCCTCTTATTTTCAAATCATTTTCAGTCCCTGGACCAGTCTTCATTGGTGAAGCGATCCCTTTTCAACACTCTGGAAGGGATTCTGATGCACCAAACCTCATCTCATTAAGCCCTAAAGTCACAAGGTGTCAAGTCTCTATACCAGGGCAGCAGCAAGACTCTGGGCTCTGGAGTCAGATTACCTTGGACCAAATACCAGCTGTATCTGTAGTGGCTGTGTGGTGAGTTATTTACCCTGTCTGTGCTTCTGTGTTCTCACCTGTATGGTAGAGAATAGAATTTACTAATAGAGTTGTTTACAGAATTAAATAAATTGGTATATCTAAGGCAGTAGTTCTCAACAGAGGGCAGTTTTGCCCACCAGGGAACATTTAGTCATTTCTGGAGACATTTTTGTCTGTTACAACCGGATGTAAGATGGGAAGGGGAAAGGCCAGAGATGCTGCTAAAAACAGTGATTGGCACCCCCTTATTTTTAGTTTTGCTTTCCTCAGTTTCAGTTATCTGCAGCCAACCTCAGACTATGGTCTGAAAATAATAGAAAATAATTCATAAGTTTTAAATTGAGTGCCATCCGGCTCTCTGCCACCCCCAGTGTGAATCATATCTTTGCATAACCTATCTACAACCTATGTGCCACTTACCTGTTAGTCCCTCAGTAGCCATCTAGGATCAGGTGAACTGTCACAGTTTCACAGTGCTTATGTTCACATAACCCTATTTAACTTAATGACCCCAAAGCATAGAGTAGTGATGCTGGCAGTTTAGATATACCAAAGAGAAGCCATAAAGTATTTCTTTTAAGTGAAAAGGTGAAAGTTCTCAATAAGGACAGAAAAAAAAATTGTATGCTAAAGTTACTAAGATCTATGGTAAGAACGAATCTTCTATCTGAATTATAAAGAAGGAAAAAGAAATGTGTGCTAGTTTTGCTGTACATCTCAAACTGCAATATCTAGAGCCACACTGCGTGATAAGTGCTTAGTTAAGGTGGAAAAGGCATTAAATTCTTGGGTGGAAGACATGAACAGAAACATGTTCCAATTACGGCAGTTGGGTGAAGTACTATCCGAGGTTTCAGGCATCCACTGGGTGCCTTGGAATGTATTGCAGATAAGGGTGGACTACTGTATACTAAAGTACATACCTCTTAACAATTATGTGGCCCCAAATGTGAATTGTGCAGAGGCTGAGAAACCCTAATCTAAGCAAGGTACCTGGCACAAAGTAAGTGCTCAATAAATGTTAGCTATTGTTATTATCATGAAGTATTTGTGGCCTAGAAAGGAGGTAAGTGAGGAAATGTGGCAACATTCTAACTACAAAAAGAAGAGGCACATCCCTTTTTTACTGTACTCTTACCTAACCATACCTAGAAAAATTTGTTTAAATTTTGGACACAATACTTTATATTTTTAGAATTGAAGGGTTATCTGCTAGGCTCTAATCCATATGCAGATTTCATTACTTACTTTTCAGCATCCTGTGGGATAATCAAAGGTGTATCTGAGAATGATCAAATCAGAAAGCAGGTGACTGAAGACTTACATTGCTTGCCCTCGAGGTGTAATGGCTGAACACTTAGTGGTATACCTCCAACGGATTTAGCTAACCAATAACTGGTTAATGTAATTAAGGTGGTCTGGAGCATGAAAGATCCAGACAGGAAGAAGCCTACTCAGTCCCTCCAAAGTACGTACCACTCTGCTTTGTAATATCCAAAGAAGAAGTAGTGGAGCAAGTCCAGGAAAATGCATCTCTTACCACATTAATTGCTCAGTAAGTCTCAAAAATAGATAAAATTCAGAAACTGTCTCTTGTGCAGTCAGAGCTGTAATAGTGTCCTCCATTGCTACCTGAAGTCTCACACTATCATGTACTGCAATTGTTTGCATTTTACGCCTTTAGCCATAGGCAGAGACTTGGATTGGAGATAATTAGACCAGAGGTTGGTATTATTCAGCTTCATCTCTTACATTTTGAAAGCTTCATCTACTACAAAGTGTGACTGCCTATCATATGAATAGTTTAGATAATTTTGCATGTAATTTCAGTCTGCTGACATGATTTGCTTTCAGAAATGCTTAGTAGAGCTCAAAGAAATTTTTCCTATCAAGATATCAACATTTCACTCAAATTTGCCATTACATGCCCTGAATACACAGTTAATGTTCATTTTCCAGCAGTGATACACATTTATGAGACACAGTATGAGAAGTAGAAATTTGGTAGAGCAGAGAAAATTGTAATCAATTCATTCATTTAACTGCATGTTGATGCACAGTAATGATAGGAATTTTAGAAGGCATTCAACTGTTCAAGTAAATAGTGGTAGCTTTGGCATGATGCAAAGAGCCTGGGTTTTAGAGCCATTAGAGATTTGCCTGAATTTTGGATAAGCAATAATCCATTTCATTGCTCTTTCAAGGAGTTAAGGGTCTGATTTGACTGCAGTTTCCATTAAAGTATTCAATATTCATTTAATAAATTCTAAGTACCAGCTATATGCCAGGCATTGTGTTAGGTGCAAGGGATACAGCAGTGGACAAAGGGACAGGTTTCTGGCCTGGATAATAGGTGCTATCAGTGTAGAGCCATTCCTGAAATAGAAAATCCTGGGGGAGGACCAGGTCTGCAGGGATGGAGAAGATCAGGAGCTCAGTTTTGGATCTGTTGCCGTTGAAGTGCTTGTGAGAAATCCAAGTGGAAATATAAAGTAGGTAGTTGGATCTGGGTTGGAAATTAGAGTTATTGGAAGTACAAACACTGGCATCATGAAGATAGAGGTGGTTATTTGGTGATTTAGAGGTCTTAGTCCTTAAAAGTAGTATTTATGACATGGTGAGGGGAAAAATCATCTTGAAATGAGTTAAAGAAAATATATAGAAGGTGGTTTTTTGCATTGTTCAAAAACTATAAGTTAATTTATTTTTTTCAAATAACAATTGTCCACTATTTATATAACCCCCATTCCCTTCAGCATATGAAGAGGCAGTAAGATAGATGGCTAAGTCCTATTTAGTATCTAGCCCAAAAAGGAAAAATCAAACCCACTTAGAATCTTAATTCTATAAAAAAATGTTAGATCACACTGTCTTTCCATGTGCTCTCTCCACATCCTCATGGCTTGGTAACTAGGTTATGAAAGCCAGCACGCCAAGAGAAGCCAGCAGGTACTGCATGGCCTTATCTAACCTCAGAAGTCACATAGCATCACTTTAGCAGCATTGTGTTTGTCAAGGCAGTGATAAAGACCCACCTATAAATAAAAGGATGGGAATAGACCCACTTCTTGATGAAAGGAGTGTCAAAGAATTTTGTAGACATGCCTTAAACCACCACACAGAACATATTAGGTTGAAAATGTTATTATGGGATACAGATGGAATATATTTCATGTCATCTCAAAATTTGAATTGGTAGGGCAGAGATTTCTTGTTGACCACACGTCCCCTACTTTCCCCAAATATCTTTCCTCTGTTCTTCCAAAGCACATGAGCCCTGGCTGCAAGAAGATCAATATGGTTAGAACAAAAGAAGCAAGGGCAATTGTGGTAGGGTCAAAGAGGTGTTGGGGGCTAGGTCCTGTGTGGCTTGCAGGGCATTGAAGGACCTTGGTTATTAGTCTGTGTGAGTTGAGGAGCACTGGAGTTACTTGAGCAGAAGAGTCACGTGATCTGGCTTAGATTGCGAAAAGTTTACTGAATGCTATATTGAGAATAGGCTGTAGGATCCAAGGGAGGAAAGAGGAAGATCGGAAAATTATTAAAATAATATAGGTGACAAATAATGGTGGCTCAGGTAAGGTTAGCAGTGGAAGTAGTGAGAAGTTATCAGATTCTTGATACAATTTGAAAGAAACTTCTACAGGACTTGCTAATTAATTGAGTATCAGTTGTGAAAGTCAAGGATGACTTCAGGATTTTTAACCTGATCATCTGGAAGGGTAGAGTTGACCCTAGCTGAGATGAGGAAGACTGGAGGAAAAATTTGGAGGGTAAGAGGGATAGTATAAGAGGTTCAGGTATAAGCATAGTAAGTTGGAAATTTCTGTGAGATATCTACTATAGTTTGAATATATGTGTCCTTCCAAATTTTATATGTTGAAACATAATCATCAATGTAATAGTATTAAGAGGTGATTAGTTCAGGGCTCTGCCCTCATGAATGGATTAGTGACTTTATAAAAGAGGTGTGAGGGTGCTGTTCAACCCTTTTTGCCCTCCCCTCTCTTGTGCCATGTGAGGACACAGCATTCATCCCTTTTGTTGTTTTGCCCTTCTGTGCCTTCTGTCACATGAGGACATAGCTCTCCTCCCCTCTGGAGGATGCAGCAACAAGGTGCCATCTTGGAAGCAGAGAGCAGCCCTTGCCAGAGACTAAATCTGCTAGCACGTTAATCTTGGACTTTCCAGCCTCCGGAACTGTGAGCAGTAAATTTCTATTTATAAATTGCCCGATGTCAGGTATTTTCTTATAGCAGCATGAAAGGGCTAAGAGTATCTAAGTGGATGTCAAGTACACAGTTAGATAGACAAGTCTAGAGTTCAGTGTAGAAGCCCAGGCTGGAGATAAAAACTTGGGAGTTGTCAGTACGTAAATGGAAATATTGTACATAAGAGAAATGTATACATAAATTGCTGGTTCCTCTGGGTTAGAAAACTTCACCTATTCACTGGAAAGGGCTGAGCTCTTGCACAGGAGTACTCAGAGCCCCTCTAGAAGGAGGACCACCTCCCTGGAGAGTTGCTCCTAAATTATAGAGACTTTTTGTTAAACTTTTCTATGAGGAGATGGGATTTGTGATACAATTGGAATTTCTTTTTTTAAATACTGAAACTTCAAATGCTAAAGACTAAATTTTAATAGTAAAATTTCAAATGGCCCTTGCAGTATTAAGATGAAGGAAAATGCTGAACACAGTGTAGTCTTGTCATCCTAGCTACTCAGGAGGCTGAGGCAGAAGGATCACTTGAGCCCAGAAATTCAAATCTGGCCTGGGCAACATAGTAAGACCTCACCTCTAATAAAATAATTTAAAAAAATAAAAATTGGCCAGGCACAGTGGCTCATGCCTGTAATCCTGCCAGCATACTAGGAGGCCGAGGTGGGAAGATTACTTGAGCTCAGGAATTTGAGACCAGCCTAAGCAAAAACGACACACCCACCATCTTTACAAAAAATAGAAAAATTATCCGGGCATGGTGGCGTGAGTCTGTTGTAGTCCTAGCTACTCAGGAGGCTAAGACAAGAGGATCACTTGAGCCCAGGAGTTTGAGATTGTAGTGAGCTCTGACGATGCCACTGAACTCTAGCTGGGGTGAGAGTGAGACTCTGTCTCCAAAAAAAAATAAATTTAAAAATTTTTTAAATTTAAAAATTAAAAAACTTCAAAAATAAATTTTTTTTAAAAAAATGAGAAAATGGCAGGAGAAAGGTACATGGGTCACAGATTTATATATATACATATATATATATAAATGTATACCATGCCCAGACAAATAGTTGCTACATACAAGTTTACAGATTAAATATGCTAATTAAGTTTTTATTTTAAAGCTTTTCTTATTACTAGCCATTTACTTTCTCTACATTTCTGAAGTATAAAAAAATGCTGAATTTCTCCATTAAATATAAAGTTTCCCTGTAAGTAGATCTAAGTATGGAATATTTGGTTATTAGTACATAAATTTATTTTTCCTGGAAATATCCATCTATCTTTTATGGGGTTTTTTCCCCCAATCATAATAAATCCAGCACTGAATCACGCTCAACAGAATACATGCTTCAAGTTGTGGCTCCAGATATTGGATTGATTTGCACCGATTCTCGCTCTTAATGCCCATTGTGACCACTGACAGGCCTATGTAATGAGTAATATAATAAAAAACCAGGCAGCTAAAAATCTAAGAAAAGATAGATGACTTGAAATCAAAAGATGATGGGGCATGAGTATTTGCTTACCTGGGGCAGACAGTGGGTATCATACAAGCTGGTAAGAAGAATTTAGCTAAAAAATGATTGGTATAATAGATCCAGGTAATTACCAAATATTCAGAAATTTTAGATAGTATACTTCTAAATAACCCATTGGTCAAAGAGATTACCTCAAAGAAAATTTAAAGTACATTGAACTAAATGAAAATTAAAACACAACATATTAAAATTTGTGAGAAACTATTAAAGCAATGATTAGTGGGAAATTTATAATAGTAACTGCGAGTCTAAAGTCAACCTAAGTTCCTCCCTTAAGAAACTAGAGAAAGAAGAGCAATACAAGGAGAATAATAAATATTTGAGTAGAAATTAATGAAATTAAAACCAAAACAGGAGAAAAAAATCAATAAAACCAAAAGCTGATTCTTCAAAAAGATCAATAAAATTGATAAATCTCTAGTAAGGCTAACCAAGAAAAAAGAAAGAAAACACAAATTGCCAATATAAGGAATAATAGGAAATAACCACTGACCCCACAGATGTTAAAAGGATAAAAGGGAATATTATGAATGGTTCTATGCCCATACATTTGATAATTTAACTGAAAAGAACCAATTCCTTGTGAGATACAAAAGCACAAACTATATAAGGGAAAAAATTATGTTCTTCCTCAAAATTAAATTTTTTCTTCTTCAGAAGAAAAAGAAAATGAAAATGAAAAGACAAGCCACAGACTGGGAGACATATTAGTAAAGTACACAGGCTGAATTTATAAAGAATTTATAAAGAACTCACAATTCAATAATCAACAACCCATTAAAAATTTGATGAAAGATTTCAACAGATACCTTATTAAAGAAGATATAAAGATGCCAGATAAACACGTGAAAGATACTTAACATCATTAATCAACAGGAAAATGCAAATTAAAACCACAGTGAGATACCACTGCACACCTATTAGAATGGCTAAAGAAAGCAAACAGACAGTATCAAGGGCTGACAAGGATGCAAAGCAACCTGAACTCTCTTAATGTTGTTGATGTTGGTGGGGATGCCAAATGGTACAGCCACTTTGGAAAACAGTTTGTTAGTTTCTTAAAAAGTTAAACATATGTTTACCATACAACATAGCAATTCTATGTCTAAGATTTTATCCAAGAGAGATGAAAACCTATGTCCACAAAACAGAAACTGCACTTGAATGTTTAATCATAATAGCAAAAACATGGAAACAACCCATAAAATGGTGAACAGATCAACAAACTGGGTACATTCATACAATAGAATACTGCTACTAAACAATAAAAAGGAACAAACCACTAATATGTGCAACAATATGGATGACACTCAAATGCTAAGTGAGAAAAGGCCAGATTTGTGCCATATGATTCCATTTATGTGACACTTTGAAAAAGGCAAAGTTACAGGGACAAAAGCAGATTGTTGCCAAGTCCTGGGGATAGAGCAATTGGATTGACTACAAAAGATCATGATGGAACTTTTATATGGGGATTGAAATGTTCTATATCTTGATTGTGACAGAAGTTAAATGACTATGCATTTGTCAAAATTTGAAGAACTGTACACCCAAAATAGGTGAATTTCATCGTATGTAAATTATATCTCATTATGATTGATTTTTAAAGAAAGACCCAACTATATGCAATTTATAAGAAACACCATTTCTTATAAATTGGCACAGTAAAAAGGCACAGATAGAAAGTGACATGTTGGAAAGAGATATATCATGAAAACACTAATTTAAAAAGGTAGTCTGGCTATACTTATACCAAGGTAAACTTCCGTTAAGTCAAGAGATTTAAAAATGGACATTTCATGGTAAATAAAGGAAGATAAAATAATCCTAAATCTACAGTAATGGTTTGGTTTGTGCATCCTTCCCTCAGTAGCTAAAAGAACAAGCACACACATACTAACATACACAAATCAGTAAATTTATAGAAGATTTAAATAATACATTTAACCAATCTGATGTAATTGAAGTTTATAGAACAATATATTCAATAGCTACAGAATGCACATTCCTTTCAAGTGCATATGGAATATTCATCAAAATAGAAGACAGTGAGTCTCACAAATTTCAAAGTATTGCAATCATAAAATCTACATTCTCTGCCCACCGTAGAATTAAACTAGAAAGCAATAATAGAAAGGTAACTAGAAACACCCAGTTTGGACACTAATCAAAACCTTCTAAATCTATAGGTCAAAAAATAAATCACAATGAAAATTAGAAAATATTTTAAACTAAAAATATAACAGAATTCAAGGGATTTGGCTAAAGCAGTGCTTAGAGAAAGATTTAAACCTTTAAGTTCATATAACTAAAAAGAAGACTTTAAATCAATGATCTAAAGAAGCTGGAAAAGAACAATAATTTAAGCTAAGTAAGTAGAAAGACATAATAAAGAGTAGAAATAAATAAAATAGAAAACAAATGAGAAATAGAGAAAAATCAACAGAAGCCAAATAGAATCTTTGGAAAAAACTATGAAAATTAATAAACCACCAGCAAGACTAATGGAGAAAAAACAGGAAAAACACAAATCTGTAGTATCAGAAATGAAAATGGGGACAGCATTATAGACTCTGCATACATTAAAAAGATCAGAGAATATCAGAAAAACAATGCCAATAAATTCGACAACTTGGATGAACTGAACAAACTCCTTAAAAATCACTTTTCAAAACGGGCACAAGAAAAAATAAGGAAAAAAATGTCATTACTCTAATAGCTATTGAAGAAATCAATTTCATAGATACTCCCTCCAACAAAGTACATTCTAAGATCGAATGGTTTCACTAATATATTCTGCTAAACATGTGAGGAAGAAATAATACCAACATTGAACTAAAAGGCAAGAAAAACACATGAAAGGTTTAAAGATTAGAAATGAAGAATAAGATGTCTTTGTATATGTAGAAAATCCAAGAGAACATACAAATGTAATATTAGAACCAACGTGTTTCCATATATTAGCAACAAACAACTGGAAAATGAAAAAAATATTTATAGAGGCTGAGTGTAGTGGCCATACCTATAATCCCAGCACTTCCAGAGTCGGAGGCGGGAGGATTGCTTGAGGCCAGGAGTTTGAGACCAGCCTTGGCAATACAGTGCGAACCCACCTCTAAAAAAATGAAAAAAATTAGCCAGGTGTGGTAGCATAGCATACTACCAATAGTCTCAGCTACTCAGGAGATTGAGGCAGGAGGACCACTTGAGGCCAGGAGTTTGAGGCTGCAGTGAGCTGCGATCATGTCACTGCACTCCAGCCTGGGTGATAAAGTGAGACCCTGTCTTCAAAACAAACAAACAAACAAACAAACAAAAATTTACAGATGCATAAAAATGAATAGGTATCAAAAGATACCTATTTCAGTACCTGAAAAAAAATCACAAACCATTTCTGAGAGAGATTTTCAAAGACTTAAATGTAAATATTCATGAATTGGAAGACTCAATATTGTTATGATGTTAATTATTTCCAAACTTTTTTATCTAGTCAGTGCCATCCCATTCAAAATCCCAACAGATTTTTTTGTGGGAATTGACAAACTGATTTGAAATTTTATATGGAAAGTAAAGGAACTAAAATTGACAAAACAATTTTGAAAAAGGAAAATAAAATTGGAAGACTGACACTGCCTAATTCCAAAGCTAACTGTAAAGCTACAGTAATCAGGGTGGTGTGGTACTGATACAGATATGTAGAGCAACGAAATGAAATAGTCCAGTAATAAATCCACTCATATGCTGCCACCCAATTGATGACATGAGCACTAATGCAATTCAATGGGGAAAGAATGACTTTCCAAAAGA
>VBSM01003176.1:35688835-35703088 GCA_008086735.1 Cheirogaleus medius
ACCCTTTGAGCACCATAGTTTAGAAAATATTTGCAGATTGGAATTTTTTAAAAAAAAAATACTTCACCACAGATGATTTTAGAAGCACTATTCAAAGTTGAATTGAACTTTATAAATTGTTGCCAAAGAGTGCACTCGTAACCGAGCTGAATTCAGAGCATCAAAGTTTAAATTGTCCTCAGTTTGTGTATTAGATATATCCTGAAAAATCTGAGGTATGAGGCTGGAAGTCAGATTATTTCTGAGATATCTTCCTATCCTGATTATGTGATAAATTTATTCATTTAATAAATATGTGCTGTTAAATATTCCAGGTGATTAGAAAAGACTAGTGACTAAAACAACAAAGATGGAGTTTACATCCTAGTGGGAGGAGACAAAGAATAAACAATAAGTGTAATAATAAAGTAAATTACACAAACATAGAGCAGTAAGTCAATGACAGAAATGCAAAAGTTTGGAGTACCAGAGCGCAGAGTCAGAGTGTGTGATTGTGTGTGTGTGGGGTGGCTTAAAATACTATGGTAAGATAAGTCTCATTGAAAAGGTGACAGTTGAATGACAGTTGGAAGATCATGAGGGGTTAGTCATGGGGCTTTAGGAAGGAAGAGTGGTCCAGGCGGAGAGAACTACTGCAAAGGCCCCAGGGGAGCATGGCTGGGAGGCTGGGCGTCCCGGGGCAGCAAGGCGGCCAGTGAAGTAGAGCAGAGTGGGGAAGGACAGCTGGGAGGAGATGCGACCAGGGCAGGAATAGGAGCCCAGGTGTCTTGGGGCCTCCAGGGCCACTGTGAGGACTTGGGCTGTTACTCTGAGTGAGCATGGAGCCTTGAGTAGAGCGGTGGCACTCTTTAGAGCGATCACCGGGACTGCTGTGTTCCGAGTACAGTGGTTAGGAGGTTAGGAGGCTGTCCCCAGTGAGAGATGGTGGTGGCATGGTCTCGGCTGGTAGCAGGAGAGGTTGCGAGATGCTGGGTAGGGTCTGGTTACGTTTTCATGATAGAAGTAACAGGATTTCCTGACCCATTGGAGGTAGCATATAAGAGAAAGAGAGGAATCAATTGGTCTAAAATCTTATTTTCTACCATGATAACTATAGAAATGTGCTTTCTCAGAGAAACTTTTATATTGTGTGTAAAAACTACACTGAGTAGCCTGGAATTAGACAGTGGATTGTGGCCACCTTTGGGACAGGGCTGTGTCTTTTTCTGTCTCTAATTCCAGCACAAGGCATGCCTCCAGGTACAAAAGAAGCTCTAAATAAATATGTTATGGCATAAAAAGGTTACTATGCTTTTATTTACACACAAGCTACAAGCATGTAATTGTCCCATACATCTTTTGAGTTATTAATCAGCAAATGACCTGAGCATCCTGTCATCACTTACCATCTATTAAATATCTATATCAATATCTACCTGATATTGGTTCTTATTCAGTGTTTTTTACCTTTGAATGGGACTTGGATATTTGAGCTTTCATATTGGATAAGTTGTTATTTCTGACGTTTTTGGACTTCCCAGCTCAAAGAAGCATAAACAGATGCTTCTTCAGGAGCTTCCAGACAACATAAATCAAGCTTTCCTTGTATTTAGCAATATATGTCTTAGGTCTCTAAACGAACTTGCAGCCAGCCTCTCTGTCATTCATGGTCCGGGCGCTGGTGATGGGTCATTGATACAGAAGATCTTCACACAAGTACTACCTGTTGAAGAATCAGTGGGACCAATAGGCTTTTGACCTGGCACTCCATAAGATCTGCTCGTCAGAATGCAAACTAGAGAGCACATTTTTGTTTCAACCATGCTCCTTCTGAAATCTGACCCCCAAATGCCTTTTATCACAGGGCCCTGACTTTGGCAAACTTCTGCATTTTCACTAGAGGATGCTCTGGTTTTAAGACAGAATCCTATCCAGAAGCTATAAAGACACATCTCACAGGGGGAGCTATGCCAAGCACTATACCAAGCCCTCCTCACGCATGATCTCACTGATTCCCTCTCACCATCTTTGAAGCCTGCGTTACCACCCCAAACAACAGACCGGTGAACAGCCTTCGAGGTCATCCAGCTGGTTGATGCAGCCAGGATCTAAACTCAGATTGTTGATCTAAAGCTCTGGGATGTTCACCATTTCACCACCCTGCCTCTTAGTATAACCTAACACTTGCCAAATGATAGTCACATTCTGTCCCTTGAAACTCTACATCCCCATGTGGAAAATCCCATGAAAAAGGGGACCAGGGCTATCTGTTCTAATTTCCATAGTTTACCAACCCTGGGCATTCATCTTGTCTGGATTGAACTTCAGCCAGTTCATTTTCAGCCAAGTCTCTAATTTAGGAAGCCAGTGGGGTAAGAGACAAAAACCACCCTGTCGGAATCAGATGAGAAAGAAATACAGGCTGGGGATTCTTGGCATAATGATGAAGCAGGAGGTCCAGATCCCTTGCTGGTGTTTTAAATGGTCTCCTATTGACACTGAACAGAGAGCACCCCCCTGGCAGGAGATGCAAGAGCAGCATCCTCTCAGCGGACAAGCAATCACCACCAACCACCTTTTGGGTTTTGAGAAAGAAAAATGGATTTGCTGGAGCCAAAACAAAACAAAACCATGTCCATTCCACCTCAACATCTGAAATTGAATAGTTCTTGGCAATAGTACAGGAACACAATAAATATTAAATCAGCCAAACTCAATTGACCATAGGACTCAAAGCAGGACGCCAAGGAGAATTGATTGAAATGATTTGCTTGTCCCCTGTTCATCCTCCATCCACACCTATCTTCCTTTCATCTGTCCTTTTCACCTGCTCAGCCCTCGGCCTTCAGCCCTCAGGAGTGCCGTAGGCCGTCTAACCCTAAGAAAATTCGAGTGGGAAGGTGAGTAGGCAGAACATGTGGGCAGCGTGCATGTAGAGACTTCAATCTCCTGTCTGTTCTCACTCTGGAATCAAGGACCAGTCAGGAGTGGGGAGGACCTGCAGAGTCTGATGGGAGGGAGACCAAGAAGGAGGGGAAAGGGAGAAGGAGTGTTGAGAGAAGGGGAAGTAGAGGAGGTCAAGGGTGTGGAAAAGCTAAAAAAGGGAAGAAGAATGGAAATGAACAGAAAGGGAAGGGGAAGGAGAGTCCCAGCAACACCCCAGGAAGGCTCTCCAGATAATTTGGTCCAAACAACTCTATCCCTTCCTATCCTTTTTTTTAAGTCCTTAGAGAATTTTAAGATAGATAATAGATATCAAGGTGGCTGTATAGGAAGTCTTTCAACCTACCTACAAAGCCCTGGTGGGACTGAGACTTATATTCTTGGAGTCCCACTGTCTTTCTTCACAGAACCTCTAACACTTATTTGACCCCATCTGTTTACATGTCTGTCTTCCCTCCTGGAATAAAAGATGATCAAGGGTATAGATTGTCTCCACCAGCTCTTTGTAGTCCCTGCTCTTAATATGATTCCTGCCTCATGGCAGGTACTCAGTGGATAATAAATTTAAAAACCCTAAGTCCCATAAAAAACAAATCACTGGGCAGACACAGAAGAATACATCCTGCATGACTGAATGTATAGAAAATTCCAAAACAGGCAAAGCTAATCTGGGGGTAGGAGTCAGGATAACTTTTGCGTAGGGGTAATAAATGGGAGGTGATGTGAGAGGGTCTCTGAGGAATGGTAATGTTCTGTGGCTTGATCTGGGAGGTCTTTTTTGTTTGTTTCCTTTGTGAAAATTATGGAGCAGTACGCTTATGATTTGTGATCTTTTCTATATCAGTATTATGTGTGCTTCAATAAAAAGTTTACTAAAAGAAAAAATCAAATAATTAGCTACTCCAGACAGAGAACCTATCAAAAGAAATTGAAGTGGATGAGAGATTCTAATTATACAGGGAGCTGCTTCTCCCTTCTTTTCTTTTGTTGAGCATGAATTAAAATAGCTTGCAAATTATATGATAAGCCTCACCCGCACTTCCTAAACATAATTACTCAGTAGTATATCTTATTTCACTGCTGATCAACAACTGAACCTTAAGAGGTCAACTCATCTGTACGTATGCACATACAAATTACAATCTAATTAAAGAAATCTATAGTACTATGTTCTATATTATTGATTCCCCAAAATGTTGCTACACTGGAATGAACAAAAAGACTTCTGCATCGGTAAGTGTTTGGAATGTCAGATGCTGAAAAGTGAATTGTGCCTTTGATTAATTGACTTTAATAATAATAATTTTATTTATATAGAGACCTTGCCAAGGCATTCAGGGAGCTGTAAAGCAACCCATAATCCATGATTAAAGCATTATACAAGCAATATATAACAAGCCTCCCTCCCAAAGTAAAACAAAGGGAAGAGATGGATGGGGCAAAAATATGAAGGTGCAGGAGAGGGAATGGGCTGTAGATTCAGCGTGGAGATGGTGATAAATGCTTCATTAGGGAAAGAAGGGAGTTTCCTGGGATTGGTGAAGGAGTGTAATTTAACAGAGTTGCATTGAAATAGTGGTCTATGGGGATGCAGTCCGAGCCCTGCAGAGATGTGCATACCTCTTCCTTTCTGCATTTGCCGGTGAGAACACAGATAATAATCACATCCTTCCTGCCAGCTACATCCTATCTATGAGTGGGATTTTTCATAATAATCCAAACAGCAGAAGTTAAGGAAATACTTATAAATTATTCCTCAATTCTTGACACTGGCAAAAGATCTGGGTGTTTTTTGTTTTTTGTTTTTAATCAGCTCTTAGTGAAGTCTTGGAAAATATAAACATATATTTGAAAGTGACTATGAAGGTGCTCCCAAGTGTGAA
The DNA here is from genome assembly GCA_008086735.1 of Cheirogaleus medius. NCBI lineage: Eukaryota > Metazoa > Chordata > Mammalia > Primates > Cheirogaleidae > Cheirogaleus > Cheirogaleus medius. The sequence continues at coordinate 35,693,641 of VBSM01003176.1, forward strand.
AGTTCTGAGGGAACAATAGCAGGAACTGAGAACTAGGTATGATTTGTTGGAACTTCCTTCCTCTGCAGACAATCCCCAGCCCCACCAGCACTCCTTCCCCACACCTCAGCATCCTACCTGCCCCGCCATCCCTCTGCCCTGCCAGCCAAATGACCTCTCTTCTTGCCATGGCTTCTTGGTTAGTCTTTTTAGTTTTTGACTTACCTTTATTGTGACTTATAGCCAATGCATGGACATTATTTAAAATGTAGGAAGCAGAGAAAGATGTAAAGAAGTAGAAAAGAGCTAGGTGCTGTGGCTCATGTCTGTAATCTCAGCACTCTGGGAGGCCAAGGCGGGAGGATCACTTGAGGTCAGGAGTTTGAGACCAGCCTAGGCAACATAGCACGACCCAATCTCTACAAAAAATTTAAAAAATTAGCCAGGCATGGAGGCGCATGCTTATAGTCCTAGCCACTCAGGAGGCTGAGGTGGGAGGATTGCTTGAGCCTAGGAGTTTGAGGCTGCAGTGAGTTATGATCCTGCCATTGCACTCCAGCCTGGGCAACAGAGAAAGACCCTGTCTCTAAAAGAAAAGAAGAGGTTGAAAAAAAAATTATCCCTACTCCAATCACCCAAAGTCAACTGCTTTTGAGATTTCCTAAAATATTGCATTAATGTGTGTGTGACATTTATATATAAAAAAGTTTCCATGAATATATACCAAAGTGTTTTCAGTGGTTGTGTCTAGGTGGCAGAATAATAGTTGATTTTTATCTTTATACAATATTAGAAAAAAATTATATATAGATGTTTATTAGTTAAAATCATGAAAAAACAAAAAAAAATCATGAAAAAACAATAAAGAAAAAAGAGTGAAGCAGGTTATTTCTCTATGTGAACTTTGTCCACCTGATATTAAAGGTTACCTAACCAATATTTTTTAGATGGAATGGCATAATAAAATATGGCTTCCAAAAGATGATATAGTAGACACCGAAACAATGTTTTGAATGGAGGTTGATAATATAGTTCTTCACTCTAGGTTACAAGTTTAATTCTTATTTAGTTTCATCATCTGAGTAACAACAACAAAAAAAGATTCATTGTAGGAAAAGGAAAAATAATTAACAAAATCCACAAGCGATAAGATGGAAGATTAAAAATGGCATGACATCACTAGCAAGGTCTACATATGTGCAGTTAAACAGAAAGACAAGGACAAGGGAATTTTCCTCTAGCCAGAGCAGGGGCAGGGGATTCCCTATTGCTCAATTAATTTCACCCAATCCCTGGGTAAATTAAATAAAAATCTTTATCTTATGCTGGGTAGATACAGTGAATAATATCTACCCAATAGAATCCTATGTTGTCTGCAATGAAATAAACACTTTTTAAAAAAATCCCTCTTTTGTTTTGTGTTATTCTCGTCTATGTTGGCTGTGTAATCATGTGCCTTTGTTTGATGAAAGCTGAAAAGATGTGCCGGCAGGGGAGGAAGGGGAGCCAGAGTTTACTAGGAATCCTTGGCCAGTGAGTGATTGATTAGTGGGTGAGGAGTCAAGTGAGAGCTAGTGCCCTGGATTGAATAAAAGAGCTTCCATTATTCAGAGAGTGCTGGAGAAGGATGGGGAGAGGTTGCATGGAAGGCTGCCATGAGTCTAACAGAAAAGCAACTTTATGGGAAAGAAAGCAGACATTAGGGCAAAGAAGGCAACCGTATTCTACCCACTGAGCAAAAATTGACATTAGAGAGGTTGGAATAAAAAACAAGTCTAGAGAGAGGAAGATTGTAAAATGTTAATGCTATATGTGTTTTACTCTCATGGGACTATTTCTCTGTCAATATTTGCCCTTCTCTTGATTGCTGATTACATAATCACCAATTTTATGGATTGTTATGTTCAAGATGGGGATTTCTTAAAAGCCTGTGACTGACGCTACAGGTTTGCTGTCTTATCTCTTTACATGTTTGTATTTACCCATGGTAGGTGGCATCAGAGACTATCACAGAAGAAGGAAAACAGAAATGAATGCAAGGCTTAGAGATCACTGAAGGTGGGGTAGCAGCTAAGTCAAAGCTAGGGTTATCAGGTGACAAACTGAGACCCTGTGCTTGCATTACTCTGCTGTGATGCTGTGATACGACTATCTTTCCCTCAACAGTGTTTATCAAACTGCAGGTTGGGAACCATTACTGACTTGTGAAATCAGTGGGTGGATTACCCAGCATTTTTACAAAAAGAAAGAGATAGAAAATGGCCAGGTGATAAGACTAAGGGGTCCATGCTGTCTGACCCTTGGCTCCTGGTGGGGGTGGCAGATATAGGTGGGATCTGAAGTCTTAGTGGGGGTACCCAAGGCTTGCTCCCCACTGTAAGGCCAGATCAATAGCACTACTGGCCTTGCCTCCATTTCTGCTGCTGCCCCCAGTTCCCAGCAGCCTTCAGGGAGGCCCACAGGTGGAGCCCAAAGAAGAGGAAAAAAGAAAAAGAAAAAGAATGAAAATATCAGCATGCATTGCATGTGGTAAGCATAAGTATTGTTCTGTAAAATTTGTGTTATTTCACACACACACACACACGCCTATGAGTGTGTAGTGAGTTGCAAGGTCAAATGTATTTTTCATGTGGGTCAAAACCAAAAAAAGTTTCAAAGCTTCTGTCATAGTGTGTACTCTTTAATAATACCAAATTACACATTTAAAACTATGAAAGGCTTAAAAATCCCAATTGTTTGGAAGGTATACTTTATTATAATAATTTTCCACAAGGATTTTGTGGCAAGGAGAGCCCAGGTATTCCCAGAAACTGTACCTAACTAGCAGATTAAATCTTTCAGTAACACCAGTGATAGTGAATGTATCTGGGGGGAGGGGGGGAATGGGAGAGGGGCAGGAATGTTTCACTTAAAATGTTACCTTTTAAAAAAGCCCAAACATGTTAACTCTACATATGTTGAACTTTTGGTAATTTAGGGTAATACATAGAAGGCAAGTGGATCAGAGAATTCAAAATAATGGGTAAGGAAAAAATCACTTGTATTTGTTTTGGGAAATGCTACTTCATTTTTCTTAGATTTACTTTACTAGTTACATTTCATATACAGTTGTTTTAAAATGAGTTTCCTTGTCTGAACATCTTGATAGGTTCTCTGACAGTGGACGAAGCAAACTGAGTGATTGGAAGTTACCACTGTGGGATTAAAATTTTCCTTATGTAATCCATAGAATGGTTATTTTATAAGAGATTTTGTAGCTGGCAAACTTCACATGACATATATATTTGAGTAATATTTCCTTTATTATATAGTATCTGCCATATAGAAAAATGTGTCTACTCAAACTGAAGTCTTATTGAAGATGAATTTGTCTAAGAAGTACCAAAAAATTTATTAGGAAATTTTACACCTAAATCTGTGTGGGTGTAGAGCCAGTGCACAAGTGGATAACATCACGTCTCGACGTACATAGGCACGCTCACCTGAGTTGATCCATACACTCCCCAGCCACTTTTTCAGGCTGTTACCCAAGAGCTTGATGTAGAATGAGTCAACAGTGACCTTGATGTAAGAACATCAATTATTTAGGTAACAATGTATTTCTAGATACTTTTGAAAATCCAAACATGAAATTCCAAAAGAAAAAGAAAGGGAAGCACTCCATGAAGAGGAAGTGGACATGTAGTGATGGGAAGGCTTTGAGGAGAAAGAACAGTGAGGAAAAACAAATCCTTTGCAAAGGTTAGGCGCGCAAACTCAGAAGAGGAAGCATTTTGAAATATTTTTCCTTGACATTATCACTAACTGAAATCCTAAGCAATCAGACTTCTATAAAGAGGCATTTAAAAGCTTACACCAACAGATTGAAGTGTGGTTATTGCTTTTTGAATTTTCATTCACTGAAAAATTCATCTTTCAATCTGTTCCTCACTTTCTTAGTTCTTAGAGCTATGTAGTACTCTTTTTAATAATTAGCAATCAGATTTCTTCAAAAGGAAAAAAAGTCTTTTGCAAAATTATCTTTTAAAAAAAAGTTGCTGATTGAAGAACACTGGTTCTTGGTAAGAGTACTGTAGATTACTTGGCAATACACATCTTTATTCATGAACACCCTTTGAAATTCAGTTTTGCATGTATTTAATGTATTTGCAATTCAGTTTTGCATGTATTTAATTAAATAACTTCAAAATGAATGAAGTTATTTAAAAATGATAATAGATACCCTACATTTAGTCCTTTGAAACAATTAAAATAGTTAAAAGTGATTGCCCTTGAAAAACCTCTTTGCTTAGAAAAGCGTATTGGCTATCACCCATGTCACTTTTTGTAAGCTAAAAAAAAAAAATTAAACACGATCCTTATCAAAATCCTAGCTGTTTGTTTTGCAGAAGTTGACAAGTTGATTTTAAAATTTCTATGGAAATACAGGAGACCCAGAATAGCCAAAAAAATCTTGAAAAAGAAGAGCAAAGTTGGAGAACACTCACTTTCCAATTTCAAAACTTACTGTAATCAAGACTAGCATAAAAATGGTGTAAGAATAGACATAGAAATCAATGGAATAGAATTGACAGCCCAGAAATAAACCCATACATTTATGGTCAACTGATTTGGGCAAAAGCTCCAAGGATTCAATGAGCAAAGAATTATCTTTTCAACAAATGGTGCAGGAAAACTGGATATCCATGTGCTAAAGAATGAAGTTGGACTCTTACTTTATACTATATACAAAAATTAATTCAAAATTGATCATAGACCTAAATGTAAGAGCTAAAACTCTAAAACTCTTAGAAGAAAACAAAGGGATAAATCTTCATGACCTTGGATTAGACAATCATTTCTTAGACATGACATCAAAAGAATAAATCACAAAAGAAAAAACAGATTGAACTTCATCAAAATTAAAAACTTTTGTGTCTCAAAGGATAGCATCAATAAAGTGAAAATATTATACAACTAACAGAATGGGAAAAAATATTTGCAAATTATATATTTTATAAGGGTTTGATATCCAGAATATATGAAGTACTCTTACAACTCAACAATAAAAAGACAAATAACCAAATTTTAAGATGAACAAAGGATTTGAATAAACATTCTCCAAAGAAGATATATAAATGGTAAATTAGTACATAAAATGATTCTCAGCTTCATTAGTCATTAGGGAAATGCATGTCCAAACCACAGTGAGATAACACTTCACACCATTACGATGGCTGTCATCAAAAAGATGGACAATAACACTTATGAGTGAGGAGACGAAGAAATTGAAACTCTCATACGTTGCTGGTGGGTATATAAAATGATGCAGCCATTTGGAAAACCCTTGGGTAGTTCCTCAAAATATTAAACAGAGTAACCATATGTCCCAGCAATTTTACTTCTAGATATATATATTCAAGAGAATTGAAAACATATGTCCACACAAAAATTTGTACATGAATATTCATAGCAGCATTGTTCATAATAGCCAAAAAGTAGAATCAATGCAAATATCTGTAAACTGATAAATGGATAAACAAAATGTGGTATATCTCTAAAATGGAATATTGTTCAACCATAACAAGAAATAGAATGCTAATACAATCTACAACGTGAGTAAACTTTTGAAACATAAGAAATTATGTTCAGTGAAAGAAGCTACACATAAAGGCCACATATTATATAATTTCATTTATATGAAATATCCAGAATAATCAAGTCCACAGAGAGAAAAAGTATATTGATGGTTGGCATGGGCTGAGGAGAAGAAGGAATAAAGAGTGACTGCTAATGAAGGGGTAAGCATTTCCTTGGGGTGATAAAAATGTCTGGAATTAGATAGTGGTGATGGTGTATACTAATACCACTAAATTTTATACTTTGAAAGGGTGACCTTTATGGTATGTGAATTATATCTCAATTTTTAAAAACAAACAAAAAAAGACCTTTGCAAGACAATTGAGAAAACTTAGATATAGTCTAAATATTAGATGATATTAGGGAGTAATAAGTGCTAATTTTCTTAGGGTGAAAATTTAATTATGGATATAAAAGAAGAATGTCATTATTTTTAAAAAGGGCTTATTTTTAATTGGCATTCTGAAATATTTAGGAATAAAGTTTATGATGTTTGCAACTTATTTTCAAATGATTCAGCAAAAAAGAAACATTTTTTATAAATGTATAAAGCAAAGTTAGCAAAATATTGACAAAGTTCAATTTGGGTGATGGGCTCCTGAGTGTCCCGTGTTCTTTTTGTTCAACTTCACTGTATTTGAAATTTTTCATAACATAAAATTCGGGAAAAAATATTAAGTTCCCTAAAGTTTCATCATTTGTCACATAGTGAATACCTTTCTAAGCTCCCTTATGGGTTGGTTGTGAGAATCAATTTGTAAAATGCTATACAGATATTAATGATTACTATTTTAAAACTCTGCATTTTTAGAGCTTGAAGTATCTATCACCAATAAATTGTGACAAATGCAAAATCACTATTTTATGATGAATCAAATTTCTACCCTCATTTTATTTTATAAATTTTATAAATTTAAGACATGTTTTACTGTCCAATTCAAATTCTTTTTAGAAAAATTTCAGAGCCACTTAGGGTTAGATGATGAATAGTTAACACCTGTTATTTTGGATGGCTAACGTTGTTTTCCAAGCTTCTTGGGCAAGAAAATGCATCAGGGCATTTTTACTCTTCCGAGAGTAAAAACAGAAACATCAGACTTAGCTAGAAATACACATCATGGGATTGTTGAGAGGAACAGCACATAAGTAGTAGATGTCTTGAAAATAGGAATGATGAGCTTACTGAGTCAGGAACCAGTGAGAATACAGAGAGCTTAGGTGAAATATCGCGTGGCCAAACCTCCTTAATGGTGATGAAGAGACTGTCTTGGTACGCAAGCCCTGGGGGACTGGTTGTCCTGAACTCTGTCATCCTGCCAGGCCATCTACCCCTGGCAGCCTCCTTCTGGCCTATCCAACCACAAAGCTTTCTCCCAGAGGGAGAAGCTTTTGGTCTCTGTGGAACCTTTATTGGTATGACAAAGGGAAGTTTTCAACAGAGTTTTATCCCTTTCAAGAAGTAAGAAGGGCCTCATAGACCTTGCGATGTCCTGGCAGCGTCTGCAGCACCTGAACACACAAGCGTACATCCGATCACTGCTTCTCCCATCTACCCACGCGCTGACCGGCATTGCATGTAAGCTCTATGAGCGCAAGAGTCCATATGTCTTGTTCACCACTCCATCCCACCTGGCGTCACAGGTGCTCATTGAGTGGTAACTGCGTATCATACCATATGTCAGGTATTGGGGTTACTGGGATGAATAAGACCTGATCCCAGCACTTGAGGAACTTTCAAACTCTTGAGGAAAACAGCCATAAACAGATCGTTATAATATTGCCAGTGCCACTGAAGGGATGTGTATTGGGTATTATGAGATCACAGAGGAAGGTAGAACTAAGAACATTTTCTATAGCTGCAAACCATAGCTATATTAATATTTTCAGTTACAGCAGGAATGGCTTGTTTCATTGAAGAATTGCCTCTTCTCTAACAGTTAGGCTAATTGAGGCCCATATAACCAATATCTACCTTCAGGCATACATATTGGGTATTTGTAAAACAAACAAACAGCCAGGTGCTCACACCTCTAATCCCAGCGTTTTGGGAGGCCAAGGCAGGAGGATTGCTTGAGGTCTGGAGTTCAAGACTAGGCTGAGCACCATAGTAAGGCCCTATCTCCTACAGAACGTTTTAAAAATAGCCAGGCATGGTGGCACGTGCCATCTTCTCAGGAGGTGGGAGGATCACTTGAACACAGGAGTTTGAGATCACAGTGAGCTGTGATCGGGCCACTGCACTCCAGCCTGAGTGACAGAGCGAGACCCTGTCTCTGAAACAAACAAACAAACAAACAAAACACGTCAGAGATGGCACTGCAAGGCAACACTTGGACAGCTTGGGTTTGTTCTAAGCTCCTGCCCTTCTCCTCTTCTTCCTGGAGTTGTTCTCACTCTTCTTTCCATTCCTAAAATGGGCTCACAGGACAGGGTCTGCAAGTCATTCACAATAAGATACAAACAATTGGTAAGATTTAAAATGTCTCCTTTCATTAGGTTAATTGCAATTTGATAACCTAGGAAAGTCTTAAACAAAAGAGTGAAACTCACATCATGGGATTTCAGGTATTATCCTTCATAAGGAAAAGGTATTTTCTGGTTAGGTTGGTTTCCTCACCCATCTCAGCCCCCAACTTAACTCCTATCTAAAGCCAGCATGCTCCCTGGGAGCCACCAGTTCCTATCTGAAGTTGGCACTGGTTCTTGCCTTCTTGGTGACTATGTGATATTTATGTGAAATGAAGTGGTAATTTCTTTTCCTGTTCCTTGTACAAAGATGCCCAATGCACAACTCCATCTAACAGGCTTCCACCAATAATTAACACTCTGTAGGAAATCAGACATGGGATGGAACATCCCAGAGGAAAAAGCCTCTCTCTTGAGTGCTTCCTTTGTCAAGAAGTTGACACATCCTTCAGCAGGGAGGGCTGAAAGAAGGACAGGAAAGGCTTAATGCATAACTTTCCAACCTCTGCTGGGGATAAATTGGGTAAGCATTGTGATTCACCAGCATCTGATTTTCTAATCATCTTGAGAAAGTGACTTGTGAGTTTAACATGAATTTAGAGTTACTTTTACAAGGAGAATGAGGCAGAACAAGTGTTGTCTTTCTGATTTACAGCTGCAATAGCGGACCCCACATACATTTCAGACGATGTGCTCATATTCTGTCAAAACCAAAGGCTCAAGTGTGAACTCTGTGTAGATCATTTACCGACTCTCCCGATAATAAAAACATCAGGATATGAACATTTTTTCCGCTGGAAGCATAACAGAGAGAGACATTGTTTGCAACTCTGTGGCTGTATAATCCAAAATATTGTGATCAGTTATCCATGATTATTGGGGTCACTACATGAGTTATTTGGATTCAGGTCATAAATACAGGTATTTAGAGGCAGAAAACTGAAATCATAGGTTAAAAGTACCAAATCGTTCTTTAAAGTTTCTATATGAGACATTGCTATGTAAAGGAAATCCACATCTCATAATGTTTAATCACAGTAACATGGCAACTTCGTATGTCAGTTTCTTCCAAATAATAATAAATGTGTTACACACAGGTAGTGTTTTACCCAACATAAGGTAATTGAGTGCAATGCTTAAGAATACTGACATTGCTAACTTATTCAAGGTCACACTAGCTCTGTGACCTCGAATATGTTTCTTAGCATTTATGTACCTCCATTTCTTCATTTATAAAATGAGAATAAGAATAGTACCCACCTCGTAATATTGTTGTCAGTTAAGATACATAAAGCACTTAAAACGGTGTCTGACAAAGAGTATGGCCTCTCTGATAACTAGAATCTATTTAGAACTCAGGAAAATCAGCAAAGAAAATCAAACA
>VBSM01003176.1:35703188-35920742 GCA_008086735.1 Cheirogaleus medius
AAAAAAAAAGAGTATGGCCTCTGATATAGTCTGGACATTTGTCAGCTCCAAATCTCATGTTGAAAGTTGATCCCCAGTGTTGGAGATGGGGCCTAATGGGTGGGATCTGGGTCATGGGGGCAGATCCCTCGTGAATGGCTTGGTGCTGTTCTCAAGGTAATGGGCAGGTTCTCACTCTGTTAATTCTCGTGATAACTGATTGGTAAAAGAGCCTGGCACCTCCCTCCCCTCTCTCACTTCCTTCCTTCCTTCTGCCATGTGGCGCCCGCTCCCCTTCAGCTTCTGCAATGAGTGGGAGCAGTCTAGCCCCTCCCCAGAAGCAGGTGCTGATGCCATGCTTCTTGTACAGCCTGCAGAATCGTGAGCCAAATAAAACTCTTTTCTTAATAAATTACCCAGCCTAGGGTATTCCTTTACAGCAATGCACAACAGACTAAGGCGGCCTCCATAAATGTTAGCTCTTAGCTCTATTTTCTTTTTCATAACCTAAGTTTATTTGTTATTGACAATAAACTTTGCAGTGTTAAAGTATATTAGTGTGGTTGCCAGTGATAGAACTTACTTTGGCAGAGAGGCAACTTACTGACTCATGAAACCCAAGGAAAGGTTGGATGACTAAAACTATGGGAAGGTCCCAGGTGCATCTGATGTTCAGGACCTCTGGAATCAGGACTTAAGTGTTCCCAGGACATGTTCATTGCTTTGCATTCCTGCCCCCTTCTGAGATCAGCTTAATTTGCCACTCACTGCAGACAGGCTTTCTTCCTATGGTATGTAACAGCTTCTGATTTTAACTTAGGCTTAATTCTTACACCTTTTAACATTGATAAGGGATTGACTGCTTCTTTATCTGTTCACAATTTCAAAATACATATTCCATTATTGTATTTAAATGATTAGTTAATTATAGAATTCAAGGTTGAAAGTTGTTTTGCTTCAGTACTTTAAAAATATTATATATGTCTTATACTGGTTTTGCTGTTGAAAAATCTGATTTTATTTTTCTTTGATGTTTTAAAATTTCACTATTATGTGGTTAGAGTGGGGGTTTTTTTTGTTTGTTTTTTGCTTTTTCCTGTGCCCTATTGAACACTATAAATCATGCCATTCTGTAATCTTGGATGCTTCTTCAATTCTGAGAGAGTCTTGGTCATTATATCTTAAAACATGTTTTGTTTCCAGTTAGTTTTTATTTGCACTGGGGCTCTCATCAGATCAATGCAGACCTTTCTCTCATATCTTTTAACTTCTCTTTCATTATCTTTATTTTTTTTTATCCTCTTCCAATGCCTTCTGGAAGAGTTTCTTGACCTAATCTTCAAGGTCACTGATTTGTTCTTTGATGGTATCTGCTCTGCTGTTAAACCCATTTCATGTATTATTTTCCATTGCAAATGTTCTATCAGCTATTTTTCATAATTGCTTTTTTCTGCTTCGTGTTTCTAATATTCTTTCTTATATGTCCAAGTTTTATTTATTTTAAGTGTGTGTCTGTTTATGTAATTTTGCTTATTTTGGGTGCAAGTTTTCCATTATTTATCTTCATTTTACAATATAGTATTTGTGCTCACAAGATGTCTCATTATTTGTCCCTTGGGATGATCAGCTAACCTGGTGTTTTGGAGGACTTCTGCCCAACCCCCCCCCACCTCCACTCTTCCCCGTCTTGCTTGCTGCTCCTGGAAGCTGACCTGTACCGACAGCAATAGGCTCCCTTGCTCACTGGGTCAGCCATGGAGGAGGCCCAGAAGGAGAATGTTGGGAGGGAAGAATGTGAAGTCAAGAGTCTTTATTCTCTCACTTCTCCCCCTGTGCTGTCAGCTGTGTCCTTGACTGAAGATCAGAATTCCCATCAAGACAGCCCTCCCCAAATGACTTTCTTCTTGTGCTTCTGATACTGCCTACCTCCCCTTTCCCCATCAGGCCTCTTACTAACACTTAGATGCTGCAACAAGTTGCCTGCATAATATAAATAACATTATTCAAATCTCCTCAAATTGTCAGTTTGAGTGTGCCACCATTTCCCACTGGGACCCTGAATAGTACCCTCAGCTAGTAATGTCTGCCTGGAGTGGGGGCGAAATCTCAGGCCCTAGCTGGTGCCTCCCCAGGTGAGTTAGGAGATGCAGAGTGCTGTACCAAGTGATGTTGGCTGACTGCCTCATGGTGGAGAGGCCCTGATGACCTTGTGTTAAAATCCAGGATTAAGCCACCTCTGCATCCATCCTCTCCACCTCCAGAGTTCGGTCCCTCTTCCCAGGAAGTTTTATGCAAGGATGTTGTCACTGCTTGCTTAAATTATAGGGGGGTTTGAGGAGGCCTGGGATTCTCAGGTGCCCGCCAGCCCATCTACACTTTTATAATTTGTTCTTTTCCTCTGCAGCTTTCAGAGCTTCCAGGATATTATCCTCTGATCCTGTGGTGGTAGCAGAGAAGGCAGTGATCTGCCCAGAGCAATGCTGGGAGCACAAAAGGACACAACTAGAAAATTCTCTGCCAGCCTCTTCAGGGCTGTAGAGCACACCTCATCATCTACCCAACCCCAGACCCAACTACCTTATATATTTTCAAGAGTTTCCCCTAGTTTTAAATTTTTTAAGTTGCCAAGCCAGCACTGAGTTCTTCTTCAGCTTCTCTTGGGTTTGGTTTGGGGAAGGGAACCGTAATTGGGATTCCTTGGACCTGTAATTGAACATGGTTGCTCACACAGATACCTATCTTTTGTTCACGATGGCGTTCTGATTTTCTGGGACCATAATTGCTTGTCCAGTAAAGCCCCTCACCTGCCATTGTTTAGGGGCTGATAATAAACAAGGTCAATTTTCAAAGATCATCCAACCTATTCCCCTAGGATAGTCTGTACTCTACACTATCACAAAGGGACAGAGAGGGAAGTTTTACCCAAATGCGAGGAATCTGGTTCTACCTTCTATGCTTATTATACCTACTACTGTAATAACTTGAATATTATAGTGGAAGCTCACCAACCAGGGCTTCACGAATGAAGGATTTATCTGTTGGGAGTCCTGCCAGCAGATAGCCTTCAGCTGTCAGCCCTTTTAGGCGATTGCCTTAGCTAAAGAGATAAAAGGAGGAGGTATTATTATTGTTGTCATTGCTGCTGCTGTTGCTAAGTATAAGGAAGGAATCAAAGGAAGACATTAAACATAGTTCCCACCTTTGACTAGCTCACAGTCTTGTTAGGAAGACAATTCATAAATAAAAAGAAGTATAGTTGAGAATACAAGCCAATATGTTTAATCCACAAGGTGAGGCAGGCAGCAGTTAGGGTATTTTTGGGAATTTGGAGGAATATACATGATGTCCTTTTGGTCAAGGCTAGTCACGGAAGATTCTACACGAAGGAGTGATTTGTAAAGGATCTTGAGGCAGGATGTGATTAGCTAGGACATATTACAGATTTGGTTAATCTAGAGATTTCTTAACTCTACCAGATACTGTCTATCCTATTGCAAATAAGACTGAGATGTATTGGGGAGAATTCATCCATGCAATGACTATGGGAATAGTCAAATAATAGCTGAATTTTATTTTAAAAATGCCTATTCATCCTCACAACAACCCTAAAAATTAAGTATTATTATTATTCTCACCTTCCAGATAAGGAAATGAGGCACAGGATGGTTAAGTGACTTGCCCAAGATTACACAGCTAGCAGGGGCTTGTGTTGGGATCCAAAGCCAAGAAGTTTGGGCCAGAGCCTGTGTTTCCTGTTTCCAAGCAGGTACTGCTTTCCTCTGAGACACCAAGAGATGAGAATTGAATTGAATCTGTTTATGAAGTGATAGCTATGGATAAGCTACTATGCCTCTGGGAAGAGGAGCTTGTTTATTATTTCTCATCTTTTTTGCAAAAGCAATGTTTGCAGCAGCTCGAGTAAATGAAACAGGTGCTCATTAGATCTCCAGGCTGGTGTAACTCTCACTTTGCAATTGCTGTAAGAGATGGAGAAGATGAACAACGCTTAAATGTTCACTCCAGAAACTTGGACATCATTTATATTCACGTGCAGTTCATTAACCCATGTTGCTATAACTGTGTTTTTATGAAACAGGCAAGTGCTTCTGAGTGTGGAAGCACAAGCAAGAGGAAAGTAGTATATCTTTAAAACAAACAAACAAATCTAGAAGTAATGGAAAACTATCCCTGCCTCTTTCTTTGTAATGGTAATCTCTGAAGCACATATGCACAGACTGCCTTAGTGTTTTTAGTGAAAGTTAATAAAAGAAACATTTATTTTGGAGATGGAATAATACATTACCTGATGGCTGAACTATTTTGAGTTCAGTCTTTATGGCTTTAATGAGCAGAGAACATGTGGCATTGGGAGATGTCTGAACAGAACCCATCCAGTTTGCACAGAGACAAAGAGCTTTTACAAACATGGTGAAAACTGTGTATTGATCCAAGGGATTCCTGAAGTCACTGATTCATTTTAATGACTCTTCTTTGGCTATGTGTCTGCTGCCACTCACCTGAGGGTAAACATGGGATCAAAGTTCTGACTCCCCCAGGATTAATCATTTTCTTCTTTATCTGCATCAAAGTTCTTTGATACAGCAAAGCTTCCTTTTTCAGTTGAACTTACTGTATGTTTAAATTTCAATCAATCATAGTAAATATTGACTTGAAAGGTCATTGCTTACCTGAGGGAAAGGGGTTATCATTAGAAAAATTCACATTTGCAAATTTTTTACTCCTTTCCATAAAAGAGATTTATTTACAAATCTTATTAATTCAGGAAAAGAAAATTTGCCCAAAATTCTTTCAGTGTTTCACTTTCTTATTTCACAATATTTAGAAATAAGTATTTCTTGATTCTACATGGATTTTATAGCACAGGCATTGTGAGTACAGAGTTTGGAATCACAAAATCCTGAGCTGATTTGTGGCTCTGATATCTTTTTGTTGCCTAACATTTAGCAAGATACCAACCTCTACTAAAAGAACTAATGACAAGGCCTATACTATATGTTGGCTTGGAGTTTCAAACGATATAATCAATATAAAGAATTTAGTTCAGTACCTGGCACATAAGTGCTCAATAAATATTAGCTATGCTGTTGTAATTTTCAAAAAAATACACGTGTATGCAAATTATGGTGTGTGAGTGTTTGCATAATCTAAAAACTCTGCTACAGATTACAGAACCCAGATGCAAGTGGGCTCAGCAATTTTCTTAAAAGATCACTATATCTTTAAAATCTGTGAACAGAGGTGTCATTTGTGTAGGGATATCCAAAATTATTTTCTTAAATTAGGCATGCACACCAAGTCAACTTGACTTCGTACCTTGAAATGGTAAATTTATGTCCACCTTGGAATTATAGGTTAAAATAACTATATATTTTGTAGTTAATATAAATATGTAATAATTGAAGTGATAATATATGCTAGTTGTGTGTATATGTATGTGTGTAAAAGTAACCATCAGTATTGCAAATAGAGAAATATAGGCCTGTCAATGGTGGCAATGGCCTCTTTGTAGTTGCAGGCAACTGAGGAAATGCATTGCAGAATCACCTTTACATATTTTTTCAAAATGCTGATGCCTGGGCCTCACCTTGGCCTTAAGTAAATCAGCATTTCCAGGAATGGGATCCAAATATCTGCACTTTTAATGCAGTCATCCTTCATAAACAACTAGAAAACTGGGGAAAATATATCAAACTATGGTTTTCAGACATTGGCTAACAGGCTGTGCAAGACTGAAATCTGTGAAATAAGGCAGACAAATGAGGTGAGCCCTTCAATTCCCCAGCCACTGCCTGATGGCTATTCCAGGCCTCGGCTCAGGAAGAGGCCCACACACAGCCTAAGTGTCTCTGTCTTTGTTCTTTCTTGCTGTTATAACAAAATACCTTAGACTGGATAATTTATGCACAACAGAAATTTATTTCTCACAGTCCTGGAGGCTGGGAAGTAGTCTAAGATTGAGGCACCAACAGTTTCAATGTCTAGTGAGGGCCTGTTGCTCATAGACAGTACCTTCTTCCTGCATCCTTGCATGGTGGAAGGGACAAAGGGCTCCCTCGAGCCTCTTTTATAAGGTCACTAATCCCATTCATAAGGGGATTACCTAATCAGAGGTGACCTAATCATCTCCCAAAGGCCTTCTTAATACCATCACCTTTGGGGTTAAGTGTCAACAGAAGAATTTTGGAGAGACGCAAACATTCAGACCATAGTGGTCTCACCATGGGCTTCCAGGAGGCTAAGGTGGCTAGAATTTATGTAGTAGAATATCAGAGAGAAGGAAATTACACAGAGAAAGCTCTGGAGATCAGCAGAAGATTCCCCGAGCCTTCAGCTGATTACTGATTGATGCATGTGTGGGTCTGGGGAAAGACCCACCCTCCAATCTCCACTTCCTCCATCCTACCCAAAGATAACTGCACATGATTATTTTAACCTGTTTTTGAACTTTATATAAATGGAATCATATTGTGTTTGAGTGTGTTGACTTATTATATTCATGATCTTTACCTATGATGTGTGGCAATAGCACATTCATTGTTATTGCTACATGTTCTTCTTTTATATAATTATAGTACATATAGTATTTATCATTTTGCAGTTAGTGGAACTTTGGTTTTTATGATTTAAAAAAATTTAGCTATTAAAAATAATGGTGCTATGAATATTCTTGTACATGTCTTTTGGTTCATATATATATATATATAAGCATTTTTCTTCAGTATAAACCTAGGAGAAGAGTAGCTGGGTCATAAGATGCATGTATTATTACATGTAATATATATGTAATATTCATCGATACTGTCAGTTTCCCAGAATGATTGCACCAATTTTACTCTCACCAGTAGTGCATGAGAGTTCCATTTTTTCCCACATATTTATCGACTCTCGATATTGTTGATCTTTTTAATTTTAGCCATCCTGGTGGGTGAGTAGTGGTATTTCACTGGAGTTCTAGTTTGTATGTTTCCCTGATTGCTAATAACATTGTGCAGTTTTTCATATGTTTATTGACGATTTAAATACCTTTCCATAAGATTGTCTATGTTTTTCTTACAGATTTATAAAAATTATTTTTACACATTCTGGATATAAGACCTTTGTCTATTAAATGTGTTTCATATACCTTCTCCTACTCTGTAGTTGGCCTTTCACTCTCTCATTGGTGTCTTTTGATTTAGGAACAAGAGTTGCTAAATTTAATTTATTCCAATTTATTCATCTTTCATAGTTAGTGCTTTTTGTGTCCTGTTTAAGAAATCTTTACCAACCTCACTTCGTGAAGATACTTTCCTACATCTTTTTCTAGAATATTTTCTACCCTGGGAGCAGTTAAATACTAGCTGAATTTTATTTTCAGTTTACTTTTTCATATGCATTAAGCCAACTGACCCAGCACCATTTATTGCAAGACCATCTTCTCCCTTCTCTGCTGTGCCACCTTTCATGGAAATCAAGTGTCCCTGTGTAGGTAGGTCTTTCATGGAAATCAAATGTCCCTGTGTAGGTAGGTCTTTTGCTGAATTCTATTCTTTTCCATTTCTCTGTTAGTCTATCCATGTGCCAATGCCACTGTCTCAATTTATAATAGCTTTATAACAAGTCTTGATATTTGGCAGTATGACTCCTCTACTCTACTCTTCTTCAATGTTATCTCAGCTCTTATTAGCTCTTTCTATTTCCATATACATTTTAGAATCAGTTGCTACCTTTGGTATCAATTGCGATAATTGTGTTCTGGGAATTTTTCTATATTTTCCAATTCAAATCTTTCATCATAATCCTAACATTCTCATATTATCCTTTTTATTGTCAGAAGAACTTGTTGGTAATATCCCCTTTTTACTTCCGTTACTGGTTATTTGCATCTTCTCTCTTTTTTTCATTGATCAATCATCCCAAAGTTTTATCAATTTTAGTAATCTTTTCAAGGAACCAAAATCTACCTTTGTTAATCCTTTCTTTCATGTTTCTTTTTAAAAAAATAATTCCTCCTCTTTCAGTTATTATTTCTCTGTTTCTAATTACTTTGTGTTTCATTTGATTTTATTTTTATAACTTCTTGAAATGGATACTAAGATCACTGATTTTAAGCCCCTTTACTTTCTTATATATGTTAAAGTCTATTTCCCTCTAAGCACTGCTTTGGTTTAATCACATAAGATTTAGTATGTACTATTTTCATTATTATTCAGTTCAACTATATTCTAATTTCCATTATCATTTCTTCTGGATCACATGGGTTATTTAGAAGTATGTTGCTTAATTTTGAAGCATATGTGAATTTTCTAGTTTTTCTGGAATGTTGTTATTGATGTCTAGTTTAATTCCACTGTGGTCAGAGAATATATTCTCTTTTTAAAATACTCTTTAATTTTAATATTATGACATTTGGTAGAGTAGCCTATAGACTAGTGTATGTTTGGTTTTAGTAAATGCTTGTACAGTTGGGTACACTGTTCTACATATGACAATTAGGTCAAGTGTGTTAATCATTGAATACTTAATATCAGTTATTATTAATATTGTGATTTACCAGCTAGCATATCTGTGTCATTCTTTTTAAATGTCCATTTCTCTGCTGAAATTCTCTATTTTGTTCCTTTAGTTCCTTGAACATATTATTTTAAAGTTCATGTCTGCTAACTATCAGACAAAATAATACATATCTGTCATATATGTAATTATCTCGGTTTTCAGTTAAGTTCTTTCTTCCCAAATACCCAAATGTAATGTTTCTGATTGGATACCAGGCACTGGATATGAAAAACAGAGAGGAAATTGAAGCTCTGGATAATTTCATCTTCCTTCATAGAGAATTTTCTTTTACTTCTGTAAGTGAGTATTGAGCTAGGGGCTCCAGATTACCTTACAGTCAGGAATTAAAATGATTTGAAGTTGGGTTTCAGTATCTAGGGAGGCTGGTCTATTTCCAGTTTTCCTTTACTTTTAGTGTATATCCCAACTTGCCCCTAAATCTGGATTCCTTCACTTTGGCGAGGCTTGAACTTTGGTTTTTGCTCCCCAGACCTGTATCTGCTGAAAGTTCTGCTCGGCTTCTCAGCTGCTGCTTATGAGAATTCCATTTCTCTTTGAAGCAGAGTGGCACCAAATGCCAGACTCACGTTGGGGGGCTTTCTTCCTCTCCTAAGATATTTTCCCCACATTCTTAATTCCCTTGGTGTGTATGTGTGTGCATGTGTGCTTGTGTATGTGTGTGTGTTCCAGCTTCTCTAGTTCTCAGTGGGGAGTTTGGTCCAAACAACTAATCTTCCATAGCTAAAAAGTAGAACTAGCCCATAGGATTTTTCACCTAATGGGGCAATCTCATCTTCTTATCAGAGTAATTGTCTCAATAAACACAGACCTGTGCCTGGAATTCTGACAGATTTGTAAACTAAAAAATGATTGTTGTTTTAAGTCACTAAGTTTTAGAGTGGCTTGCTACATGGCTGGATATATGTGGATTTTGGTGCTTGTGCCTGCTCTTGGTACTGCTGCCACAGGAAAAACTAAAATGTATCATTGGCCTTTGGAACAGATAGTTGATGGAAGCTGGAAAGGACACTATGAGAAAAAAACTAGCTAGAAACAACTTAATGGGCCTTGAGAATAGTGTTAGTGGAAGACCAAAAGGCTCCAAGGAAACTGTAAGGGCCTGAAGGAAAATATTATTGAAGCTGGAGAAAAGGGATTCATGGGGGGAGGTAAGAAATTTTGGCACTAGCTTTTGTACTTCAGATCAGTTTTCTGGCTCAGGTGCCCTTGGTCCTTTGTAGGTGTCTCCAAACGTGAGGACAGTGAGGAACATAAGGGGGAGGAGGAGGAGACTGACTGGCTGTCTCCTCATTTTTTTTTTATTTCCTCTTATTATGGGGGTACAAATATTGTTAGGGATACATATATTGCCCCTGCCACCCCTCCCCCACCCCGCCGTGCCAGAGCTTCAAGCGTGTCCAACCCTCAGGTGGTGCGCACCTCACCCATTATGTACATATACACCTCATATTTTGACTTTAGTATTCCCCATCCTCATCTCTGAGCATGTGTATATGAGAATGAGTATTTGTGTGAGCATGTGTATGCATGTGTGTGTGCACGCGTACAAGTATGTTTGGATGTCTTTCCAAGAGGACATTCAAGCAACTCTTCCCCTAACCTATCTTCCCTAAACTTAAATACCCTTTTCTTCACTAGAACTTTGCCCCTTTGTAATCAAATCTGTTTCCTTTGTTTAAAAGGAAAAAACAAACAGAACTGTTTTGTCAATAGAAGAAAGGGAGGTGCTCATATCAGACATCGTACAGACCTTTACTAGTTACGCCCTCAGCAGGGCATTTCTGCGGGCTAGTCACTTAGTATCAGCCCTGGCCATCCCACGGTAGGCATTAATTCCCAGGGTGTCCTCAGTGTGGGCCCAACCTCTGCACAGATGCAAAGAAAAAGCAAGGAAAAAAACTCCATTACTAAGATGTATTTCTTTCAGAGATAGTTCATGGAGGAAAATGCGGGCTGACTAAATTGCAGAATTCTCCCTCCCCCACCCCACCAGTAAGTGTGTACTTTCTTAAAATGAAAGAGCCAAAGAAGTGAGTTGTCTAAAATGTGCTGCATGTGTTTTTTCTTTTCCTGAGGGAAAACCTGTTTGACTTTGGGTTTCACCACTCATAAATTATCAAGTTATTTCTCACTTAGAGCATAAATATCAGTCTGGTTGGTATATGCCCCCACACATCAGCTGAGACTGAAGAGAGCTAAATTTACAAAACATTAAATCAATAAGCAGGTGTGAATGGGTAAACAGTGTGATATCCCTTAACTTAATAAGGCCACAGCATTACTGTTAATCATCTGTTTTGCAACTTCGGGAAGTTTTTTCCTTCTAATTCTATAGTGTTGTTAGAAGTAAAATGAGTGAAGGTCCTTCTATCAGAAGAAGAGAATGATGTAGCTCAAAATAGAAAATGAGAAATTATCCCAGGGAGAAAAAGCCATGATAATATCCAGGGTACTGCAACCATTGCAAGAGGCTGTATTTTTAAGGAAGAAATAATAACTGCAGCTCATTTTCCTTGTTGTTTTTATTAATGGGAAGCCCTGCCAGATGTCTCTCATGGAAATACCAATCCTACAGATGGAAAGTGGGGGAATATGTAAGAATAAATGAGTGAAAATAGTATTTCCTCTCTCTCTACTGTCTTAATGATCCCCAAAATCATGTCTCCAAACCTACAAAGACAGAGTGGCAATCTTCTTTCATTAAAAAATACCCTTCAGGAGGATTCCTGGAGGTCAGGAGTTCTAGACCAGCCTGAGCAAGAATGAGACCCCATCTCTACAAAAAATTAAAAAAATTATCAAGGCATAGTGATACATGCCTATAGTCCCAGCTACTCGGGAAGCTCAAGCAGGAGGATCGCTTGAGCCCAGGAGTTTGAGGTTGCTGTGAGTTATGATGACACCACTGCACTCTAGCCCAGGTGACACAGCGAGACTTTGTCTCAAAAAACAGAATAAAATAAAATCCTTCATAGAAAAGTCCCTGCCTCCACCATGGGATATATTTTTAAATTACTAAGCAAATGGTAGTCTGGAGTACTTGCATTAGATTACTTACTAATGCCCAAAACTTTTTGCAAGGACATAGTCCTAGGGGAACCACCAGAAGGTGAGAGACATTGGTAACTACTGTGAATTGGTGGCAGCCATAGTCCTGAATGCAAAAAAGGACTATAGTGTGGGGAGAGCCAAGCTGCCAGGGAAACCCCAGAGGGAGTCTGGTCTTGAAGTTGGCAGGGCTGGAACGTGGGAGCAAGCAAGGAGATGGAAAATGAGGCATTAATTGGAAATGGAAGACACAGAACAAACTGTCTGATGAGGATTAGGGTTGCTGGGTAGATTCTGGCCTCTCCATTCATTCATCTGCCCAACATATAGACCAACTCTCACCACTTCTTATAAAATACATACTGTGTGTTGACTCCCTCCATTCCTTCTCTACCACCATTGCCACACATAAACAGGCAGCTTCCAGGCAGCTTTTATACTAAAGGGTAAGAATGAGCAAGAAAACCTACTAACCTACACATCAGGAGAAAATCTATATCTAATACCTAGAAAAAGTAATCTAGTCCCTTTTTACATTGGAATGGACAACAAATCATATGGGTGAAATAAGAATGATGAAATGGCAAGTGCAAGATAAAGAAAATATCTGATCCCCAATGAATATGAGGTAATTTAGGAAAGACAGGGGAATAGAAAAAGACAAGCAAAACTGAAATGTGTGTGTATATATGTTCATGCATGAAATATCTTTGAAAGGATACATAAGAAATTAATAACAAGGTTGTCTCTAGGGCTAGGAATTGGGGAGAGAGAGCTTACTCATCACTATACATTCTTTTACCTGTGGAGTTTTGTCCAAGGAACTATTTAAATTAATCAAATATAATTTATCCATAAATTAAGAACAGGATACTATAAGAAAGGAACAGAGAACCAAGGGCTCTTGGAAATTAAAAATATTCTTGATGAAATAATAGAAGGGTTGGGATAATAGAGCAAATATACAGAGATAGCAAATCTCACTAGTTGTACTTCTTAAAAAGGAAACAGGAAAAAATTAAAATAAGGGATATTATCAAAAAACTAACCAAAGAAAATTTCCCAGAACTAAAGGGAGACATGAATCTTTTGATTAAAATTACCTTTTTCATAACTCTTTTCTTCTCCTGTTTTAAAAGATAACTGCATAAAACCATAATTATAAAACTATGTCAATGGGCTTATCAACAGGTAAAGATATAATTTTTATGACAATAATAGCTCAAGGAAGAATAAGATATGTATTGGGAAAAAGTTTCTATAGAATACTGAAATTAATATTAATATGAACTAGATTATTTTAAATTAAAATTGAAATTACCCACCAAACTTTGAGTAAGGTGAGTTAAAAAATCCACAAATAGACAAAGTATTGTGAATTTTAGAACTCCAAGGGTAGAGAAAAGATCCTAAATGTTTCTATGGAAGAAAAAGACATCACCTTGTAAAGGAATAAAGATTTGGCCTGAAGCAATGCCTTCAAAATTCCAAGGAAAATAATTTTCAAGCTAGAATTCTACACCTAGCCTAATTATCAATCAACAGCGATGGTAACATAAAGATAAATAGATAGATATTAATGGATATAACACCTCAGAAAAGTTACATGTAAAATATTCCTTCTAAATAATTTTCTTCTGACAAAATAAGATAAAAAGTAATGCAGACAGAGCTGTAGGATGCATGAAATGGTGGCACTAACTCAGGTGCACACTAAAAAGAAATTCCAGGAGGAGGATTCTGTAGCAGGCCTGGAAAAAGCAATTGGCCCGAATTAGAAGAGCAAGCCAGGGGGCTCCTAATAGGAATGTATTTGAGAATGGGTTCCATGCAATAGATAGAATAAATAAGAAGCTGGAAGTCATAAGTCATATAGTGAAAAAATCATGTTTATTTTCTTAGCCAAAGAAAAAAAAGGCAAAGAACAATACCAAAAAACTGTACAAGCAACTCAGAAAGCAAACCACAATGTAGAATAATTTATAACTCTTTGTCCCTCTTCACACCATTGATTCTACCACATTTCCACTGCCCATCACCCACCTCGTATATCCCACTTTCCTTCAGCTTGTAGTTCATCATCCATCACTCTAATAACTACCTTTTCTATACCATCAACATCTTCCTCTGATTTACTCACCTGACAAAAAAAAAAAAAAAGCAAGTTAAACTCAACTCTCTGTATGGGCTTCGTCTGACATCAGCAGTTTGTGATTGGGGAAACATTTGCAGCTCAGACAATTGATCTCACTTTAAACAGAGGACCACAAATCTCACAGGTGCCCTCAGCACAGACTACCAATCCTATTTTACTTAATTTCCAGTCTGTCTCCCCAAACCTCATGCAGCCATTTCCCATTTCTTACTCTTAGCTTATGCCTTCCCTGCATTATTGATCTTTTGACACAAGAGATACATTGCTCTGTATGATTCTCTCCCACCATGCCCACAATTGATTGAGTCAGAACCCCAGCCCGCCTCTGACAAAACCCCGTGTGGTCTGGAGAAGCAGAGAAAGCTTGTCTGCAGAGACAGAGAAGAATGGAAAAGGTACACAGAGATGTCAAGGCAAGAGGTGGAGCAAATCCAGCTAGCTTCACATTTCCTACTTCAGTTCCCTCTGGAGGTCCAACAGCTTTTTTTTGCTTTCAGTTCAACGAAACATCATTGTTTCTTCATACAAAACTCCTCTTTCTCTCTTTCTCTCTTTCTCTCTTTCTCTCTCTCTCTCTCTGTCCATTCGGGAACTTTTAAACTGTCTGCTAGACAAACTCCCATAGTTGGGATGGTGGATTTCTGGCCTGGGCCCACCATTCACGCCACACCAAGTTCTGAACTGAGAGACAGGAGTCAAGCAGATGAAGATAAAAGTATCCGCATTGTTGCTGATTAATGTTGAATTTGAGCGAGTAAGTTAGGGGTGTGATAAGAGAGAGTTTGCTGATGCTAAATACCAGAATCTGGCCAATTTAACGGCCCACCACCCGTCATCACAGGCAGCACAGGAACACTGTGGCCTCCTCTGCGGGGGCGGAGTCTTTACCACTAAGCTCACCTGTGGCTGAGAGAGGACCAAAGTGCACGCTCTCCCCAACCAGACATCTCAAAGAGAAAAGAGGGGAAGGAGGGACTGAGTTACAGAGTCACAATCCCTGCTCCTAAAGTAGCTAGTCAGATAAGACAGTCCTTCTTTCCTGGGAATGAAGAAAGACTGAGAAGATCCAGGAGTGTTATGCTAATGGAGGTCCCTTTACTAGGACCGAAGCCTATGGAGGGAGAAGTACTGAGTCCTGTGTAGTCCCCCTAGAGCCTGGTAAACCTGCTGATTCCCTATTCATTGCTGTGTCCTCCATGCACACAGAGGCAGGAATCTCCTTTTGTCTACCCTAACGCAGTAGTTAGCCTGCCTTAGGGAAGAAAAAGAAGACACAGAAATTCAGTTAATAATGGAAAAACCTTTTGAGACATCTTTTTAAACAGAGATGTCTCCACCTAGAGTAGGTATAAGAAGTTGACATATGTTCCTGACCACAACTTCTTGGTCATGTCTCCCTGAAGATGATTTCTTTTAATGAGGTACAGGCAGTATTCTTACACACACCATAGTCTTTTACAGCCTTTACAATGCTGTAATCAATTCTGGGTCACCAAATGTAACTCATGGCCACGGACTTCTCACAAACGATTGCTTCACTGTGCTTCACCTATTGTGGCTAAGATAATGTGACAGATGCCTTCTGGAATAACAATGAGATTTCCCCATAAAAGTTCCTCATGGGCAGATAGCTCATGATGGAAGCTTGTTTAAAAAGTTTGAGTTCCTTTGCCCTTCTTTCCTGGCCACCCTCTCCACACTGCATTTGAGTCCAGGCAGTTAATATAATGTACACCCCCTCACCCCAAATGGATCAAGGAGGTATTTGACATGAAAGCTCTTGCAGGAGAGGTGACTTGCCACCATGTGGGGCTTATTGGGACAGGTAGCACTGGAATTAGATGTTGTCCTTCCAGCCTACTAATAAGACCGAAATAACAATAGGTGGGCAGAAGTCTCTATTTTGCACACCGTCAACATAATTAAGGTGTAGGCTGATCTTTAGAAATAAGTACTGAAGGAACGTTGTGACCAGTGTCATTTTAAAAGGCAATAGCATAGAGTGAGCTACAGAATTCTTTTCCTCCTTTGATAAGAGGAAAACTCCTTTCCTGATTTATGCCCAATTTGGTAGCGAAAATGAGATTTGTCCTTAGTAGTGAGAAATCTCAATGCCATCTGATAGTTGTAGCTGCATTATTCAAAGTAATTAATTGCGACAGACAACCCCCAAATCTCCAGGGCTTAACACAATAAAAGTTTATTTCTCACTCTCATCACAACCCAACATTAGCCAGGCAAGTCTCCATCTTCCATGATATCTGGAATGCATGCTCTCCAAGGTTGCCCCCCACTGGGGAAGAGTGTGATGGAGACAGCGTACCAGCTCCTACTTGCCTCATCCTGAAAGGGATGCATTCAGAGACCATTGGCAAATCTACTCACCTGGCTCCAACTGAACTGAGAGGGGAATGGGAAATACATAATGAAGGTTTAGGCTGATCTTTAGAAAATAAGTGCCCAAAGAATGTTATGCCCTGCATAAGTTCTAAAGGCACTGCCATAGAGAGAACAATGGGTATTTGGTAAGCAAATTCCCTGTCGCTGTTGCTAAGCATAGCTTGCAGGTCATACTTTGAATAAATAGTAGTTTATTTTAGCAAGGCAGCCCTACTGCATTCATGATCTACATTTTATATTCTTACATCTATAAGAAGAGTAGGTATGGGCATGTATAATTTAATTTTCAGATATTGTGGAGCACACTTTTTTTTGCCCTTTCTAAAACTGTTAGTAAAAACTTATTTTTTTATGGATAAGATATTTATTTGCAATGAGTCCTTTAATTTCGGAGACTGACATGGCTAAGGCTCTCATATCAATTTTGCTTTAGTCAAAAGGAGTTGGAAGGCCATTGATAAGGCCTCTAAAAAGATGATACTGCAACATTATTTAAAAAAATGTTTAATATTTCGGGGTTGAGACAGATGGTGCAGCTCAGCAGTAAAATAATCAGTGTGCACCAGACTGTTGATCTTATACATGAATCATAAATCTCCAGACAATGACTGATGGTGCTTGTGAACATTTTCCCACAAGCTCATCAGATGTGTTTGTCATAGTGCAGCCAGAGGACCGAGTGACCCTATTACGGTAATTGTGTATTAGACAGGCATTGGGAACACAATACGCAGTATTCAATTACTTTAAGATAGAAGTAAGCTTCTCGGCATAGGAATGCCAAGTGGCCTGTCATCAAATTGCTCAATTTGTTTTAGTCCTAAGGTTTTATGCTTGAGCTTATATTCATTTACTTAGCAGTCGTACTGGAAGGTGGATTTGTACTGAGTGTTGTTTTCTAATATTTTAAGGAAAGCGTCACCTCTCTGTTATAAAAGACTTTGAGTTTGTTAAAACTAAAGACCAAGCAACCATAGATGAGCAGGCCTTCAGCAAGACTATTCCTTTGTTTTAAACCCAGACATGTAAGGACTTTTCTTTTCTTTTCTATTTTTGTATTATTTCAAAATCTTACAGGGGTACAAATGTTTTTGGCTAGATGGATGGCTTTTGTAATGCTTGAGTCAGGATTATAAGTGTGCCCATCACCCATATAGTATTCATTGTACCCATTAGGTAGGTTTTCACTCATCCCCTCATCCCTCGTCCCCCCTGCTTGATTTCCACTGAGTTTTATTTCCCTCTGTGCACATATGTGCTCCTCAGTTAGTTCCAGCTTAATAGTGAGTACATGTGGTATTTGTTTTTCTATTCTTTAGATATTTCACTTGGGATAATAGCCTCCAGTTCCATCCAAATTGTTGCAAAAGGCCTTAATTCATTCTTCTTCGTGGCTGAGTAGTATCCCATAGTGCACATATGCCACATTTTGTTAATCCACTCACGAATTGATGGGCATGAATTGATGTGGGTTGATTCCACATCTTTGCAATCGTGAATTGTACTACGATAAACATTAGAGTGCAGGTGTCTTTTTGATAAAATGAGTTCTTTTTCCTTGGGTATATCCCTCGTAGTGGGATTGCTAGATCAAATATTATCTCTACTTTTAGTTCCTTAAGGAATCTCCATACTGTTTTCCATAGTGGTTGTACTAATTTCCAGTCCCACCAACAGCATATAAACATTACTTTCTCTCTGCATCCATGCCAGAATCTATTGTTTTTGGACTTTTTAATGAAAGCCATTCTAATTGGGGTAAGGTGATATCTAATTGTGGTTTTAATTTGCATTTTCCTGATGATTAGTGATGTTGAACATTTTTAATGTTTATTGGCCATTTGTCTATCTTCTTTTGAAAGGCTTCTGTTCATGTCTTTTTCCCACTTTTTAATGTTTTTTTTCTTGCTGATTTGCTTGGGTTTCTTTGTAGAGTCTGGTTATTAGCCCTTTATCAGATATATAGGTTGTGAATTTTTTTCCCATTCTATAGGTTGTCTATTTGCTCTGTTGATTATTTCCTTAGCTGTAAAGAAGCTTTTTGATTTAATCAAGTCCAATTTATTTATTTTTGTTGTTCCTGTGACTGCCATTGGGGTCTTCTTCATAAATTCTTTGCCTAGGTCGATATCTAGAAGAGTTTTTCCAACATTTTCTTCTAGCATTCTTATGGATTCATGCTTTACATTTAAGTCTTTTATCCATCTTGAATTAATTTTTGTGAGTGGTGAGAGATATGGATCCTATTTCATTCTTCTGTATGTGGCTATCCAATTTTCCGAACACCATTTATTGAACGGGGCTTCTTTTCTCCAGTGTATATTGTTGTCTGCTTTGTCAAAGATCAGTTGGCTGAATGTGGATGGTTTTATATCTGTGTTCTCTGTTCTGTTTTATTGGTCTATGTCTCTATTTTTGTACCAATACCATGCTGTTTTGGTTACTTTAGCTTTGTAGTATAGTTTGAAGTCTGATAATGTGATGCCTCCAGATTTTCATAATCTTTTTGCTTAATATTGCTTTGGCTATTTAGGCTCTTTTCTGGTTCTAAATGAAGTATAGGATTATTTTTTCTAGATTTGTAAAATATGACATTGGTATGTTGATGGGGATTGCATTGAATCTGTAAAGCACTTTGGGTAGTATGGACATTTTAACAATGTTGATTCTACTGATCCAGAAGCATGATATGTTTTTCCATGTGTTTGTGTCTTCTGCAATTTCTTTCCTAAGTGTTTCTTAGATCTCTTTGTAGAGATCTTTTTACCTTCTTGGTTAAGTATGTTCCTAGGTATTTTATTTTCTTTGTTGCTATTGTGAATGGTACTGAGTTTTTCATATGACTCTCAGCCTAACTGTTATTGGTGTATAAGATTGCTACTGATTTGTTTACATTTTGTAACCTGAGACTTTGCTGAATTTATTTCTCAATTCCAGAATTCTTTTGGTGGAGCCTTTGGGGTTTTCTAGATAAAAGATCATATCATCAGCAAAGCCTATGATTCTTATATTTGGCTGTTTTACATAATGCCATATTTCTTGTAGGCTTTGTCGTTCTTCCTAATTCTCTGTTCTTTATTTTTGACTAACTGACTTAATTGGAAAGAGTTGTCTTCAAGCTCTGAGATTCTTTCTTCTGCCTGGTCTAATCTATTCTTAAAACTTTCCACTGTGTTTTGTATTTCCTTAAATGAATTTTTCATTTCCGGAAGTTCTATTTGGTTTTTTTTTTAGTGAATTTTTAATTAACTTCCTGAACTGTTTTTCTTGTTTCTTTGAGTTGGTTTACCATTTTCTCTAGGATTTCATTGAACTTCCTTACAATCCATATTTGGATTCTTTATCTGTCATTTCAATATTGTCATTTTGGTTGATGTCCATTGCCAGAAAGCTGGTGTTCCCTTTTGCAGGTATCCTTTCACTCTGATTTTTCATAATTCCAGAGTTCTTTCATTGATTCCTTGGCTTCTGGGGCAGCTGAAACTCTTTGTTTTGGATTTCTTTGTTTAGATGGGGTTTTTTACGTCCCTCACTTGTAAAGGAGTGTGTGTAGCATATGTTGGGTAAGAACCTTTGGCTTTACTTGTGGGTGCTTTGATGGTGATCAGGTTCTGGATGAATGCCTTAGTTATAGAGATCCTTGGTGTAGTGGTTTTCTCAGTTGCTAGTTGTTGGTAGGCTGTAGCAGTGGTTAGCTATGTGTGTGGGCAGATTCTCTGTGTGTCTTTGATGAAGGAGGATGGAGGTCTTTGAAATCCTTTCTCTTTCCCCAACCTTATGGTCTTAACAGTGTGAATTATATTGGCATGCCCAGTTTAATCTCTGAGGCAGTAGGTGGTGATTATGGGTAAGAATCAACCACACTCTGTATAATTGAGTCAGTAATGTTATAAAGGGCTCTGCAAATTGACCTCCCTGCCAGTAGGTGGTGCTTGCCAAAATGAACAAGCTGCAGTGTCATTTTGGGGTCCTGTGACTGGCCCTGGCCTCTCAGGAGAAATACTCAAATGCCCCAGGCGGTGGATGGGGCCCTGGAACTTCCAGGTGAGTCCTTATTCTCCACCACAGCAGGGGCAGGTTGGGGAGTGAGGCTGAGCAGGGCTGGGTTGGGTGACCTTGCCCTCAGGCCCCACCAAGGCTGGTAAGGTAGCTGTTTCAGCACCAAAGGTCTGCTCCAGGCTTCTGGGGAAAGCTGCCAGGGACAGGCTGAGGTGTCCTCACTGAGCCAGAAAGTCTGCTTGTGGAGGCAGGGGCCATCTGAGATTCATAATCTGGCTGTCAGGAGTGGGTTTTACTCTTCTCCCTGCTACCCTGCTCTGCAGTCTCCCTCCGGCGTCTACCAGCAGACTAGAGCTCAAACTAGCTGAGCTCCTCTGTAATGGCACTTCGAGGAGCTGGGAGCTTCTCTGTCCAGGATCCTGCCCTGGGCTAAGAGCATGGCCTTCCTGTGGGGGAAGGGGTGCTCCGTGAGTGTGCTGTGGCTGGGACCCACACTGCATTCTCTTTTTGGTTGTGACCACGAGTGCTCCCTCATCTTCTGAGATTAGTTCACAAATCTTGCCTCTGTGCCCCCAAGCAACACGACTGAGTCCTGGGGGTACAGGATCTGGCTTGCGGGCCTGTCCCCGGGTCCCTGAAGATCAGTATCTGACCATGCCAAGGAGAAGCGTGCTGGTCCCTAGTTGCCTATGGGGTATTCAACCAAGTTTGATGTCCCTCCTCTGATGGAGCAGCCAGGCAAGCAGCACCCAGGAGGGCCAGTGAGCAGGGAGCTCATGGTCTGAGCACCCCTTAGTCCTCTGCAGGTCTTTAAGAGGAAAAGTTTGAGCCTCTCTCTCTCTGTGGAAGTCCTGGTGTGGTGTATGCAGCAACAGGGGGGAAGCAGCAGTTCTTGAGACCCCTGGCTCAATTGTCTCTCTCAGCAGCCACAGGTGGGGGAGGTGAAGGGGAGGAAAAGAGCCCAATTGGAGGAAAGCTAGCACTCCGGTTGTCTCTGTCCCTCTCTCTGGAAGGTAGCCCTCCAGGAATGTCTAGCCTCTGGGGTCACACTGACCCCCAGGACCCACTGGCTCTTGTGTCTCCTGAAGTCTGGGCTGGAGTTGGGAAATGTTTGTGTGGGGATGAGCAAGATGAAAACTGAGGGTGTGATGTCCGCTGGGGAGGACAAAGGCGCACAGTGGGTGGAGAAGCAATATGGCGCCTGCCATCTCAGCTCAGGTCTGTGGTGACAGGAATTGCCACAAGGGGGATAGCAGGTTGGTGCTTTGTCCTCAAGAAGCTCCCAGATCACTGTCAGCAGCAGCTTTTGGGCTTATGAGGGTAGAAAGGCTCTCCAGCAGCTTAGAAGCCTGCTGACTGCCAGAGATATGAGGGAGGGAGAAACAAACCTCTCTGCCTACCCTTTACACTGGGCTCCAAGCCTTCTGGGGATTGTCCTCTGCTGATATCTTGCTCCTTCTTGTTCTGCTCTGCAAATTCTTCCCATGGAATCTCTTGTAGGTTATGGCACTTTTTCCTTGGAATTTTTCTTTTTCATCTAAAACTTTTCCTTCTTTCTGAGACTATCTGGCAGCTGGTGTCTCTGGTTAGCCATCTTGTCCCCAGAATCATAATTTCTATTGAGAGATCTTCCTTACAGGACTGTCTTGTGAATATTAATGGTATGGCCCAGGACTGACTATTCTTTTAATTATTCTTTGAATTGTTTTAGAAATACTCTAGCTGCTTCAATTCATATAGTCTAAGAAACTCAAAGGAATCCAAAATGCTAACTGTTCTTATGCGCAGTTGGCCCTTCATATCTGTGGGTCTGCATTCCTGGATTCAACCAACCATGGATTAAAAATCTGCAGGAAAAAAATCCACAAAATTCCAAAATAACAAAACTTGAATTTGCCATCTGCTGAGCACCACATTGAATCCATGCAAATGAAGTGATGTGCAGGCATTGTATTCAATATTATAAGTAATCTAGAGATGATTTAAAGTATATAGGAAGATGTGTGTAGGCTATATGTAAATACTATGCCAGTTTATATAAGGGAATTGAGCATTTACAGATTTTGGTATCTGCAGGGGATATCCTGGAACCAATCCCCACAGATACTCAGGGATGACTCAGTGTATATGTATGTATGTGTGTGTGTGTGTGTGTGTGTATTTCATAAACACATAGCTTAAACAGCTTTTATTCTATTTTATATGTGTTATAGGTAGTTAAAAACAGTATTGAATTTTTATTATATTTTTAATAAAGAAAGGCTCATGATTTTATACTTTTGTGGTTGAAGTTTAAGGTACCATTAAATTCATATCGATTATCTGCAGGCCTAGGGGCTGCTAATGAGTTTGAGTTTTGCCTATTACTTTCAAGGTTATCCTAGTTCATCACAAGTTCTAGCATAATGTGTCTTCTCAGGAAGTCCATGAAAATGGTGCTACCTTTGAGGATGGGTAGAAGGATGTGCGACTATTTAGGAAGAAAGAGTTTAGGTAGAATACAGCTGTTTTGATTTGGTTTCTTGCCCCCCCACATGAATTGTCTAAACTAACCAATTAATAGATTTATGGACAGTAACTTAATTTCTTAATAAATTACATAGGCAGATTTATCATTAATGAGAATAGAGTCAGACTAAAGGAGGTGAGGTTAGCCACATGTAACTGACAAATTAAAGACTTTTTACATATATAATCTGTTTCTTAGGGAAGCAGGAGAATACAGTGTCTAAATATACTGATTTGGAATAAAATTTCCTGGGTTCAAATTCCATCTCAGCTACCTACTAGCTATGTAACTTTGTGTCTCTGAGCTTCAGTTTCTTCATCTATAAAGAGAAGAAAATAATATTAGATACTTAACAGTGTCATTGTGATAGATAATGAGATTGTGTTCATAAAGAATTTAGCATAATTTCATAAAATGAATATTATTTGTGCATGTGCTAACATGAGTGAGCTTAACCAGGTGCTGTCCATAGTTCTGAGGTGAGCTCTGAATCATAGACCATATGACACAATCCAAACAGTACAGACAGCTTGCACAGAATTGCATAATATGTACAGTCTATCAAGTAGATGTCCTTCCATTAACTCAGGATATATGTGTGTATTTTTATAAATATACATATATATATAGACAGAGGGAGAGACTGCCATTATTTTGACTGCATTGAAGTGCGACCACTGACAAACTGCTTCACATAAGTTTTATCATGGGTTTAAGTACCACCAAAACACTTAGCTACTTACATAGACAGCTGCTTTGACTTAATTTGTATCCCCACCAGTGGATTATCCTAACTGACTAAGTAATATCTTTTAGGACACACTTTAATGTTTTAAATAAAACACATATGGGAATTTCCTTACTAATAAGTCTGTCTTCTAATGATATAATTTTAATGAAGGACCAAATGGCCAATTAATGTAATATACTATATTATAGACTAATGAGCAAAAACCACATGATTGTCCTAACAGATACACAAAAAGCATTTGACAAATTCTAACACCTGCACACACAATTTTCGCATATTGGGAGGATCAGTTGTACAAATTGCTTTATAAGGCAATCCTTGCTTACATCAGTAAATAAATACATTTGGTGTGAAGAAGAGCACAATATCAAATTAAAGAAAGGTCCTCATTAGTATAGTGATGAGTAAATAAATAAAAAAATAAAAACAACTTAGAGGAGAGGAAAGGAATTGAATTCAGAATTAATATTTTCACCAATAGAAAAAGGAAAAATATTCAATAATTTTATAAAAATATGTAAATGCCAATTTTACTTGATAAATATCCCAGGAAAACCTAGAATGCTAGGGGTTCATGAATCTGGTATGGTGCACTCCTCCTAATAGAAAAATCTCCAGAGATTTCCTGCATCCATCTAGTGGGAATTGTGCACCAATAAGGCCCACAATTACAGAGGTCTAAATTCCTCCCGGAAGGAAGGAAGGAAGGAAGGAAGGAAGGAAGGAAGGAAGAAAGGAAGGAAGGAAAAAATCCACCTCTTTCACACTTTAGAACTTGCAAAATTTTCATTCTCAAGCTATTCAGACACTCCAAAGATTCGAGTGTGCCTAAGAACCAAACTTGTATCTAGTTTTATTTGAAAAGAAGGAGTCATTTATGGGGCAAAATGACTCTTGTGCCAAAATAATTTAGCATTGGAAGGGGCTAGGGTTTTTTCATTGTTATTATTTTAATGCCCAGAAATGTGCTTTCTTTGGAGCATACTGCAGCACAAATACATCTTTCGAGTGTCAGGTTTCATATGCCTGCATGTTTTCCCAGTCCCCTACCTGTCATTACATGAAACTTTTATGACTACTTGCAGACAAAAGCCAGAAACACAAAGAGAGGGGAAAAAAGATGAGCTCAGTAAATAACAGATCAGCAATTTAAGCTCAGCTGAGGAATTCAGCTCTCAGACCCCAGACTGCTGAAGAGGCTGAATTCAGGTGTCAGTGACACTAGTGAGTCAGAAAGATGAGCTTTGAGTTCCCTTGTGTTTCACTATTAGTGGTGCCAACCCTGCTTCAACTACTAACCAAATTGTAGAATCTCACATCAATCGCTTAATCTACTAGACTGTTTCTTTCCCTGCAAATGCAACTACTAATATTGTACTCTCTTGTTATACAAAATATTGCTATAAAACATTGCTAATAAAAAATAATTAGAAAAGTAAATGACAGCTATAAATTGTGAGTTAAATTGTCTGTAAAAAGATGGCATACTGCAGGCATAGCAAGAACTTTGATTACTCCATAACAAGAATAACCTACATTTGTGTGGAGTTTGGCTATGCGCCAGGAATTGTTTAAATACCTTACTTATTTAACCACTTATTTAATCCTTTTAGAAACCCCATGGGTTCAGTACTTCATCTATAAAATGCAGACAATAATAATTCTACATCATAGAATTGTTGGAACAATCCCAAGCATAGAGGAAGCATTCAATAAATGTTAGCTGTTATTATTATCATTCAGTTTACAATATACTTTTTATTCTCCTTTAAAACTGAAGCATTTGTTTTTCTCACGCTTTCTGGCTCCTTTTTTCTTCTTCACGATGTCACAAAAGTCACATATAGTCACATACATAGATTCTTCCCATGCATTAGGATATATGTTTTATTATAGAACTGGAAAATTTGGATGCATTTAAAGCAACAAAATGTATCCTTACTTGCTATCTTTTCTCTTCTATCTTTCCATTCCCTTTTTGCTGAGGTTTATGCTATGTTCACCTTAAAAATAGTCTTGATATTTGAATTGTTCATTTAAATTTACAAACTATCTTACAACCAGAATGGTCTTCAGAGTTGAGCTTTACAGTGAATTGAGCTTTGGAGTGGTCTTTAGGCTTGAGTCTTGTCTAATCATTTACTCAGTAATTTGAAGCAATTCACAGACTCCAGCCTAAGTTTCCTCATGTGTAACATGAGATTAACAAAAGTATATACATTATGGATTTAGTTTTAAATGTTAGAATACACATACAGGGTTTAGCATAATCCCTAGCACAATAAATAGCACATATAGTAAATGTTAGTGGAGACTGTTGTTTGTAGTAATAATAGTGGTTGATTTTCCAATATCTATCCCACCCCATAGAGTTAGGTCTGAGCTAGGCACAGTTACACACTTTTCCTTAAAGTGACTGATTTAGGATTAACAATGTAACTGAATTCTAGACAGTAAGATAGGAGGAGAGGTCTGCTGGGGAGTTTCTGGGGAAATTTTTCTTGCTTCTAGAAAAGAGCTGTAGGAAAGAGCTGATCCCTCTTCTTCCTTTGGACATTGTCATGCCTGGATGGGCTAGTGGGGACAGCTGCAGACACCTTGCTGCCTGCCTGTGGATGAAGCCAATATAGAAAGGAAGGCAAGGGGAGTTGGAGGCCGGAGGTGCTGAGCTTGGAGCTGCTTGCCTCTGGGCCATACAAAATGTTGATAATAACAATAATCAGCAGCAGAATCAGAGACAGATTAATGAGGCATTTTATTTCTCTACAAGCAAGCTTCAGGTCTTTTCCAGGTAAAGCACCTTTTTTATTGTATTATATATTTCTTAACTATCTCATATGGTCAAAACTGTACCATCATTTTTATTAGGTTTCTATCTTTTTTAAATGTGCCACTGGATAGTTTTTGAATAGCATACCCCAGCCCCATTCTCCCATAAGACCTGTGTTTATTGCATGATTTTGCGTAGAGCAGTGATTTTTAGGAACCAGTATGTTATGTTATAGCAGAACTGACTGTACTATCAATAACTCTCTCCCTCATTAGGCTAATGATTGAGTTTATTTATACTAAAGACTTAGATAACACTTGGCTGTAGTAAGTGGCAAATTAGTAATGGCTATTTTTGCACTAATACAGAGGAGATTGAATTAAACAATATCCTCCAAAATCCTTCCAACACCAGGATTTTGTGCATTCTAGAGTCTAGGTTCCCTCATTATACATAGGAGATGGGAGACGGGAGGGCTGCTCAAGGTCACACAGCTAGTTAGTGAGGAGATGAGAAAACCCTGGCAGCCCAGGCTCTCGCCGGCTCTCCAAACCTGTGACCAACAGACTTAAGGCAATAACCAAAAACCAATTGCAAAGTCATTAAGTATCTCTCAATTTCTAAAGTATACATTCAAGTTTCCTGATTATATAAGGTAAACTGTGTCAGATGGAAGGGCTCTAAGGCTCTTGGCTGCTTTAGCTGTGTAGAAAGTTATAGCCAGAAGGCAGATGTCTAGCCTATTCAAATTTCACTCTGAGTTCTAAGCACCACTCCATCTTTGTGCCTGAAGGGAGAAAGCCATACAAAGGTAACATCCAGTCATTGGCAGATGAATGCCTAAGGGGCAAAGAGAAATTCATTTTTATCTCCCCCATCACATTGTTAGTTTTTCAATAGCAATTCTCTCAGCCCTCAACATTCACAACCCTCATGCCCATGGGTGGAGGGCTTTTTTCTGTATTGCTTATAGTATACAAACTATGCCCCCTAAAGAATATGTTTTCCTTTGTAATAAAAGAGCCTTAAGAGCCACTGTTACCTAAACTTCCCCTTAAACTCTTTTTATGTCCTGATTTTGTATTGGGCCAAGAGTAAAATAATAAGATATGGACCCTCCAAACAGTGTAATCATCATTTGACACTTGGATTATTTTCCACTCTATAAATGGTGATGAGTTTGCATCTCATATTGCATACTTCCCAGCTTGCCAGCTCTACAAAAGCAAATGATTTTTAAACAAATGATGGTTTAAAAAAGAATGATGAGATAATTAATTTTATTCATTCTGTTACCTCTTTGGGGGAAGAGGAACCAATAACACTGAGGACATCCTGCTAAATTTGTGATTTTTTTTCCAGCCTGGATTATATTAAAATAATAGCAAGCCTGTTTTTTTGTTGTTTTTTTTTTTAAAGCAGTGGTTTTCAAAGTGTGGTCCACAGACCTTGAGAGTCCTGGAGACATTTTCAGAAGGACTGCAGGATCAAAATGAATTTCGTAAAAATACTAAGATGTTATTTGCCTTTTCCTGAGTGTGGACGTTTGCCTTGTTAGTGCAAAAGCAAACTGCTGGCACTTTAGCACAAATCAAGGCAGTGGCACCAAATTGCACTAGTAGTCACTGCATTCTTCACCATCATGCATTTGTGGTTAAACAAACAAACAAACATAATCAAGTTTCACTTAAGAATGTCCTGGTGAAGCAGTACAAATTATTAATTTTATGAAATTTTGATCTTTGAAATGTCATTTTAATCTGTGTGAGAAGTCAGAAGTGCTCATGAAGCAGAGTCCAGTGGTTGTCTCCAGGTAAAGCAATAGTTCAGTTGTTTAAGGTGCAAACTGAACCACTTTTTTTCTCATGGAACATTTTCAATTTGAAAGAAGAAATAACATATAAAATATGCCTTCTTAACCTTTCAAAAATGAACCAAATAAGCCTGTCATAAGGATACAAAACTATAGATATTTATTGCCAATGATAAAATTTGAGCTTTCAAGAGAAAATTCAAGTTTTAGAGAGCTTATATTTGCCACTATGAGCTTGACAGCTTCTCAATACTTAAAGCTTTTTCTGGTGATATTAATGAATTTTTATAATATTATGAAGTAAAAAATGCCAAAATTTGGAAGATCTACAAAACTTTGTAAAATGTTATTTTCCAAATGACTAATGTATGAAGTTACAAAATGAGGAATGAGCAAAAGATCATTCAAAATAGAAGCAGAGCAATGAATTTTAATGTGACAGAGTATGAAAAATTTATTGATACGGTTTTAGATTCTACATTGTAACCAACCCTTAAGAACATTTTACCTGTCGAGTTTTTCTGTAGTATCAAAGAATATCCACAATTATATAAAAAGATTATTAAAATAGCATCTCTTTTTCCAACTAAATGTCTGTGTGAGGCCAGATTTTCTTTATATACTTTAATCCAAAGCATCATATTGCAAAAGATTGAATGAAGAAGCAGATTTGAGACTCCAACTGTCTTCTGTTATGCCAGACACTGAAGACATTTAGAAAATCTAAAACTATGCCACATTATTTTTATTTTGGAAAATATAGTTATTTTGCACAATATGTTATTTATATTAACATATAATAGGTTTATTATGTCCTAAATGAATGCATAAGTAAATATTTTTAAAACATCTCAATTTAAATTTCTATTACAATACATATTGGTAGACATGACCTACAAAATAAAAGCTTTTTGGGATCCTAGATAATTTTAAAAAGTTTAACTGATTTCTAAAACCAAACAGTTTGAGATTCACTGTCTTAGAGCTCTGACCTGAATTTAAAGATGTGGTTTTCAAAGTGTGGTCCTGGGACTACCAATAATAACCATCAGGGTTATTATTAATAAAAAGATACATATGAATATGTGTAAAAGTGGATATTCCTGGATCCCTTCCCACATTCTTGAAATGGACTTTAGCAGCATGGGGATGGGAAAACTTCTATAGTGAAAAGCTTCTCAGTCATTCCTATACACATATAGGATCCTGAGCCAGTTGCGGGTCCTGGACTCCATATCTGGATTGGCTCCAATTTATTAAAGACCTTGAGTGATTCTGTCAGCTTCTTGGAACCTCAGTTTTCCACATTATAAATTGGACCCATGGGCTCACCACAATAAAGCTTATTCAGAGAGCCTCAGATAAAAGGCTTTAAAAACATCCCACACATTGCCATTTCTTAAATTACATGTGTTAAAATAAATGGCTGAAGTACATGTTGCAAAGCAGTATCCTTAACTTTTAAAAATAGTATTTTAGAAGTAGTCTACTGATCTATTATCCATCAATTTAAAAAATTCACAGTGGACATTTTTGTCTTTAGTGCATATTAGCTGGGTTCTAAACCCAAAGTGCATTCCTAAAAAAAAAAAAAAAAAAAAAACAATACCTGAAAAGAGAAACCAAAAGAAAAAAATTAAAAAGATACAAAAACCAAAAACAAAGACCAAAAACAAAACAAAACAAAAAACAGCTATAAATTCAGATATGAAATGAATCTAAGGTGCCACGGGCCCCTGAAAAACAAAAGGTTTTTAAAATGAGAAATGATCCTCCCTGCCTAGGGGCTGTGTATGGAAAGATGTACAATCCCTTTAATGTTCAACTAAGCCCCGAAGTCCAAAGCTCCATTTCCTCAAACCCTCTGAAGGCAAGAGCTGGCTCAGAGTTCCTAAAACTCACTTGGAAGCTTTCCTTCAAGAGGTTTAAAATTAAAAGCGAAAACCTTAAACCTTAAACTTAATCTGTTGCTCACACAAATATCCATTCAAGCCAAGTGCAGCTGTGGGCAGACTGCATCCTCTCTGCCCTTCCTGGGAAACGATGGAGTTGTCGCTTTCTACATTCATTTCCAGTAACAGATTTAATCCATCCAGTAATTCCTAACAGGAGCCCACCATACAACTTTCCTTCGGGCCCAAGATGCTGGTGTATCATTTCAAGGCAAGGTATGTCTCCCTAAGTTAGCAGCCCCTTGATTGCCCACTCTGTCAACAGAGAACGTGTTTAATATTAATGGGTCACATTTACTGAAGCTTTATGTGTTAAGTACTCAGCAGTTCAGCAACACTTGCAACAGTTCTATGAGACAGATACAATTGTATCTATTTATAACGCGGAAACTAAGGCATGGCGAGCTTGAGTAACTTCCAGAGCACCACCTAGCTAGTAAGCAGTTGAACTTGCATTCAATTCTATGATTGCAGGATTCTAGGACTTGAGCTCTCAAAAGATGTCCTATTCCATTTCCTTACCCAAAGGACTGAGAGGTCGAATAACCACCCTGGGGTTGGGGGAGAAAGAAGGGACAGCCCCTCAGCGAAGCCTTCAAAGCCCAGTAATAGTCTTCAGAGAACCATTCTAATATGTAATAAAATCTCTAGATTTTATTTAAAGTCTCAGTTACATTTTAAACTTGATTGTTGTAATGTCTAGTTTAATTTATTGTCCACTTCATTTGAGAATGGTGGAAAAGCTGACACTTTTCAGGACCATGGCAGCCAGAGTTTCTGATTTCTTCTCCTCTCTCTTTTCTTTTTTGCTGAGTCCATTCGTCAGGATTCAGGGCAAGGTCCTGGGTAGGGATTTTGTAGGGTGGTCTACAGCTATATGAAAACAAGGTTGACCTTTAAGCGAATTCTGTGTTTATTCTTTGTTCTCCAGCACCATAGTAGCTCTTGTAGACAATATCTGAAAAGCGCTTTTTCTTCTTTACACCTGAGAGAAGTGGAGGTTTGAAGGAGCATTTGTATCTAGGGAATCCCATTTTAAGAATTCATTGTAGGGACTGTTGTTGGATGCTCTAAAATTACAGATTTTTCTGATTTTTTGTTGTTCCTTCCTACCCTCAAATTTCCAAGCCAAG
This sequence comes from Cheirogaleus medius, assembly GCA_008086735.1. Lineage (NCBI taxonomy): Eukaryota > Metazoa > Chordata > Mammalia > Primates > Cheirogaleidae > Cheirogaleus > Cheirogaleus medius. Next base: position 35,734,275 of record VBSM01003176.1, read on the forward strand.
ATGGAAACCATTGTTGTTATCTATCTCCATCTTTCCTTTGTGTGTGTGTGTGCATGCGTGTGTGCGTGTGTATGTGTGTGTGTGTCCTCCAGCTCTTCCCCCAGTGGAGTCCTTTACTGATATTTTATACTCTTATCATCAATATTAGTTTTTAGTTCAAAACTTGCTTAAGTCATTTGGGAGTTATATGATCATAAACTTGAGTTGTACAGAGTGGATGTGCTGTAAAAATCTTAAGAAATATCTTTTTTGCTCAAGGGAATGTCAACAACTAAGGAAAAAGGAGAGGGGAACCTGAAAGTCTAGAAAGCATGTATTAGTTTGTCTGCCTTTTTTTTTTTTGGTATTTTTCATTATTATTAGATTTCATTTCAGTGGAAAGAAAGAATATTTTGAGGATTGCCAGTCTGAATTTACAAGACAGTTGGATTATATTAATAGAATATTTTAGGAGAGAAGGTTGTTTACTTCATATCAAATACAGTAAATGATCAAGGTTTGCCTTGTTGACATGGCTAAGGTGTTTAACAGCATTCTTAATAAAATATTAATAAAATATTTGCACAGTTGTAATTTAATTTTTTAATAAAATAAATAATATTTATATGGCACTTTTGCATTTACTGCTATGTTTGATCCTCACAGCAATGCTGTTCAGTAGGCATCATTGGTAACAGGCAGGATGTTAAAAAACTTTCTTGAAGTTATGCAGCAAAAAAGTGGAGGAGCCAGGAGCTCTTTCCTTTCCAATGGTACCAATATAAAATGTTAAATTTGCTTTTAAGAAACATGCTGCCATTCAGCAAGCATTTACCACATCCCTCTTAAATTAGATCACTAAATAAGTTTTCTTAAGAGGTAATAGGATCTTTGCCCTGAAATTCCCTATTGAGACCTATAAACCAACCTCAACTGTAACATATGCAATCAAAAAAAGATGTGCGCTGAACATGTATTTAAAGTTGACCAGGAGAACTTGCTATTTCATGGAGTGCTATTGTGAATTCTATTTTTATGTGAACAGTCACCCTCTAGGTGATATTCTTTGTCAATTGACCTTAAACAATACTGGATTTGTGTAGACTCTAAACTTTAGAATAAGATAATTTATATTTTTAAAAATATCATTTAAAATGTTTCTTACATCATTAATTTCTAAAAGGAAAATTTAACTCAATCCTTTTCTAAATTAGATTCTGAGTGAGTTGAGTCCTAAGTATATCTTAAGACAATTTGAAATGTGGCTGTTCCTAAATGAGAGGCCTATAGAATATCATCAACAGTGCTATCTCTAAAAATATCTTTCAAATGTTACTTGGTCTGATCACTATCCTTGGTAGCAAGGACCATCAACTTCTGATGTTTTTGCTTCTATATTTTGGTTGGAAGCAGAGCCATTTCATCAATTAACCTAGCATAGACCCTAGAGTTGCTTTAGAATCCTTTGCCCCACATATTTCATTAGTTGTAATTATACATGATCTCATCTCCATTTCCATAATCAAGCATTTCATACAAGCCCATATGCCACTTCCTCCCCTCTTAGATAACTGCAGTATCTTCTTTCAGGTCCTCCTGCAACAGACTGTGGTCAATTCTGAATGCTACGATTCTCGTTATAGCATCCTCTCCTCCAACAGGACACAGTATCAGGCAAAGGGAACAGACCAAGATTTGGAGTAAACAGACTTGGATTAAAATTCTTCTGCCAGTTACCAGTTGTGTGATCATGGACAGTTTTCTTAACATTTTTGACCCTCACCCACTGAAAGAGGATGATAATGATAATACTTACTTTACTAGGTTCCTAGGTTGCTAGGATTAAGTAAGATAAATATATAAAGCACCCAACACAATGTCTGGCACAGAACCAACAAATGTTGGTTTTGTTCCTATATCCTTCATTAGGTTTCTCATTATCCACTAAGTCAGATTCCAACCTAAGTTATCAGTGAACTAGTCCATGGTCTTCTCTCCAATCCTCCCATCCACCACCATCTTCCCAGAGAATCACTGTCTCACCTTCTTTGTTCATGGGATCCTGCTTGTCTGGAATACCTTCCCCCTCCCTCCTGCCCTCTTATTCATCTCCAGCTCAGAGTCTAACTCATCCAAGAAGTCTTTCTGATTAAATCAGCAGTGGCATGTTTATTAGCTTATATTTCTACTGATTTAATATTAACCATGCTGCTTTGTATGGAATGCATTCCCAGAATGCAGAATAAATACATAGAATATCTTTTGCCTGTTCACCCGTTCTATAACATATAAGCTGGCAATTGAATGGTAAGGAAAATATGTTAATCAAATACATAATCTGTTCTTGCTAACTCAAACCATTCCGTGAATAAAGTAAAAGGCACAGACAGACCCTATAATGAGATACTGATAAAAGAACAAGTCCTTTCTATGCACGTGACACGAAGCAGCAGTGGTTTTAATTGATGAAAATAGGGATTAGGATTTATTGATAAAAAATGTTTGACACTTAAAGAAATAAATATTGCCCCAGAGAAATGGCCCTCACAACAGGGCAGAATTTCACTAAGTGCTGAACCACTACTGCCCCCTATAGCGCATCCAAGATAAATCAGGGCACAGTACAAAATGTTTTTTATAACATTCTCAGGAAAGGCTTTCGTTGCCAGAAGATCTGTTGATTATCTACCCAGCATCCTACCTCCAATTTCCCCTTCAGAGTGGAACTCTAATTTTATGCAGGCATCCACGAAGTGCAGCCCATGTGACTTTGGGGATGGGGACCCCAGCCCCAGCCCCTGGGTAGACTCTGACTAGTCTGTGGCAATCATAGTGCTCTCACGTCTCCTGCCTGGATTGGTTAGGTAACCTGGTTTAAGCAATCAGTTCATGGCAATGGGACTTGGCAATGGGACCTATGTTTAGCCAATAAGACTAAAAGAAAGGGATTTTATTGCATACTTTTGGGGAGGAACTCATTTGTTGTCTGCTGGATTTAAACAAGAAATCACATACCTTGTCACTACTGGCAACCATGATCCTAATTGTTGGGAAAACCGGTCATGGGAAGTCCACACTGTGGAAAGCAAAGCAGTGAGATGGAAAGATATGGGGCCTGGACTTTGCTGAGCTGCTAAATCAGCCAACCCAGAAGCCGCGCTGGACTTTTTGTTATATGAGATGATGTATCTTATTAGTGCTTAAGTCAACTTTAAAGCATTCTTACTGGTAACACTACTTAAAATGGAAAGAAATGGAAATAATAATGAATCTTTACAATTTCGTTGATTTCTAAGCTTAAGGACATTATTACAAGTATACATTCGTGGATGGCACGCTTGCTAAGAATATTTTCTCAGCCCATTTGTGAGTGAAAATGGAACATGTCTCTTCAGGTTCAAGTTCTTTTTAGGCTCTTTAGATTCCTATAAAAGAGTTTCTTGATGTTGAAAGCCTTGTGGAAACTACGAAGCCAACATATAATTGGTGAATTCAAGTATTTGACATCTCTGAGTTCATTGTCACAAACTTCTTTCCCAAAAGCTTTGTTTCCCTCATTTAAAAATATATCCTCAAGTGCAACCGCTATGGACAACAGTGTGGAGGTCCCAGAGGCTGGAAAGAGTAACAGTGAGCGGGGCATAATGTAGGGATGGTTAATGGGTGCAGAAATATAGTCAGAGAAATAGAATGAACAATACTTGATAGCACAACAAAGTAACTGTAATCAACAATAAGTTATGATATACAATAAAATAACAGTAAGAGTGGAATTAGAATGTTCCTAACACAAAGAAATGATAAATGTCTGAGGTGATGGATACCCCAGTTATCATGATTTGATTGTCACCCATTGTATTCCTGTATCAAAATAGCACATGTACCCTATAACTATATGCAACTATTATATACCCATAATAATTAAAAATTAAAAATATAACCTCAAATAAAACCGGATCATCAGGGTTATTTTTACTCAGCTGCCTGTTGGTGTGATGTCATCATTCTATTTTTAAATGCTTGTCTTTTTTCATAAGAGAGTTGCCCAAGCCATCATTAATTTATTAATAATTCTGCACTGTCCTCTTTATATTGTCCCTTCCCATGAGAAATAACTGTCACCTAGTATGAAGATTAGTAATACGTGAGCAATTTATTTATTTCTAAAATGAAGAACATTGTGAGGTATGTTTCTCCAAAGAAAATGTTTCCCATAAAAGGGGACTAGAGAATTACTTGCAAGGATACTTAAATTTTGTGTTTTTATTTAAATGACACTCTAGAAAATGAATTAATGTAAGTGTATTTTGGAACATTTGCATCTTATAATTAAAACCGGCCCTCAGTTTCACTGCCTGAGTTCATGTCTGTGTTTCCAATAGAGTTGATGCCAAGTGGTACTGCTTGAATTGTTGCCAGGTAATGAAGAAAGAGCACTGGTGGGCTTGATACATTGAGGATGTCTTCTCACCAAAGGAAGGCCAAACGGTATCTCAACAGGCCATATGAACTAGGCGTCTCGGTAGTCTAATTAGAGAAAAATGGAGGGAAAATTGAGTCATCAAATTGCAGCATGCCAAACTCAAATGAACTTTCATCTTAGTACTCAGTTCCATACTGAGGTTGCAAGCAGGAATTAGTTTCAAACATTTATCATATAAAATTATCTTGGCTTGTTTCTGTAGCTTTGTTTATATTTAGTCAAATTCGTTTCATACAGGTGCATATATAAAAGCTATAAGCACATAGAGTTTATACCCTGTTTATCTAAGCACACATTAAGTAACATCTCAGCTTTATCTCTTACTAGGTGCATGATCTTGGGCAAGTTACATATCTTTTTGTTACCCAGTTTCCTAATCCAGCAAAAGGAGGTAATAGTATTATCTATTTAATTAGATTTTGTGAGGATTAAATTATTTAATATATGTAATGTATTCAGAAAAATACCTGGAATTATAGTAAGCACTCTATTAGTTAGATCTACTTTAACTACTACTATATTTTTACTTCTATTACAAATAGAGTAATTTAATCCAACACTCCAGGTTCATTGGGATTTTTCTCTTTTACGAGAGCAGTTTGGTGTCTTCCTTTTCTCTGTCACTGCTACAAAGCTTAGCACCTAATTTGTGGCCCACCAACACCTAATTTGTGTCCCACCTAATTTGTGGGGTTATTATAATGTATCTTTTTTTGCCTTACTGTTGGATCCATTTATGTTCCTATCCATATTTTTCTTTTTCTGTGCTCACACTTTTAATTTATGAGTTTTGTTGCATTTTATGTGTCTTTTTAAGCTATCTTAAATCCATTTTAGAATAGAAGGTGTGGTACATAAAAATCAATAAAAATTCATGTCCACTCTTAGACTGTGTGAAAGTAGAGAATTTAACAGACAATAAAGCTCCCTGGGACATATTACCACACACAGGAAGGATCTCAGAACTCATTTCCTGGACTGTGAGATATTTTCTCAGGAGTAGGAGTATAATATAATTGACCACAATTATCTTCTGTCCATTCTATGAATGTTGCAAGTGTTTATTCCATTTCTGTAAAAAGCCCTGATGTAGTATATTTTTTTCATGTTTTTTTTTAAAAACTCTTCTCACAATGAGTTCATTTAGGAGACTCTATTTGTCTATTTTTTATTTTTATTTCTAAGTTGTTTGATGATTTCTTTTTCTTGAGAAGGAAATATAGACATTTAGGGTGAAAATGCTATGATTCAGGTTCAGAAGAACAGAATATTATTCATGATGACGGTTATATATTTTCCATTTCCTGATCTTTCTGCTCCATTTTCTAGGCCAGATTTCAACCTCAAACATTTTGTACTGAGATAAATGAATACCCTGTAGGAGATTTTTTGCTGCCTATTATAATTTGTTAAGTGAGATGAGAAATAACATGATTCATCAAGTGTTGAAGTTTGCTACTTATAGTCCTTGGGAAAAAAATACCTATCATTGTATCCAGAACTATTTCGCTTTTAAAGCAATTATCACTTCATGTTAGGAGTTGAGATGGGAGAGAAAAAGGAAGTGATAATTTCACTTACAAGCTTCATCCATATCCATAAGGATGATTACTCTCCAATTAAAATTCTCTACTCAACCTGACATTCAACTGTCATTTCATTTAAGTTTTTCCTCCAACTGTATTATCTCATGTGTGATTTATTAAGACAATGTAAAGGGAAAAACTGAACTTAGAACCATTAAATAATAAATAACTTTTAGGTGTTTCTTTGTGCTCCCCCACATCCAACCAGTTCAGATATTATACCCTTGACTTATATAAGTAAATGATTTCTTCTATTATTAATTATTGTAATTTCTGCCTTCTGGACTGGCCTGTAGGCATAATGGCAGAATATTTATTCTCTCAATATTACCATCTGTTGCTTTATGTGATCAAGGTCTACCTTCTGTTGGCAACATAAAGCTAGACAGCTATAAATGGCTTTCCATGGTATCCTTGTATAAGGCAATCACCAACTTTAAGTTTCCTTGAGACTGGTACACAGCAAATAATTTTGACAAATAGAGGTTCCTGGTTCTTTCTGATCTGTGAATCAGCCTGATACAAAAAAGGACATGTAGTGAGTTGGTATGAACAGTGTTAATAGACATACATGATATGTTTACCAACCTCTTTCCTCCACGTTTCATGGATTATTATTCCAATACCAAATGTGTCCTTCGCATTTTTCATGAAATCCTGACAGCAAAGCTTTTAAGTTTAAGAACTGAAGCTGTATATATGAGACAGGAAATATTTGAAAACAGTTTTGCATAGGAGACCAAGTTAATGGGTCTATATGGTTATGTTTTGAGAAGGTCCTAACTGGCACTGATGATCTATTTGAAATAGGCTCCTTCTTTCCAGATAAAAAGTTCAGAATCATTCATTAAAATTTAAATAGTCCTTGAAGGGTGACATTAAGCTACTTTCAATCATTGGGATTAGTGTACCAGATTTTAAAAAATGAATACATGTTCCCTATTCAAAACAGAAATTCAAACAATAAAGAATAAAATAAAAAGTTTAATTTCCTTACTCATACTCAGATTACACTCCATTCTTATGTATCTTCCAGAAATTTTCTTTGTATATATAAGCATTTACTTTCAGATTATTTTTTTTTAAGTTGGACAATCTATATCTATCTACCATTTGTCTATCTACCTATCAATCAACATCTGCCTATCTAGGAAAGAATAATAGTCTTTTCCTCTATACTCTTCTTTTTTATTTCATTCCCAGGAAAAACCAATATGAATGATATTAGTAGCATTTCTCAATACTCAAATAAAAAACAAATAATATCTTTGTCTGATTTTTAAAATTGGAAGGATATGCTACACATCATTTGGTAATTGTCTTCTTGCTAAATAATACATGGACTCCCTTAAAAAAAGAGAGAGACAGACAGACATTGGCCAGGTGCAGTGGCTCACTCCTGTAATCCCAGTGCTTTGGGAGGCCAAGGGAGGAGGATTGCTTGAAGTTAGGAGTTCAAGATCAGCCAGGGCAATATAGTGAGACCCCATCTCTACAAAAAAAATTACCTGGATGTGGTGGTGTGTGCCTGTAGTCCTAGCTACTCAGGAGGCTGAGATGGGAGGATCACTTGAGCCCAGGAGTTGGAAGCTATAGTGGCTATGATTGTGCCACTGTACCCCAGCCTGGGAGACAGAGCAAAATCCTGTCTCTTAAAAAAAAAAAAAAGATATAAATCTTACCCTTTTCTTTTTAACTGCTACATAATACTCCTTAGAATGGATATACCCGCCACTACAACAATGTAATATTTATTTATTACAATGTGGTAATAAATATACTTATACTGTAGTCTTACATTATCCTGTTTTTACTTCAGTAAGATGGATTCCCAAAAGTGAGATTTCTAAGTAAAAAGGTATATGTATTGCATTTTCAGCAATATGGCCAGATTTCAAGAGTGGCCATTCATCCTCAAATTTCTACCAGCAATGTCTGAGTATGACTGTTTCCCCACATCCTTGATAGGGTGTGAAATAGGATAGGAATGGATTTTGTCATTCTTTGTAATTTTCCTGCTGCTTTTATTTGTATTTGCCCAGAGGGGGGAACTTTTTTTTAATGATTGTTGGACAGTTGAATTTCCTCTTTTGTGAATTAACCATTCATATCCTTTGTCAATGTTTCTATTGGTTGTTTGTCTTTCATTATTATTAATTTATAGAGTTCATTGCATGTTGGTGGTTATAATTGGTGTTCATGTATGTTGCAAATATATTTTCCCAGTCAATAAATGATGTGAGAGGCAACTCAGTTTCTGGTGCCAGATTGTCTAGGTTCAAATTCCAGGTTTATTATTTATTGGTGTGTGACTTGAGGATATAGATTTATCATCTGAAATATAGGGATGAAAATACTACCTATTGCATAGAATGGGATGAAGATTAAATGAATCAATAAATGTAAAACAGGTAAAATAGCATCTGATACAGAGAAATCCAATTTTTTTGTTTGCTAGTATTATTTCTATAACATATTTTACTCTAAAAGCCTTTTAAATTGTTATATAGAATCTATGTTTATTAGTTTACCTAATGACTCCTGAGTTTTCTTGAATTGCTTATAAAGATTTCCTCTGTCCCATGATTATGCAAAATAATAACTTTTTTTTTCTTTTAAATTTAAGTCCAGGCCGGGTGCAGTGGCTCATGCCTGTAATCCTAGCACTTTCGGAGGCCAAGGCAAGGAGGACTGTTTCAGACCAGGAATTTGAGACCGACCTGCACAAGAGTGAGACTCCCATCTCTACAAAAAATAAAAATATTAGCCGGGTATAATGGTGCACACCTGTAGTCCCAGCTACTTGGGAGGCTGAGGCAGGAGGATGGCTTGAGCTCTGCAGTTTGAGGTTGCAGTGAACTATGATGACGCCACTGCACTCTAATCTGGGTGACAGAGTGAAACCCTGTCTCAAAAGAAAAAAACAAATTTAAGTCCATATATAATTTATTTCTGTACAAATAGTGAGGTAGGGAATGAACTTCAGGTTTTTTCTATATGAGTAGCCTACTATATTTGCATTGTAATATATTAAATAAAACTCACTTTCCCCTGTTATTTATCACACTCCCATATAGACTTGGTTTTTCTTTCACTCTCTATTTGTTCCACTGTTTTATTGTCTATTCCTACTATTTTTGTTTTTATGATGGTAGCATTGTCATAGGCTTAATATCTGATAAGGCTAGTCCCATATTAAGATTTTTATTTTAGTCTTCTTGGCTATTCTCAAAAGCTTTCCACTGACCTTTAAAATGTTACTCAGCTCCAAAATATGTATATTTGAATTAAATTAAATTTACATATTAATTTTGGAAGGGTAATATTTTATGATGTTAAAGATCCTCATTCAGGATCAGAGTATATCACTCAATTTGTTCAAGTCCTGACTTATGTTATTTAGTACTATATTATATTTTTCTTCATGTATATTTTATAATAACTATTGCTATTGTGAATGATACTTCTATTTCTATTGGTTATTAATATGCTATGCTATGATATTCTATTAGTTGGTTCTAGTATAAATAGAAATTAGGTGGGCCATGGTCGTTCATGCCTGTTATCCTAGCACGTTGGGAGGCCGAGATGGAAGGATCACTTGGAGCCAGGAGTTTGAAGTTGCAGTGAGCTATGATTGTGTCACTGCACTCTAGCCTGGGCGACATAGTGAGACCTTGTTTCAGAAAAAAAAATAGAAAGTAAATATTTTTATATATTACTTAAAATCCATTCATTTTTTATACCATGAATTTATTAAACTAGTCTCTTGGGGTTTCTATGTCAATAATCATATCCTAAAACGAAGAATAATTTTATTATTTTCCAACATTTTTGAATATTTTTATGAATTATTTCATTTTCTTACTTAGTGCATTAACTCTAAAATGATATTGAATGATAATGTTGATGTGAGCCTTCTGCCTTGTTCCTGATTTTAATAGAAATGACTAGCATTTTACTGTTTAGTTTGATGTTGGCTCTTAATTTGGTTTGTAGCAAATAGTCTCTATCATATTTTCCCACTTCTATTTTATTTGGAGGTTTTTTAAAATTAAAAATGGATAATGAATTTTTATAAATTCCATTTTGTATAGTCTTGTGACAGTCATAACAATATTCATTTTCATACTCAATTTGTTGGTGCAATGAATTATCTTGAAAGACTCTTTAACATTAAAGTATCCTTGCATATTTAGGATAAACGCAAACTGTTTATTTGAGTTCACTTACTGCTGGATTAGATGGATGATATTTTATTTAAAATTTTGCATCTATGTTTATAAGCAAATAGATTTATAACTTTCTTATTTGTACAATCTATTGGGTTTTATTAATAAGGTGTTGCTGGCCGCATAACATGGAGATTAATGTATTTTCTATAAACTAGAGTACATTAAGTAACATGAATGAGCAGTTTTTTAGGACTAGATATATCTGTAAAACCTGGGCCTATAGCTTTTCTTAAAGGTATATCTTTAGTTATAGTCTATGATTATTTGTCTGTTTAGGTTTTCATTTTTTTCTTAGGCTAACTTTGGTAATTTATATTTTATGGGAAAAATTACCATTTCCTGCTATATTTTCAATTTTATTTCCACAGAATTGCACATATTTTCTCAACAAGTTCTATAATCTCTCCTCTATCTTTAGTTAAATCTCTCTTTTTAAAACATGTATATTTTGCTTTCTTTCTCTTAATCAGGCTTATGTTTTTTTTTTTTGAAAGAACCTGCTTTTGTTTCAGATTGCTTTTCAAAAAGGAGCTAATTGAAGTGAAAAAGGAAAAAGGTGAGACAGAGGCAGAGGGAAGCAATCTGCAGAGAGGGGAGAGGACAGATGCCTCTCAGCTCTCTCTCGCAGTTTCACCTATAATTGGTACTTCGCAGGTTAGATAAAGTCATTGCTTCCTAGCTGTCAGATTGTCAAAGGTAGCTTGGCACAGTGCTGGGATGGCAAAGAGATTTCAACTGATGTGGCAACCCTAATAGATTGTAAGCTGTGACCTGCCTCTCTGTGTTGAGAAAGATACTGAAACCATGTTTTTGACAATAGATTTAGTTATTAGATTTGGGTTCAAGTTTTGGCTATTTAGTAGCTGTCCCTGGCACATTGTGGGCACCCAACCAATAATTATTTCACTGAATGAATCTCTATTGAGTGCTCTTAAACTCACTTGGCCTCTACCATCTGCATCTATAGAATAAAATGGTAATAGTCCCAGGATTTTATTGTGAGGATTAAATAAAATGAGTGCTTGTGCATGCAGATGCTTTCTCAGTTACAGATTGCTATGAAAATGTAAAATTTATGTCCTGAACCTGTACTAAAATTAGACTGTTGGACTGCTAAGTCTTCTACTAAACACTTTTTGTGTTTTTGTTTCCCTGACCCTTGTTTAATAGTTTATCATTCAATAACAAGTGATTCATCAGATAAATTTCAGCAGCAATGGATACTCATTGGGGTTTGGGGGCAGCGTATGGTATTTTCCTGTGAACTCAGGGCTTCCTCAGCCTCTAAACTTTAACTTTGTGTGGTTTTTTTAAATTTAGTAATTAAATTAAATAACATATCTGACCATAAAAACCACACATTGACCTAATTTAACATATTCCATTCTCATCTGAGCTCTGAAAATTTCATCTGCTGGATAATAAGGAAGATCATTATGGTTATTGAATCTTTGAAATGTGACTTTCTTCTTCCCTAAGTTCAGATTTCCCTGTTTGTATCTAATTTGGCCAAGAAGAAAACTCAGCATTTTGGCTTCAAGCTATCCAAAGAATACTAGCAATTAGATGCCTACAATGACTGTAACAAAATACATAGCTCCAAGTCAAGAAATCATGCACTGTTTTATCAATAGTAAGTACTGGGTGATGCAATCACTAAACCAGGGCCTTCAAAATCTTTGAGGATTTATATTTGATTTTCTCTCTTAGAGCATCATTCACACATGTTCACCTTAAACTTCAGTGCACCAGTTTATATGTAGATCAGGACAGTAGTTGTTCCAATCAAAATTAGCCATTTATATAAAATATTAGTAAAAATCAAAATGTGGTAGATAAAAGAAGCCCCATCTTACTTTTAACATGTTAGACCTTAGCCTAGGCTCCGTTTGTCCTTGAGCAGGAGCACTGTTGTACTGAAGGTCATTTTGAGGTCAACATTATTTTTCAATAGTAACACTCTTCACAGGCCTCTCTTAAGTTGGCAGTTATTGTCATTTTCCCCTCTTTTTTTCTTTTCCTTTGACCTGGAAATCACAGGGCAGGCCACTGATGCTAGACCTTTATCAGGCCTCCCTAGAGTTAAAGCCATGACTCATTCTCAAATTCAGAAAAAGAGAGCTCAATGATTAACAGAATCAGAGAGAAGGGCTTTAGCAGAAACCCACAACTGAATTCCCAGAAAGTGCTGCTTATTGACTTACAAAGTTTAGGGTTTTAGCATCAGCATAGCAAGGCTCTTGGCCTCACATCACTCACCAGCTTCTGTCACCCCTGGGTGTGGGTCAGCTCATCCACCCAGGTCAGAGAGCGTGGGTCCCTTAGACGGAAGGGCGTGGCGTCCTCACTGTGGGACACCTTGGGCCTTCTGACTGGGAAGGATTCTCACCTCTTCTCCTGTGGAGCCTCTGAGCTGCCCTATTGGAGAAAACCCTCTCTCAGGCACTTCATTATATTTATTTTTTTCTCAGGCACTTTAAATGGCTCTTGGAAGAAAAGTGTCTCTCCCACTGCAGGGGCTTCTGCAAAATGAAGCAGAGTGGCTAGATGGTATTTTCATGAAAGGAGAGTAGGAAATCAACTGTTACATTACGTATATCACATTCGATGATCAATCTCAAATGTATGGATACTTAATTCTGGGAGCATTTTGGTGCAATATGTGAGAGCCATGTATTATAAGGGAATAAAATGTAGCCTCTTTGTCAGCTTTCTCAGCCTATGATACCCCAAAGGTGTAAAATTAATCATACTGAATGGAGGATACAATTATAAATACCTTTGACTTGATTTCTACCTCCATTGAATAGGCAAGTAGTTAACAGTTTACATTAGTTTTGTACCTTAAAGTAAGTTATAAATTGTTATAATATGGAAGGAGGAGATTTTTATGATCATTGGTGTTTGAAAAACACTTCAGATAAAGTCTATCTAGAATAAACATTTATAAGTAAAATTTAAAAGTTGTGAACTTACCTTGTGGGCAGTAGGTTTGTGAACTAAACTAGCAATTTTGTCTGAACAGAGGAGCAATGCCATAAATAATTTTGTGAGTCTCATTAAAAAGAATTTTATTTTATTTTATTTTTTGAGACAGATTCTTGCTCTGTTGCCCTGTGTAGAGTGCAGTGGCATCATCACAGCTCACTGAAGCCTCAAACTCCTGGACTCAAGTGATCCTCCTGCCTCAGCCTCTTGAGTAGCTGGAGCTACAGGTGTGTGCCACCACACCCAGCTAAGTTTTCTACTTTTAGTAAAGACAGGGGTCTTGCTTTCGCTTAGTCTGGTCACGAACTCAAAAGAATTTAATTTTAAAAAACCATTAACAAAATCTGCTTTATGCTTGAGAAATCTAACACTTTAAGACTTATAAAACTGGTCACTCCTAAGACATGGTTGCACATATTTGCTGCTTATGCTGCATATAGTACTGCAAAATAATGGTATTGGTAATAATTTTAAGGGCCTTAATTTATTCAAACTATATAATTTATATTTGTATCATTTATATAATTCATGAAATTATATTTTAAAAATGATTATAACTGCCATTTTTGAAAAGTGAGCATATAACTTTTAGTTATTAGACTTATAAGTTGGGTCAGGACTATATTATTTGATTCTATATTTGTGGGTACTCATAAAACAAAGCTCACAATCCCTTTAAAATAATCATAACCACTGAGGGTTAACAGTGCATATAATAGGACTGGGGGTTTTATTAGAGACAATTGATTACAATACAAAAATCTAATGCCCAGCTGGATCTGAGTACTTTTAGTCATGGGTCGAAATTCATTTACATATCTTAATATTGAAGCTATAGTACTGATCTTGTTATAAACACCTTTTCTAGCATTTAAATGTAAAACGTGATATTTAGCACTTACTGCATGAATTATATAAATCATAGAGAATTTGGTTTAAGTTGAGGCTTCTAAAATCATTATATTACTTTCTGCATTAGTACCTGTTGCATCAGCAGCAAACGTGTGTAACTATGCCTTAATGGTGACCAGTTTTATAACTTTAAAGTGCTAGATTTTTCAATCATAAGACAAATTTTGACATGGCCTTTCTCTTATGAAATCCTTTACAGTTAATGAACAAGGAAGTCTTCATTAAAATATTAGAAATAAAAGATGTTATACTCAAAGTGTAATGCTGAAGAGTTTATGTCTTTAACAGAATTATTAGACTTGTCCCTGACTTCAATGTCCACATCGTTGTCATTAATTGAAAAATAAAGACAAAAATATGCCATTGTGTTTACCATGCGAAAAATAAAATCTCGTAATATCATAGGCATGGAAGTAGCTTATCATTTCACATTCAGTGCTTTGTTTGCAACTGGCCCATGACCCATTTGAGATCAAAGTTCATGCAACTGGCAAGTAATGGTTGCATTATTGTGTGTCTCTGACATGAGGAGTGCACAAAAAGGGAATTCATAGAGATAAAGTGTATGGAATGAACAAGTTCCCTCTAAGCCTTGAAGACTTTCTCAAATTCAAGTAAGGGTAAAGAATGAGAGAAATAAATTATTAAAGGTAGCCACTTTTATTATTTTTTGCCTCCAAAAGTCTTGGAATTCCTAGTTCTTGAATATTTTTATCTCCTTTCAGAGTGAATTTCATGGTCCAAGACTCAACATTTACTAAACATGAGAGAATTTTTAGCAGTGGGATAGTGCTATATTTCAGATATGCAATGTGTTAAATAGGCCTTTATTTCTAGGCTTAAACCCTAACTGTGATTTACCATATTTGGAGGTGGGTGGGAGAGGAGGGAAATAAATTCAGAATTGGAATGTTGTGTCCCTGGTAACCTGCACATCACCAGAATTACTTTCATGCACACCTGTGTGCCATGCACAGGCCGGGCTGGTGAGGAGGAAGTCTGATGCTTTACAGTGTAAACTTGAAAGGGAGGCTTACCCCTGAAGCAAGAAAAACTGCTTAGCTGTTTAGGATTCCTACCTCCTGCCTCTCCAGGGCAGGGGATGAATCAAGTAGGGATGAGCAGGGTTTTCCCTCCTCTCTTTAGCACCTTTTTCCAAAGGGAAGAAGAGCTTCCTATGTGGCCTCAGGAGGAAAAATGAGGGAAAGGACTGCCCAGACCGATATTCAAAGTTGGGGGTTTGTTGTTGGGGTCAGCATGGCTAGGAAGGGGCACTATTTTAGGAATCCAAAGACTTTGGTTTAATTCACAGCTCTACACCTTAGTAGAGACCTTGAAGAAGTCTCCTGTTTTAATAATTCAAGTTATATAGGAACATAGCCACATCCGCTCACTTACATATTGTCTATGGCTACTTTCATGATGTACCTGTTGAGTTGAGTAGTTGCAACAAAATTTGTGTGGCTTGTGCTATGGTTTGAATGTGTTTGTCCCCTCCAAATTCATGTTTTGGAAATTAAATCCCCAATGCAACAATGTTGGAGGGTGAGGCCTAATGGGAAGTGTTTAGATCATTAATGAGAGTTCTGACCTCATGAATAGAATGATACTTGCAGGATAAAAAGGGCTTGCAGGAGAGAGTTTGCTCTCTTCTGCTCTTCTGCCATGTGAGGAAAAGTGTTCCTTCCCTCTGGAGAGTGTAGTGTTCAAGGTGTCATGTTGGAAGGGGAAACTGGGCCCTCAGCGGATATCAGATGCTGATGCCTTGTTCTTGGACCTCCCAGACTCCAGAACTGGCAGAAATAAATTTCTGTTCTTTATAAATTACTCAGTCTCAGATATTCTATTATAGCAATGCAAAATGGACTAAGACAGCTTGCAAAACCAAAAATATTTACAGTTGGCCTTTTATAGGAAAAGTTTGCTGACCCCCAGTCTAGACCAAATATTAGGGTAGCAAACTGATTAAACTATTTGACACTAAGATGTGGATGACTAACCTCTCCGGTAACCATCCCCAAGAACAGTAACCTATTAAAATGCTTTTAAGACACAATTAATTACAATTACATGAATAAAATCTCAGTGGGTATGTGACAGATACTTTTTAGCAGGTACCTTTCTCCAGGCCTACCAGGAAGGGCCTGCATCTTTAGCTACTTAAGCCTATTTTTAGTTAGCTGAACACACTATGATTGCTCATTTCTCTGTTTACTCTGCTTGGGTTGCCCTTTCCATTCCGACCTCACCCCCTGGTACCTGGATAATGTCTACTTGTCCTTAAGACTTAGCCCAAGTCTCCTATAAGACATTTATTCCCCAACAAAATATTTCCCAGCACCTCTGCCACCCATCCCATTATTTTTCTTGCTCACCCTCAATTCTAAGAACCACAATGCATATTATATATTTTATCAAGGTAATTACCACACTATATTATAATTACCTATTTGTATGTTGCCTTGATTAAATTATAAACTCTTTGAGAGCATAGACCAGGCATCCTCAAACTATGGCCTGCGGGCCACATGCGGGTGTTTTTGCCTGTTTGTTTTTTAACTTCAAAATAAGATATGTGCAGTGTGCATAGGAATTTGTTCATAGTTTTTTTTAAACTATAGTCTGGCCCTCCAACGGTCTGAGGGACAGTGAACTGGCCCCCTGTTTAAAAAGTTTGAGGACCACTGGCATAGACCGTCTCTCTTCACTTTTATGTCCTCAGGGCCTAGCATGGTACTTGGCATACAATAGGTGAATAATATGTATTGAATCAATATTTATTAATCTCCCTTAGTCTAACCCCTCATAAGCAAAATTCTGGCTACCTGTTTCAAAGGGAGGGATGTTCATAGAGAAACTTCTCAGAAAATTTCTTTGAATACTGTGAAAAAAGAAAGTAGGTAGATATTTACAATTTTATCCTTGTCAGTTACAGAAAACTTACTTTCTAAGCATTGCTAATAGCAATTGAATTTCCAGAAAATTTTTTGTGTGGTGAAAAGTCACTGACAAGGTCATGTGCTCAAAGAGTATGGATTATAGTTTTTATAAGCCCAGGTATGCCAAAGCATTGATAATGTGGGCAGTATTTTCGTAAGAATAAAATGTTCCTGAATAATTTTCCCATTATGTCAGTACACAGCATTGAATCCAACAATATTAAACAAATCCTTCTTCTTTATTTAACTTTACTGGAAAGCTTTACAGAAGTATACATTATTCATGTAGGACTTTATCATGAAAGTAGCAAGCTGAAGACCAAGTAGGAAACACCATTAATACTATTAAGTTTTATAGAATGTGGGAGTCCTGGCCTCTATTTCACATAGGTCCAGGCTTGTCTTGATGAAGTTAAAATTCATATTACCATGAATACTACTTCTGAAATCCAGCCTTGATCAGCACTCATTATTAAACAGAAGAATGCATTCAGACATATCGTCAGATATCCTGCAATTGCTAGAGAACAGTGTGACGCAGGACTGAACCTCCACTTCTAGGCAATGGAAAAATATTCGAGTCCTCAGTTGATGCAGTGGAAATTTGTTGTTTGTTCTGCTCGGCATTCACTTTCCCTTCTTTTCTTTTGGTGACCCACACCTTCCTCCCTCACAGTCCATGTAGATTTGGTGGGCCTGACTCTGCACTTACCCTTGGCTCTAGGAGACATGCCCCAGACTGGGCCAATCAGCATTTCCATCACTGTGACTGTGCTAGGATTGGCATCTGGCTCTCAGCCAGTCCAGTGAGACTCAGTCCTCTAATAATCAAATATGCCTGTGCTTGCCAAGGTCTAGCGTGCCAACAGGGCCTGCCTGAGACTGATGTCACTGCAAGAAAGAGCAGTGCCAAGAGAGGAAGAGAGTCCTGGCTACTCTCTTCCATGACATTTGAGCTGGGCCAAAACCTAGAAATTCCTCTGGACTTTTCAGTTATTCTAATCAACAAATAACTTGATTTGATTAAACTACTTTGAATTAAGGTCTCCACCAGTTACACTCAAGAAGTTCTGTCAACTCCAATCTACAAATAATACTGTGGTGAAATTAAAAATTACCTGGAAAAGATGTCTGAGAAAATAATAGCAAATAATAGCAAAGTAAAAGAAATTATAAAGAGAATAAATATTTAAATATCTTTAAAAGCATTTTGAAGGTAGCTGCAAAAATTACACAAATTGCCTTGGAAATAATTCAACTCATCTGAAAAGAAGTTGCTATATTTTCACTTTTCATTTTTTAATTCCACAATTTTGAGTATACCATTTTAGTCATATTTGGGACATTAATATCTTGAATATGATAATTGATTTTTAAGTATAGGCTATAATTTTTCTTTAATTACATGGTTTTAAAGGGTTAATTCATTTTTTAAAAAATTTGTTATGTATTATTTCACATATATAAAAATAAAACATAAACATGCATTAAATAACATAATAATATAACAAACACCTGAGAACCTACCAGTCTGTTTAAAAAATACATCATTTTAAGTAAAGAATCCCTCTTCAGACAAATATCTCTCTCACCCTTCTAGAGGTAATTACTATCCTGAATTTGTTGTTTATTATTCCCATGCATTTCTTCATACTTCACTATACATGTCCAAATGCCTAAACAACAGATAGTGTTATTTAGCCTGTATCTAAGCTTTATACAAGTGATATAATAGTATATATCTTATTTTCCAGCTTGCTTAAGTTAAACATTACATTTGTGAGATTCATTCATGTTGAAATGAGCCACTCTTCTTCATTCACTTCATTCATACAGTATAATATTCTGTTCAAGTTCTTAGGTTGAGATCCTAGCAGGAGTGAGGGAAATTTATGAAACAGGACTTTCACTATTAACTTTAACTGAAATTTAGCATTTCCTTTAATTATAAAGTAGGCAATTGACTATAGTAATATGTAACTTTGTCACAAATAGAAATTACAAATATTTCCATGTTATACACTGGTTGATACAGAGATCTTAAAATAGTGTGGTGGCTCACACCTGTAATCCTAGCACTTTGGGAGTCTGAGGCAGGAGGATCACTTGAGGCCATGAGTTCCAAGACCAGGCCTGGGCAACATAACAAGACCCCACCTCTACCAAAAAAGATAAAGCCAGGCATGGTGGTATATGCCTGTAGTCCCAGCTACTTGGGAGGCTGAGACAGGAGGATCACTTGTGCTGAATTCCTGTATCTGTTGAAATGATTTAAATATTTTTCCTTTGTTAATACAGTGAATCATAAAACTTTTCTAATGTTAACTTACTCCTTTAGTCATGCAATGAACCTAACATTGTCATCCTGTATTGTCTTTTTCACATTTTGCTGGATTCAGTTTACTAGTAGATTTGTCTAGGATTTGCGAATCTTTGTACATGAGTGATTGAGATTGGCCCATAATTTTCTGTTCTCCTATTATTTTCTCTGGGATTGGCAGGTGGAGCACAGGTTGATTTCATCTGCCGCTCCTGCCCCTCAGTGGGCAGTCTTCTGCAGTGTAATATATGTGTTTGTATCCCACAACTTTTTATTTCTGATATATTTAATATTTATTCATTGCTATTATTATTAATTATTACTACAATTATTTTGCTCCCAATTTCTTGTATCTCAGACTTCCCTTCAATGTATATAAAATACTACATAATAAAAATTAAAAATAAAAACCTAATAGATAGGTTAAATGGCACCTTAGACACAGTGGACAGACAATTAATGAACTGGAAGACAGATCTGAAGAAATTCTCTCAAATGCGGCACAGAGGGATGAACAGACAGAAAATATAACGGAGAGATTAAAAGGTATGGAGAAGTGATTGAGCAAGTAGAGTTTACATCTGAATAGAGTTCCAGAAGGTGAGAGTAGCTAGAATATAGAAAGGCAAATTCGAAGAGCAATGCCTCACTCACCCCACCCTAATCCCAGACCTGACCTCATTCTCCTCCTCCCTTTGATCTACTGCAGGTCTCTCTATTGGCCAAACTTTGCACAGGAAACAGAGGCCACAGGTTCTCTTTTGGTGCCATCTGCACAGGTCAGCATCTTAGGTGTAGTTCAGGGTGGAGAAAAGTGGAGAGTGGATCAGAGGAGGAGAGGGAAAGATATTTGGCTCACTGTTTTCTTCTAAAAGTTTTGAAGTTTGCTTTTCACATTTAAAACTTTATTCCAGCAATTGATTTTTTTGTCTGGTACAAGTAGAGTTTAATATTCAAAATGCATAAAAACTGTTACAGCAAGGGCACAATCAATTGGGAGCGAAGCTCCACTAGTCAGAATTGGTGCTGCCTGTTAACATCAAGTAAGACCACACCTGTGACACTGGCTGACTATGACATCTCAGCAGAGGTGGCGCCGGGCCTTGTGGGACTTGAGACTTATATGTAACCTGGAGGTCCTCTTTAAGAAAAATAATAAATTATATATAAAAGAGAATATTTTTTTATCTTGGGTTTTGTGTTATTTATTTATTTATTTATTTTTGAGTCAGGGTCTCACTCTGCTACCCAGGCTGGTGTGCAGTGACATGATCATAGCTCACTGCATTCTTGAACTCCTAGGCTCAGGCGATCCTCCTCCTTCAGCCCTCGGATTAGCTAGAATGACAGGCATGTACCACCATGCCAGGCTAATTTTTTAAATTTTTTGTAAAGACAGGGTCTCACTATGTTGCCCAGGCTGCTCTTGAACTCCTGGCCTCAAGTGATCCTCCCTCCTCAGCCTCCCAAAATGCTGGCCGAGAATATTTTAAGAATGAGAAAAAATTACAACAAAGTAAAAAAAAAAAAAAAAACTAAAAACAAACACCACAAACATCACAAAATCCAGAAAAATAGTATAATGTTTTTATTCATTAGCTGCCTGATCCACTTCAATAATACTTCTTTTCCTACATTTTTGGCTGCATAATCTTCAATACACTGTTTCTTTCATATGTCATAGGCTGCTTGTGTCTTGAAAAGTCTTCATAAATTTTGAGCACTCTTAATAAATTCCTTCAATCTGACACTCATCTGATACGAGAAAACTTGCTTGATGTCTTGTTTATAGAGATAACAAACAAAACAATAAAAGCATCCTATACTCTTACAATAGCCCAGACAGGATCGATAGTGGTTTGACTATTTAAAAACTTGATTTTTAAAATATCTTTTTGGGAAGTTCTATTGTCTATTATATGATTTCTTTGATTCTATATAAATCTTAATGGGATCAAAATTTTGAAACTTTTTTTTTTTTTACATAACTCTCTCATTAAATTGTGTTGAGTGAAATTATAGATATCTAAACAGATTGCTTCTCAGCCTTTTGGCTAAGATCAAGTGTAGACATCTAAACAGGACAAAATGAAAGATCCTGGTGCTTATCCAAGTCAACACATTTAACAAATTGAAGCTGCTTCAGGCATTTCTGCTTGTTCTATTGATTAAATACCTGTGTTTTTCTTTATTATTATGTTCATCTTCCTTTCCATCTTTATTTCCTTCTTGGGAGGGTAATAATTCACACAATTTTCTTTATAGCTTCTATTGTTATTTTTATCATCTATATTTTCTTGGCTACTTTAATTAATTTCCTTGTCATTATGATATTGACCATCAGAATTTTTGGTTCCCATTGTTCTACAGTAAACTAGTTTTTGAAATTTGAAAGCTTTTCCTCATCTTCATTTGAGTTTACATTTTTGTCATTCCTTAGACCACTTCTGCTTATAATATTTAAATTTTGGTATAAGCAACAACTATGAAAAAACCATAAAATCAATCTGAACTTAAGGCATCCTAAGAGCAATGAAATGCAATATCGTCAAATTACTTATACTAATACTATCTATGTGGTTCTACTGAAGAATATGTTTGGGAGACTTGACACTGGAACACTTGTTTATTCAGGCCCTTTCACCACATTTGTGGCAACTCTGTGTGCTGTTTTGTCTGGAACCAGCATCTTGTCAAAGCAAAGTGCATCAGCTACACTAAATATGGGATTCAATTGATTGGGAATCATGAAACATGAGACTTCACTTACAGATGTATTTGCTGTTTGTAGTGGTTCTACAGGTGTGTGTCCTTTAAATATAGGAATTCTGGTTAAGTTAAATTACATTTCAGGAGGCACTGTCAAAGAAGGAAAAATATAATATAGCTATAAACTAGAACTAAATATTTATAGTTATATTTTAATAAATGATATTATATTTTAGTTATATAAAATATAATACATTATAAACAAAATATAAGTAAATTATATTATCATTGTAAAATATAATTGTAAACACTTCATTCTTTCATGTTTTTCTGACACAAGAGAACTTACATTTTGAAATATCTCAGGATTGGATGAATTTTCCACAGATTAGCTTCTGACTTCATACATTTCATGCCTTGTTACCCCTCTACATATTTCTGGAGCCAGAACCCATAAGACATGATTTAAGTTGTAACCTCAAATCTACAGCCACATATCATGACTCCAGGTAGGTCATCCAGGAGTTTTCTGGAGGTCATTCTTTCAGTAACTTAAGTAAACACAAAGTAACTGCAAACCACATAAAAATATCCAACTAAACTCAAATGCAGTGAATCTCCAAGTTGACTTTTCTTTAGTCATATAAAAAAAAAATGCTCACAGCCTCTCCAAAGACAGTTTACACGAACAGAAATGTGATGCAGGAGTAGTTAGAATAGAAAAGGATGGTGATCTTAGCCAGTGTGTTGAAAATATCTTACTTTTCAAATTTCACAGAAACATATGACCACGTGAACCCGAGTCACCCCTCAGGACCTCGGAAGAGACTCAGGCAAGTGACAGGCCCTGTACTTATTAAACCTGTGGCCCTAGTTGAGAAGCAGAGGTCCAATTTTGTTATTTTCCATATAGATAACCAATTGTCTCATCACATTTATCAAAAAGTCCGTGTTTTCCTCTTCTGATCTGCAGTGCCAGCTGTTATTTATTGAATTTCCATATAATTGGGGACACACATTCATATGTACCCACTGCACATACTCACTGTTCTGGATTTCTTTCATGGTTGCTTCCTTTTTAGAATTTCCTCGTCTTCCAGTGATTTCCTTTACTTTCTATAAGCCAGATAACACAAGAAAATTGTGTTTTATGCTGGATCTAGTTGTTTTACAGAAAGAAGGCCTCTCAGTATATGTAATATTCCGTACTGTCAGAAGCTTATATCTTTGTCTTTGGAGTTTTACATTTTAGTCATTATATTTTTCATTTTGAGAATGCCTTGTCATTCTTGACGGTCCCTTATTTTTAGAGTTTTGAAATATTATTTTATTTTTCTAAATTTATTAAATATGCACATCTTATATTGTGAAGCTAATGATTCCCGCATCTGTAGTCTTTGTGGGTCTGATTCTGGTTATCTACCATTTATGTTAATTCACTGGGTTCTGCTTTCTCCCAGTATTAGTGATTTTTGGTTGTGAACATATGTTCAATGAATCTTCATCTGTTGTAATTCTTTGAAGCCTGACTTAAAGAAACTATTTTTGTTTTTGTTTTTTGTTCATCCTAAAGATGATCTGAATTTGGTTCTGCCAGGTGCCTGGGAACACTTGCACTCAGGACCACTTTAAAATTAATTCTGGGTTTGAGGTTTTTCAAATCAAACAGAAGTGTGAATTTGAGTCACAAATGCTTGAGAGCCAGATTATGGTTTCAAATTTTGGTGAGAGAATTCCTTTGCCATTACTTCCCTACGTCAAGATTGAGACAAATGAGGGATGTCTTTTCTAGTTCACCTCTGCATCGAGGGCCTAGGTATTTGGGGATGGGTCATAGCTCTGCACATGGATTTTCTATCACAGTGCTTCGCAAACAATCTGTTTGCAATCCATTTGTAGATACTTCTATAAAATATAATCAAAATGAATTACTGGAAAAATGGATGCTGCTTGGATGTTACTGCAACATAAAACTACTATAAAAGTTTCTAAACACTTAATCTCAAATTTCGTGCCTATCTCAACGCGGACTGGCAACAGTTTGTAGATTGATCTGCAAACCACACTTTGAGCAGCTCCGTCCTATCATTCTTCCCACCCTGAGCCGGCTTTATCTCCTGTTACCACACCCTGCATGGCCATCAAAATGGAAATGCAAGGACTATTGAAGTGGGCAGATGTCTCAGAGTGCTGGGTGGGTTGGGTACTCATTGTTTATCTCTGGATTCCTGCTGTCGCTTCATTTTTGACCTCTAAGGATTTCTATTTATTTCTCACTAGTTCAACAATGTGTTAAAAGAAGTTCCCCCATGATCCCACACTCCTTTCCTAACTGAAATGTATTCATATGTTTGCCAAAAGACATGTACAAGAGTATTTTTAATTGCATATTCATAGTTGCCCAAAAGTGAAAATAGCCCAAATTTCTATGAATAAATTGTGATTTTCCCCATATACTATATAGTATGTAGGAATACAAATAAACAAATTCTTGCTACCTGCAGCAACATGAATGATTCTCACAACCATGATTTTTGAGCCAAAGAAGCCAGATATAAAATCAGATATACTGTATAAGTCCATTAATATAAAATTTGAAAGGCAAAAATAACCATCCTGAAGGCATGTTATGTCTTTGCGTGAAATCTCCATGCCTTGGGCATAAAGATTGTTCAAAGGGGCCCTTGGGACTTCTGCCTAATGGTCTCTGGATGCTGCTTACAAGGGGTGTTCCATTTGTGACAATGCATTGCACACTACACTTAGGATTTGTTCGCTTTTGTGCATATATTATACTTCATTAAAAAGTTTACTTCATTAGAAATATTTTTAAAAATATTTTATCTAACAGTAACAAATTACCAAGCTGCAAAAGCCTGAAAGTTGTGTATCATCTTCATCATCATCTCTCTCCCTTTATCCATATGTCTTGCCAGTCACCCAGTCTATCCCCCAGTCCTGTAGTTCTGGCTCCTAAATATATCTCAGTTCCATCCTCTCCTCTCTTTCTCCTCTCCAGGCCACCATCTCTCACCTGAGCTACTTGCACTACATCCTAATCCTCTCCCTGCATCTGCTTTCGCTGCTCTCCAATCCATCCTCCCCTCTATAACCAAGATGATCTCCCAAAGGTACAAATATGTCCCCGCTTAAAATTCTTTCCATGCTCACCACTGTTTTCAGGAACAAAACCCCAAAATCCTCACTGTGGGAGACAAGGCCCTGCCCAGTCTGGCCACTGCCCGTGCTAGTTGCTTGTCTGGGACAGTTTCCCTTGTGCTCTTTACTCCACCTGCACTGACCTTTCTGTAGGCCTCGAAGCCACCACTTTTTTTCCACCTGGGATCCTTCTTACACAAAGGTGTTTTGGCCTGAAATATATTTTCCTCTTTCTCCCCACCACTTTTACTGAATTCGCTCCTTGTAGATCTTAGCTTCAACCTCTTTCTCAGGTAAGCCTCCATTGTCCTTTTGTTCTTGTCACTCTTTATTTCTCTTTAAAGCACACAGCACTTTTATAAATCTATAATTGACTGTAGTAATTGTTGTTGATGTCTGTCTCTCTCCCTGCAATGTAAGCTCCATGGAGCAGGAACTGTATTTTCCCAGTGCCTAACACAGGGCTTTGCATATAATAGTCATTCAATTAATATTTGTCAAGTAAATGAATAAGTGACTATATTTGGTTATACTGTAATAGAAACTGTGCTGTAGACAATTACATTAAAATATTATCTTGGATATTTATTTAAACCCTGGAGAAAACTTATTAGAAGTTTTTTCCTTAATTTTTTTTTGGCATTCCTCAACAATCTGTCCTTTAATTAACTCATTCTGATCATGTCACTCCTTGACCCACATCTCCCCATCACATTTATGTGTTCTAGCCTCTGCCTGCTTCTCTGGCCTCATTCCATACCACTCTTCCCTTTTCTTGCTGCCCTTCCTGAGCCTTGAACATCCTGAGCACAGTTCTGCTTCGGGGTCTTCATACCATCTGTTCTCTCTAGCGGGACTGCTCTTCTCCTGCATGTAAACATGGTGAGCTCTTTTATATTAATGAAGTTCCAGCTCCATTTTCACTCTTTCAGAGAAGCTTTCCCTGACTCCCTAAAGTAACCTCTCTGCCCTTGACACTCTCTACCACATCATCCTGTTTTACTTCTTCATCGCGTTTACCAGCGTCAGAAACGATCTTGTTTGTTGTACATGTTTACTGTCTGTCCCCAAAGCTAGACTGTAAACTCGAAGAGGGCAGGCACTGCATCAGCTTTATTCACTGTATCCACTGCATCTAGCACTTTGAGACATAGAAGATGTTCAATAAATACTCATTGAACAAATGTGTCAGTGACTGAGCATTCATTCATTTTTTCAATGTAGAACAGTGCTGTCCAATAGAACTTTCTGCATTGATGGAAATAATCTCTAAGTCTGCACTATCTTATATAGTAGCTACTAGCCACATACAGCTACTAGATACTTGAAATGTGGCTAATGTGTCAAGAGGAACTTTTAATTAAATTAAATTTAAATTTAAATAGCCACCTGGGGCTAGGACTACCATATTGTATACTATAGCGCTAGAGAACCTATTTTAGGATGGAGGATCAGGAAAGGTCTCTGAGAGGCAGAAACATTTGAGTGGAGACTTGGAGCCAAGAGTTGGTACCAGCCAAATGAGGAGTGAGGTGACGGAGGGAAGGGCTGAGAGCACACAGTTAGGGCACAAGAAACGGGAAGGGCATTCCAGAGAGAGGCAAGAGCACGTGCAAATCCCCGGAAGCACAGAAGCTTAAGAAAAGGGGTTTTTAGTGTTGCAGATTTGGGTTCTGTTTCAGAAATTTTTTGATATAATGACTTTTGTTGACCCATGTTTTATCTTATCTTAGTATTTTAATTTGGGGTGTCATTAAGTAACATGTTCTGTCAGGACATGTGTATCAGAGCCAATCCTCAAATATCCTACCTTTCCCAGTGAAATTTCATTCACTAAAGACTTAGCTAAACTTTTTTTTGCTCAAGAGCCTCAATGTCACCATCCTGTACCACATCTTATAGGTAATGGGTTTTATAAGTTTTACTGGCTGTTTTGAAAGGAAGGGGTTTGTTCTTATTTGGCATTTTATTACTATTTTGACGCCTCAAGTGTCAACTGACTTCAGTTTGTTCATCCTCTCCTTTACATATTTTTCGATTTTATAGGCTTTCTGTTTGACTTTTACATAGCAAATGAGAGTAGTGATTCTTTTCCCATAAATACCAAAATGTTCGACACTTGGCTCAAAAAAATCAATGGGAGGAAGACAGTGAGTGAACTCTTGCAATTTTTAAATGTAATTTAATGTCATTTTTTTGTATTTCATTTAGATGCATCACCTCCCAATAATTTAAAAGTTGTGTATCTGATATAGCAACATTTAATTCCTACTGTGTTATGATTATTCAAGTAATGGGAAATAATTTCTACTTATCAGGAAGAAATGGATTTATCTTCTAAGAATGCTTAGTGTAATTCTTTTGGTAGACTAATTACCACTTCAAAGCTCTTTAAATTAAAAATAAATCTCATCCCATTTTAAAGTCCTTTTTTCGCAAGTTTATTCATTTTTCACCCTTGACATCACCTTTTATTTTTTGCAAATGTTTTTGTTGTAAACCACTTTTTCTTGAAAAGCACTTCTCTATTTTTCCATTAGTTCAGAAGATTTGTAGATTTTGTAAACCAGACAAATATTCTTGAAGATATTTATTATAGCTCACTAAATAGAAGCGAGGTCTAAGGGTTATCACACCGATTGGGAAACTGGAAGTATTGATTTCTAGCCCAGTTTGCCACCTTATTGTGTGATTTCAAGTAAATTGCGAAGAGGATGCTACTCTCAGTTCAACATGATTTCATATGTGTCTGGTGTATTTCCTGATTTTTTAAAGATTATTAAAAAGTTTTAATAATAATTAATTGAACTGGACTCAATCAGGAAAGTCTCAGAGATATATGAACTATAAGGGCACAGGTACTCATGTTAGTCCAAAGGACGGTGAAATGGAATGTGCCAACATCTACTTCTCTCTTGACTGGCCTCACAGCATTCAGGACATTACTTAAGCAGTCTTTGTGCCTATTAATGAACAATCGCATGGTTATAGCCAGAAATGCAAGCCTGCTTCATAGCCACGAGTATAAAAGTCATCCAAATGCAATATCAATGTAAAAAGTCAAGGAAGAACAAAAAGGTGGAAAATTTGGAAAATAAGCCCGGTCACATATATTGAATGTTAAGAAAGCCATAGTGAGAGATAGCAGAAAGAATACTTCTTATAGAATGTGCTACACAATGGAAACAAGGGGACCTCCTGGGAATTAAGTGCCAATT
The DNA here is from genome assembly GCA_008086735.1 of Cheirogaleus medius. NCBI lineage: Eukaryota > Metazoa > Chordata > Mammalia > Primates > Cheirogaleidae > Cheirogaleus > Cheirogaleus medius. Next base: position 35,762,803 of record VBSM01003176.1, read on the forward strand.
ATCTCTGGGACCAAGTGTCAGTACTTTACCAAAGATGGGCTTTTTATTTTTTTTTTTTAAATTTTTTTCTTACAAACCTGGGGAAGGTTCAATAAAGACAGTTTATTTAAAGCAGTGACCTTGGGATCAAGCATGGCAGGACTTGATTCCAGGCTCCTCTTCTTACTGAGTGCTCTTAGATAAGTGACTTAATTTCTATGAATCTTAACTTTCTCCTCTAAAAAATGAGGATAATTATACCTACTTTGCAGGTGAATGTAAGGATTAAATGAGGTAATCTGATAAAGACTAGCTATCCTTCCATCTCTAACACCACCAACATGCATTCTTTACAGGTGATTTGCAGTGGTTAAGTGCTGGGACTCTGTGATCAAACTGCTTGGGTTCAAGTCACAGCTCTCACTTATCGGCTGTGTGACCTTGGTCGAGTTACTTAACCTCTCTGTGCTCGTTTCATCATATGTAAAATGAAGATATTAATAGTACTTTTCCCATAGTATTGTTATGAAGATTAAATGAATTAATATATGTAAAGTACTTAGGACAGTGCTCAGGACATAATAAACATTTTAAAAGTGTTAACTGAAAACATTCAATAGTTTTGGATTCTTTCTAGAAGTGATTTATTTTGTCTTTGGCTATATTCACATAACTGGACAGGAAAACTTGTAACAGGCTTGCTAGCTGTGGGGAGTACCTCCTAGTTGCGTTTGGGGAAACACTGCCTGCCCGAGATCCATTGGAGCCAGCCAGGCTGTCTCGTATACAGCCTTTGTCACTGACTTTGGGCAAGTTATTCATATTTCTCTTTTCTCCCTTGTGAAATGGGAATAATTTTTGCCTCTCCAGGTGATGTAGGATTAAATGAGGTAAAGTACCTACCGTCCATAGCCTGCACCCAGCACAGAGAGAGATACAGTGTAACAACTGTTATTACATTATATATAATGTAATAACAATGGATATATATCAAATATCAATAACAATTGATATATAACAATTGAGATGTACATATATCTCGCAGCTGAGCCCTCGGGGATTTTGAAGTAAGGGAAACCAGAAGGAAGCTAGAAGTGGTCCCTTTCTACCTGTCTAAACTTGGCTCAGGGAACAGGGAGAAAAACAATCTCTTCCTTTTGCAACGAGGTAACTACAGAGGTCGCCCCTTGGACCCTGATTTTCACACTCCCTCCCAAAATGCAGGCAGAGACCCCATCCCTTCCAATTTTATAATTTACTCATCTCTGTTCGTGCAGGTTGATCCGGGCTTGGTGGCAAGCCCAGGGTGGGTGTGGAGAGGCATTAAAACCTGGCAACCCCGCGCTCCCATCTCCGGCTGCCGCGGGCTCCTGCCAGCCGTCCTCGGTTAAAACGTGCTTATGGATTATTTCACTTCCCCGCAGTCTCCTGTGCAGCAGCTCGTTACCAGCCGCTTCAATCGCCGCTGCCAGCGTCTTCCCTGAACGTTTTTCCCTCCCCCATTTCAGGGACATTGGTCATAAATGACATTTAAGGGAAATAAACACTGCTTTAAAAAATTACTACACCCATCTCCGCCCGAAGAACCCAGTCGCAAGGAATAACAGAAGAGTCCAGCGCGGAGCGCGCGCCAGCCCTCCTGCCTCCCAAGTCCCCACAAGCGAGCAGCACAAATCACCATTTCCAGGCACCACTCGAGGCTGCCAATTCCACTTTCGCTTAATCTCATTTTAAATCCGGCTACACATGAGGCTCTGTCGCTGCCGCAAGGAGCCGGGCGGGGGCAGCGGGAGGGGACCAGAGGCTTGGAGGAGAGGGGAGCGCAGGGGCCCCTTGCGGGTCGGGGCCGCGGGCGAACCCCCAGAACAAGTGCGGGCCGCCCGGGCTGCCAGGAGGCGAGCCCCGAGGGGCGTGGGGCGCAGCCGGCGCAGACAAAGAAGCCGGCGCCAGCGCCCGTCCCCGCCGCCCCGCTCCGCGCCTCGCGCATCCTCCCAGGAAAAAGGGAAATCTGAGGGCCAGAGGGGCTGGCCCTCTCCTTGGGACAGCGGGGCGGAGGCGCCCTCCCTCCGGGGCGCGTACTCCCTCACTGTACAGTCGCCGGCTCCCAGGCCCTCGACAGCCGCCCCGCCCGCTCCCGACTCGCGCCCCTCCCTGCCCTCCCGCGTGCGAGCGCGGTGCGGGCCCGGGCTCCCGGGAGGCGTGCGCCCCGCGCGGCGCGAGGTGCCGCCGAGCCAGCCCGAGAGGGCGGGGGCCGGGCGGGTGCGCGCGGGGCGGCGCGCGGGGGCGGGGGAGCGGCCGGGACACGTGTGGCGGCGGCGGGGGGGACGCGGCGCCCGGGGCTTTAAGAAGGTGTGGAGGGGGGCGGGCGCTTTCCCAGGCCTGGCCGAGGGGCGTCGCGCAGAGGCGGCGGCGGCGCACGGAGGCGTTGGACGAGGCGCTCTCGGCGCCCGCAGCCCCGGCCCCGCGCGCCCGCGGCCCAAAGTAACTTTGGGAGCCGCCGTCTCCCGCGGAACTTCCCGGAGGGGCTCCGCTCCCGAGCCCGCTCTGCTCCCGTCCGCCGCCTTCTCGCCTTCGCTCCGCGTGGCTCCTCCGTCCCGGCGTCTCCAAAACTGAATGAGCGAGCGGCGCGCGGGGCGCGCGGCGGCGGCGGCGGCGGCATGGAGCGCAGTTGCTGGGCCCCGCGGACTTTCCTCCTGGCGCTGCTGCTGGGGGCGACGCTGAGGGCGCGCGCGGCGGTGGGCTATTACCCCCGCTTTTCGCCCTTCTTTTTCCTGTGCACCCACCACGGGGAGCTGGAAGGGGATGGGGAGCAGGGCGAGGTGCTTATTTCCCTGCACATTGCGGGCAACCCCACCTACTACGTACCGGGACAAGAATACCATGGTAGGTACCACAGCATCTCCGCGCCCGCCGCCGCCCCGGTGCGCCCGCGAGCGCAGCTTTTTATCCCTTTCCTTCTTCCAAGGGGCCATTTAAGCAAGAACCATGACAGCCCTTACCCCAGCGTTGCGCTCTGTTGAGGGAGAGAGAACAAAGTTAGTGGAGAATGGAGTCTCGAATTGAGGCTTCTTCTCCACCCCACCTCCCCTAACGCATCTGCTCGTAATGAGCTGGTGCTTGTGCTAAACGCCTGGGAATTCTTGGGGGTCGGCATCTTCCCCCGCTCGCTCCCTGTTCCTGCAGCTGGGACGTTGAATGAACCTGCGCTGCTTGTTTCCCTAACCCCGGTACTTGGATTTCAGACCTTTGTCCTGCTCCCGGTCCTCCCATGGGTCCCCGGGTGGCGTTGGGGCTATCCCTGGGCTTTGCGGACAGGCTGGTGACAGATGAAAGCGCCCAGGTCGGTGGCTGCCCTGCCCTGCGCTGCCCGCCCGCCGCAAAGTTCCCGCTGCTCGCCAGCCAGGAGTCCCTCGCGTTTCATTCAGGGTCAAACAGCCCTCTTGAAACGGAGCGGCTGCTTCCAGCTCTCTGTTCTTTTTAAAGTGTCATTTAAAATGTCAATAATTGATGATTTTTCTGTTTCCTATCTTACTTTTAACAGGGTGCTTGTTGTTAGAATTATCTTTGTGGTGTTTGTTAATGACTTTGTCTTTTATTTGCACAGCTTTAATTGCCAGGTAGAGGCTGGAAGCCCCTTATAATTTAAAGGTACTTTTAAAAAAGGAATCCTTATGCAGTCCTTCATCACAATTAAACGTTATTGAAGAAGTAAAATTTAGCTCCAAGAAATGTAATTTTATGCAGTGCATGTTTTTAATATTTTAAGCTAGTAAACTGAATTTGCAGAAAAATAAAAATATTGTCTGTGTTCTGTATTTCTGCCAGGACTTCTGAACATTTCACTTCTATGGAGCTTTCAAGCAGTGACAGGCACTATTTAATTAGAATTTCAACACAAAAACATTTATATTCAACTAAATAGAAACTATCACCCAGGAAGCTCAGGTTATAGTTTCTATCTCTAGTAGGCTAACATGCAGGAGATAATATGTGGGGTACTGACATATAAGATAGACAAGCATATAAAAACTATAAGAATGCTTAAGAGTTTTCTATTTTAAAAAAGTCCTTCACATCTGCTCTAAAACCTTTAGCCTAAATAAATGTTTCCTAGAGGTTTTAAACTGCTTTTACAACTTTCTTGTGGCATGGTGGCAGCCTTGTCTGTAAAGCAGGAGTTCAATTTGGTGGAATTTTAGATTAATTTTGGAAAATTAATTTTCTGTAACTAGTCCTTTCTTTAATGAAAATGCTTACTGCACTCTCTTCCCAAGAACCATCTGGTACTTTTCTGAGGTCATGAGAATCTTTAAGTAGAAGGACTAGCCAGTATCTGGTAACCCAGACCTAGCCCAAAGACTGATTGATTGAGCCCATAGCTTAATGTGACCCTTAGCAAAGGTGCTTACCGGTTACTAGCTCCGCGAGTGGCAAGTGAGCCCAGGCTGGTCTGAAAGGTATGATTGATAGGTTGTGGTGGAAGACCAGGTGAGGACAGAAAGCCTTATTTTTTCCCCCTCTGTTTTCCACATCCTTTGTGAGGTGCTAGCATAGAAAACTTAAATAAAAACACCAAAATACAATATACTCTTTACTTTTGCCATAAAGTTAGCAAATCTAAGTGAACCTAAGACTGACCATAATCACATCTTTAAGTTTGAAAGGGAATGGATAACAATAAGAGAAAAGTGTAATACTTCAAGTTGGACATTGGGGGGGAGAAGTCTCCATTTCCACCTCTTTTCTGCCACCAGAAAAAGCAGAGAAATTTAAATTTCTTTAAGTTATGAAAGGTCAAATTATTATAAACTTTGAGAATAGTGACAGATTTTAAATTCCTGTTACCTGTTTTATCAAACATTTAGATTTTGGAACTAGTTATAGCTACAGGCCTTCAGTAAGAGATTTCTTGTAGAATGTTCTACAGGTAGAAGCAATGTTTAAAAATGAAATGATGCTTATTTATGTCTCTTTTCCTTTTAGACTTTTGAAAATGAATTTTAAAAATTCTATAGCATCTGTAAAAATTGAACTGCTCATAGGAAAACTTAACCTAATTCATTCTTGTGGTTGGCTCATTTTGCTATGTGATCAAATGGAAGGTCATTCTGCCAAAAAGTCTACTTAAGCTAAGAAATCTGTAAAATGTTAGCTTGAGACTTTATTTCTAGCTTTCTAAATCTTTAAAATGTAGCGGTTGTGTCAGAACAAATCAGTCTTATGTACAATTAACATTGACTCAGCATTTGGATGAATGGTGTTTGGGTGCAGAGCTGATGATTGTGACTTTTTTTGTTACCTAAAAGAATGCATTGGGTTAGAGGTGGCGTGTACAATACCTAACGTACAGTGTTACTGTAGATCAATCAACTGCCCTCTGAGACTTGGGCTATATGACAGAGCTTGGAGTGTGACATGGGGAGGCAAATGTTAGTCTAGAATAAAAGTGGTTCAAATTATGAGTCCTTGTATGTGTCATATTTAAATATTCCTATAGAAACTCTTTGACAAAAATATAGTACTAAAGAATTTGAAGCTTGTGGGTCTAACAGAATTGTCACAGATATTTAATATTAAGTAGTATATCCACCTATTTGCAGTATTGGCAACTATAAGTGATGCATGGTTATATCTAATGGGTTCTTATCTCTCAGTTAAGTGTTGTCATTTGGTATCTTTGTTCTCATCTTCTATATCTTTTAAGCTATGTTTTCTATGACTCTCTTGAGATGGCGTTGTTAGTCACAATGAACCATGATCCCTTTCTATGAGTACACCACAGTGTATAAGCTCAGCAAATAGAGGTCTCATATACATCATGTTGAATTATTAATAGAAGGTTCTCAGGGTCAGAACATTTTTTTTCTAGAATTTCCTTTTTTATTTCCACAAATCTTAAGATATGGTCAGTTTCTCCAGTGTGGTTTCTCAGCTCCAAACCCCAACTTTTTTTGGTAGAAAGTTGGCAAATGATGGGAAACGGGAAACTACATGGCCCAGTCAGGTAGCCATTTCTCTTTTTGGACCACACCTGGCAATCCAGTACTCCTCCTAGGTACCAGGGCAGTACTGTGAATCATGTGACAGTTGAGTTGAAGTCTGCACCTTTCTTCTCCCATGATAATCCCTTTTCCTTACTGCCCCCGCTTAGATACCCACCTACCATTTTTGTTTGCAACTCCTCTGCCTGCCCCTCAATCACATTTATAGTGGATGTGACTTGTCTTTATTAAATTCCCCCACAATTTTACTTAAAACTGGAGAAAGGTGTTTTCCCTTTTTTGCTTAGAATGACTTTGGCATCACTGAGCAGGCAGATGATATATTTTGGGATAGAAAGACTTTGACATACCCATGAAATCATGTCAACAAGGACCTGCCCACTCACAAGATTAGCTTTATTCAGTCACCATCAGAGAGGTCGACTATTAGAAAAAAGCAAAAAACCATTGTAAATGAAAGCCAGCATGAGCAAACGAGTCTGCCCCAAATACTTAAGCTTTGGTGAGACAATATACCTGAATTGCTAAATGGACTAGAATCCCTGTTATTACGGTGGCACAAGGTGGGGGAAATATTCCTTTCACAGTGAGAGATATGCTATAAAATATCGACTGAGGGAAAAAATTATGTCTTTGGTAGACTGAATTGCTGATACGTCATGTCGTGATGCTTTAAAAGGGAAATTTTGTTGTATTTTGTAAATCCAGTATCACTATTGGTAGTTTTTTCATGCTACATTTCCACTCTATTGTTTTTTTCAGTCACATCGTGGGGTAGGTAGGAAAATCAATTCCCTACTGCTAAAACTAAACATTTGCCTAAAAAAAGGTATAATCAGGATAAAGTACTGAGGGCACTTTGTTTTAACCATCACCAGTAGGACTGTAAAAGTACATGTGTTCTGAAACCAGCTAGTTGCAATTTAAAAATCACTATTCAAAGGAAGTACAAGGTAACGACCTTTACATTCAAGAAAGATATCTATGTCAGAAAAAAATTTTGGAAATATATTCTGGATATAATTCTTTTCAAAGGAGTGATTTAATCATTTTATCTCAAGTAATTTGCTATTGCTAAAATAACTGTGTTGTTGATCAGGTGTGTGGTTATTTATCCTTTATATGTCTCAGATTCTGGAGTCAGTGTATTTAAACTCTCAGAATTATTCGTCAAATGCAATTTATAAGTGAACTGCAGCTGTGTCCTGCTTATATATGACTATGAAAATTGGGCATTTTAAAGCATTTCGCTTTACTTGTCACATATTTCATCTTACTCTCTACAATTTATTTCAAACATATTTTACTGATGTGGTTCAGATTGTTTCTTAAGTCATATAAATCTTGCTTCATGTAATTTGTATTCCCTGTATGAATTCCAATTCCAATTCCAATTCCAATTTTAAACTAAAAAATCAGGTTTTTAGAATCATAATTCAAAACCTTTCTTTTAGGAAGAAATTCTTATTCATAGCCCTACATTACTCGGAATTATTTAATTAGAATATTTCCTTCCAATTTTTGTGAATCTTTACTTTAAACTATTATTTTTATTTTCATTAAATATGTTAAAGAATAAAATGGGCAAGTTATATCATTGTAATCATATTTTTATAGAAATGTCTTATTCCAATAAATTTTTCTTTTCATCTTTAAAAAGAGAGTGATAGATATTTTAATTAGAGCTTAAAGTCGATATTATTGACTTCCAAATTTTTTATACATTAGTTTTGTTCAAAAGAAAATATCTGAAATCTATCTTTGTTTTCTTTTTTCCTTCTTGGGAATATGTCAACTTTATAGAATGAGCTGGGACCCTCACATCATCAATTACTTAGGATAGGTTGCATTTAAGCCATAATTGTTTTTCTGATTATTTCAAATATTACTTGAAACTTACTAATTATGTCTTTAATCTTCACAAATAGTTGCCGATGCAATGATACTTTTATTTCAAGTAGCTTTTACATTTGAAAAGCATAGAGTGACCATACTTTTTGAAAATTTGCATTTTAAAAGACTTCTATATATACTTACACAAAAATATAAGGTTCTTCATGTTGTGTAGAAATAGAAAAAATGGATAAGGAGGAAGGCAAAGTGGTTGGAATGGGTAAGTTCACTGTGAGCAGAGAGAAATGATTCAGGCTGTGTCTGAGTAATGACCTAACACATAAAAAGGGAAATTTATTCATCTAAATATTTTGGTTTCAGAAAACACTGGGGTGAATAATTCACCCCCTCCATCTGATTTTAGAGTCATTAAAAAAAATAACCAAAATGTATTATTTCAATCTCATTAACTTTAAGCAAAAAAGTTTTAAAAGTATAATTTCAAAAACTAGAATTGAATTTTCAAATATGATGATCCCATAATGAGCATTCAAGCACAGGAATGGTGCATTAAAAAAATTCTTGGCTTTCAGGACATTCAGCATGAGGGAATCTCACTTTGGTGTCAATTATGTGGCTCAGAGAGTAATTTTCACCAGGATCACCTGCCATGCCCATCTCACTGAAGGCAGAGCTTCTGAAGGGTTGAATGCTGTGCCTATGGGTTAACCAATTATTTTAAAAATGTGTGCTTCTCTAAAACTATATGTATATTTTTTTCTTTTTTATTCTATCTCCTGTAGGACCCAACTACAGCAAATGGATTTGAGAGTGTTGGGGGGGGGCGCGGGGGTTGATCAGTACAAATGTACAAATGTCGATTTGTAGTATGAGAAAGCCCTAAGCCACTCCAAAACAAGAACAACAACAACAACAACACCACCACAAAGCTAAGGTAATTAAATAGCATAGAATTGCACAAAGAGATAGTTTTTCAAACTCTGAGTTTCTAAAGTAAACGTTAAAACCCAGGTTATCCTTTAATGCTGAATCAGCTTTCCTTAGAAAAATAAAACTTTTATGTTGGAAACAAAATAAAATTGTATTATAGCCGGATGTGGTGATGTGTCCTTGTAAATTTCAGCTACTCAAAAGGCTGAGGCAGGAGGATCCCTTGAGTCCGGGAGTGGGAGACCAGCCTGGGCAACAACCTGAGACCTTTTTCTTAAAAAAAAATTATGTTGATTTAAAGGATTCTTTTAAATGATAGGAAAGGTGACAAATGTTTCAAATAGCACTGATTACTGATATACCATGGTGCCCACAAACCAAGCGACCTGAGAAGGAATGATAATAGTTTACCAATAATTTCTGCTCTCATCTCAGAATTGCCTCTCTGCCTTATCCCTGTCCCCTCGTCTGCCTTCTGCCTCCTTCTCCTAAATTTTCTTTGTCTTTCCTGCTTGCTCCCTTCTACTCCAGGTAAAGGGTCCTTGCTTTTTCCTCTCTCTGCTTTTCTCTTTTTGCTTCACAGCTCTGTTCATTTTCTCTGTTTATTCTTTCTCTTTTTCTTTCTTCCCTTCAGGTTTCCAGTTATTATCATATCTACTCTTTTCTTCTCCCCTGACTATAATACGAAAAATCTCAGTACATTTATAACCATTATATTCGTTGGCTATTTGTGATAATAGAAGTGAGTAGGTAGGCATGTATATTGCTATCTTTAAAAAAACAGTTTTATCTTTTCATGACATCTCATGCATTTGCCCTTTTTTAAAAAAAAAAAAACAGAATTCATCTGAGGGATGTGGTGAGCATTGTGGAGGGGAAGGGCATACCTCTAACCCTTGCTAGGGAGAGGCAAAGATGTAAAATGCAACCAAAACGTTTGTACTCTCATATTTTCTTAAAATAAAAAGAAAACAACAAAATCGTGGGTCAGTTGTTTCTAATAGAAAGGTAGTTCCCTCCTTCTACACTGCAAAATCTCTTAGGACTTTGAAACCTATAGTTGTTTAATTCTGAGTTAGCTGCTTACCCCACTGTCAGTTATTTGGTCAAACTGCAGAATGTGAAGTTTGAGCACAGAAACACATATGTACACCAGGTGGAAGTATTTTAGAAATCTGAAAACTGCACATGAATTAGTTTGAATCCAAAAAGCAACTCAAATTGGGAAATATCTTGAACGCCCGAGTGCTTCAGGATCCTTCTAAGTAAATTGATGAAGACTTGTCTTCATCATCACCTCAGTCACCTCAAGTTATCTCCTTGACTTGCTGGTCTCATTGGCAAAGCTCATAATTATAGTTGTGTAACTACCAAGCTAGTGATTCTACCTTTTAAGTAGCTGGCACTCAACAGACAGACCAAAAAGGGGATCATTGTGGTATAAGGCAAAGAACACTAGATCAGGAGGCAAGAAAAGAAGTGTGTTGTTTGGGGTAAGTCCTATAGCCTTTTTTGAACAGAATCTGTTTTATTATTTTGTATCATGTGAGCTCTAATGTCTATTCCAGCTCAAAAATTCAAAAGATTCCATGGCTAGCGGCTCAGACTTACACTGAAAAGAGAAGTCTGGAGAGCCACAGTGATATAGTGGAAAGAATTCAAGCTTTTGCATCAGGTAGACCTGTGGGCATGTCTTGCTCTGCCACTTACTAGCCATATGCCTTCAGCATGTTACCTATCCTCTCTGCTTCTCAGTTTCCTCATTCCATATTTTAGAGCTGCAGTTATTAAACAAGATAAGCATATAAATCACCTGACACAACAGTAGATGGTTACTAAATAGTAGTAGTTATTGTCATCTGATACAATCACCCAACTTGAGATAATGATGGCATATACAGATAAAAGCTATTCACCCATGCCTGCTCATTTTGTGCCATGTCAATATAGGGCACAATTTCAAGGGAAATTTCAGATGAGTATATTGAAGAGGGTCACAAAAGTAGGAAAAAACCCAATGTGTCACCAAATATTTATGATCAGAAAGTACTTTCCAGCCAAAATAAATATATGACTTGCCTACAGTTATAATTGAGTTAATTAGTATACCTCCAATCCAACCAAAAGCTTTGTTGATTTAGCCAATTCCTAAGTCACACCTTCCTGTTCCTAAATTGAGTATTTTTCCTTGGTTGATGGTCATGATAAAAACCAAAGTTCTGTGAGTTTAGGTGGTAGTCTAGGAAAGATGCCAAGATAAGTAAAAATAGACATTAGTTTAACATATGTTGTCAAATTTGATAATATGTATGTATACAACCCTATGCAAAATAATTTAAAAATACAAAACTATTTGAGCCAAATTAGAGAGAGACTGATTTTGATAGTACATCCAGAGTTTGCCAGGCCCTCAGGGACTGACTGGAGAGATGTCACAAGCGGTTAGGTGGTGAACTAAAAGGCTAGTTCATTTATAATGAAAATTATACTTCTCAGGATAAGGCATTGGATGACCAGTGCAATCTCTCTGTCCACCTTAGCAAAGTTTATATAAGTAGTCAAATGACTGTTAGTAGATTGTTTGGAAGCATGGAGTTAGATGATCTCAATGGCAGATTCCAGAATTTATGGAAGTTTCTCCATCCAACTCATGTCAGCTGGTCTGGTTGGCATCTTCTTCCCTAGCGGAAGATTGCCCTGTTTCTAGACTCCATAATGCCTCATTTTTTGTCATATGTTGATTGTTGTCAAACCAGTCATTACTAGGACTCTCTTTCTTACTGATTTTGTTCAGATAGACTATGTGTCTCGTTAAAAACATGCACCTCCATGGCCCCCTTGCAGCTCTGTGTAATTCAGCGATATGAAGTGGAAGTCTATTAGTTGGAGTCTTCAGGAAGGTTCTTGATAAAATTGATACAGGGGATTCAACAAAAGACTGGGGAGGCATTTGCTTTTTTCCCCTCCCCTTTCCTGTTTTTTCTAGCTAGGAGGTGATACAGCCACCTTGAGACCTTGAAGATAATGGCCACATGCTAAGGATGGTGGATTAGAAGTATAAAAGAAGCCTGGATACTTATTTATTTCCTTAGGCAGCAATACTAGCCTTGGAATAATGTGCAGACTTCTTGTATTGTAAGAAAAATTACTCCTGTTAAGTCATGTTTCTGTTACTTGTAGTTGAATGTGATCCTAATTGATACGTGTTTCATCTGAACACACAGATGACCCAGTTAACATTCACTTTTAGGTCAGTCTCAGCTCTTGTATCAAGCTCTGAATTATTCTGGTCCTCTCATTGAATTGCTTTTGGTAACCTTGATGTTTCCTAAGATACTTTTGACAATATATTTTCAAAATTATCCCTTAAGGTGTGCAACTTTTTCAGGTGGTGAAGATAGTGAATTTTATGTTAACTTTTCTAGTTATGCTTTGAGAAGGTAACCTGTGCCTGACCTCCAATTTCTGGAGTTTCTTATATACTGACAATTTATGCTTGTTAGTTTCCCTCACTGAACTTTATTTCCTGACTCTCCTATCTCTCTAAAATGCCGTGTCACCATATGTAAATCCTGTTGACATTTAAAATACCTAGACGTGTGTCCTGGTTGTGAATGTGAGCTCTGCTCCAACTTTAACCTTGTTTGTTATGTCTGGCTCAGCCTCTAGGACCAAATCCAAGCTTGTCATTTCTTTTGCTTATTACATATTGACAGAGGAAACAGACATCTCAATCTTACCTTCAGGAACATGTAATCTTTTAGTTTACGCCACCTTTGTTATGAATGTTGAGATATCCCATGATCATAGCTCCAATTTTTTTCACACTTCCTTTTCTTGCATAAACACTTCCTGCATTCTCATCCTGCAAAATATGTTATATGTCCAGTGTTTGTGATGGAGAACTATAAGGAAATTAGTTGTTCTAGGCTCTTAGAAAAAGTGGGTTCCCATTCCCATTCCAAGCTCTGATACTACCTGAACAAAAAGGCAATTCAAGGGCTTCCGAGTAAATTAATTACAGCCACTGTAACAGTAGCATACCCTAAAGCAGGGCTTAATATGTGCCAGGCACTGATCTAAATGCTTTACATATATTAATTCATGTAATTCCACAAAAAGAAGGTATTGTTAGCCCGTTTTTATGGATGCAAAAATCGAGTCACAAGGAGGTTAAGTGCCTTGTTCAGTATGTCAAGGCTGCGGTGCGGGACTTATGTCAGTCTTGCTCCAGAATCTGTACTTTTAACTGTGCATTTATTTTTATAAATGATTATTTCAGGAAAGGAAAAATATTAAGTAATAAAAGTCATTTCAAGAAAGAGAAAACAAGGAAAAATAAAAGCTAATTTTGTTATTTAAAATATAGATTGCAGAATCAAATCAGAGAGCTTATATCCATGCCAACAAGGCTGGGATTTCATAATCATAAATCCATAGTTCTTTGTTTAGACATTGTCTTCCAGATAAAGCACAAACATATCATCTGGTATACTAGTGGCCTGAAAGAGTTAACATGCCTTCAAAATATAGTGACAAATAAAAATACAAAAAAGTGTTTCACAAATTTCATTCAAATTTATTTTTAACATTTTGATAATAAAATTTTTATTAAGAAATTTATTGTCTGACTCACTAATAGAACCAAGTAGGACCTGAATACAAAAGGACAATTAAGAATTTAGGTGAAGAGGAGCATTGTAAAAGATAATAGTAGAAATTCATCTGTTTGTTATATATTCCTTTCATTAGGAAGTTCCTTTAAGTGTTATCCATCTGCAGGTACAGCCTGTGAAATCAAGTGATGTGGCACTTGATTGAAAGTCCTTGGTAATAACCCAGAACTTTCTGTAGTCTGACCTGCTCACTGCTCAAAGTTCTGCTCTACAGTGATATCAAAACCAGTGGGATCACACATTTGCCGTGTACTTGCCTTTGTGGAGTTATTTTTCATATATGGATCAGATCTTTAAAAATCACTTTTTTTTTTAGCTCATTTGAATGAGAAAAAAAGAGCAACTGGTAAGCATCCTCTCTCCCCTTGCCTCCAAATAGTTCACCTCTTGCACGGAGGACAGAACCAAGTTCTAGACTTCATGGCAACCAGGTGAGGAGTGAAGCAATGCAGGAGAGCTGTTGGCGTCTAGTGAGGAGAAGCGGGGACTGCCCTTGTCTTGTGCTCTGTTAGTATAGGAATGATTCCCGATTTGTCACTGTTATAGTTTATTCCAAAGTTTGCCATCAACTCTGAACGAAGATCCACTGACCGGTGGTAGAAGTTGAATCAGAGGGTGGAGGACAGTGTGGCTGAGAGCTTGTTCAGAACCCACAGAGATTCTCAGAGGGCCTGAAGGTAAGCTCATGTTTCCAGTAGGAGAGAAAAATTCACCTCATTGGACTTTAACAACCCAAAGGACAGTAGCTGTTATAAAAAAGTAGCCAAAAAATGTAGGGAAGGTCCACAGATAGATGTTTTCTTTTCTCAGGCCTGAAAAACCTGATCATTTCTCCCTTTAGCATTCTCTGTGGGCTGTGCTAAGTTGAAGCTCTAATGGGAGAATCTGTGAGCCTCAAGGGTGGGTCGGGTAGGAGGCCATGAGACTGCTTACCTGGTGATCTGACCTGATGCAGGTATGAACACTTTTAGAATATTTCCATCAAATATAAATGGTTTATGCCAGACTGTCAACAGAAACTGAAGCAGACACTTAAATTCCAAATAAATTGTGAAATACTTTAAACATATAGAAAATTATAATAAATGAAGGTTCAAAATTGGTATCACGAATGAGTACCCAAGGGCTAGGCATCTATTTGTTGAAAGAAAGTGCAGATGCTCTAGAGATCAGACTCTTCACAATTGTTAAAATAATGCTCACTGGTTAGACTTGCATTGCTCAATGATGTTTGCTTACCTGTGCAAGTTTGTCCTGTTCTAGCTTACCAGGCATTCCCAAGTGTTTCTACAACGTAATGAACAACATGGAAGCCTCACAAACATATAAGAGTTGGAAACTTTGAATGAGGTGCAGGCTTGGTTGCCACCCTGTAGAAACAGCTATTAATGGAATATTATTCAGCCTTTAAAAAGAAGGAAATCTTGTCATTTGTGACAACATGGATGAACCTGGAGAACAATATGTTAATGAAATAATCCAGGCACAGAAAGACAAATACTAAATGATTTCACTCAAGTGTGGAATCTAAAAATGTTGAACTCATAAACATAGAGAGTAGAATTGTGGTTACCGGTGGCTAGGGAAGAATTGGTCAAAAGATACAAAATTTCAGTTAGATAAGAGGAATAAATTCAAGAGATCTGTTGTACAACATGGTTACTATACTTAGTAACTATGTATTGTATCTTGTTATACATTTTTTTAAAATCTTAAATAAAAAAGATGTTCATTAATTTAAGACAAATAAATGTTTTTTATTTGAATAAAAAAGAGTGTTTCTCCTTGGAAATGTTTCTCAGTGAAAGAAACATTTACAATCAGAATTTAAGGATGGTGATTGGAGTATTAAGCTTTTATTTTGCCAGTGTGGTTATGGCCTCTAAATCCTTGTTTTTACTTAACTTGGAAAATTCACCCAACTTGGAAAATTATGAGTTTTATTACTATCAGCTTGGAGAGTCAGGTATGCCAGGATACTCTGGGTGTCAGCAACAGAAACAAGCTCTGATTAACGTGGACTAAGGGAATTTATTAGAAGGAGGTGGGTTAGGGTTAATGTTTGGAAGGAAAGTCCAAACATTAGACTTAGAAATGGTGATGCGTCTCGAGGAGGAGGGAGTGGACAGCTGCTAAAGGAATCTTGGTGGTAGGAACCTGTGGATGGACAGGCTTCTCTGGCCCCACAGTGGGCATGCATCCTCTCCAGCTTCTTTCTTGTTCCACTGAATTCTAGGTACAAATTCCTGGGACCACAAGTCTCACTGGCTTAGCCGGGGTATAGCAGGATTGTCCTCTTATCATACATATAGATGCAGCCTGAAAGGGATTTATTATGCTCTTGTACTTTTGTGGAAATGTCTCCTGCTTTTCTGAAAGTCACATGGTGCAGTACAGATGGCCTATCCTTGTAAAAGAAGCCCAGATTCTCTGGGATTGTGTCTGCTTCTCTTTACTTCAAACTGCCAGGGATCTTACACTTAACACCCTGCAGGGGAATGTCAAAGGTAAATGAATGAGTACATGTTTCTGCCTTCACTTACTGCTGTAGAAAAACCATCCCTATACTCACTAGGAAGATGTCAGAAAACTTTTCTCAGTCCTCAGTTTACCAGGACCAAAACAGCACTTGTCACAGTTGATCACTCCCTTTTCCCTGACATATTTTTATCATCTGGCTTTAGGATTTCACACTTTCCTAGTTTCTTCCTACATTCCTAGCTTTTGCTTCTCAGCTTCATTTGCTCTTTCTTCCTCTCCTCCCTGTCTCTGTAGTGTGAAGGCACCCAAGGACTCTGTCCTTTCTTCTTCCCTCTTTTTCATCTGCTCCCTCTCCCTAGAGATGGCATCCATTCTAATAATGCTTTAAGTGCCATCTACACACTGGTGATTCCCAAATGACTCTCTGTCTTATGCCTACTGTGTCTTACTGTCTACTCAGTATTGCCACTTGGATGTCTGTTGGAGCTTCTTGTCTCCTCTCACCTGACACCCCTGTACCAGCTCCTTCTGGAGTCTTCTCAACTCCGTTAGTGCCAATTCAGTCCCTACAATTGTTTAGTCCCCAAGTCTTTTTTCTCTAATGCCCTGCATCGGCTCCATCCCTAAGTCCTGCTGACTTTGCATTAAGAAACACCTGGAATCTGCCACTGCCACAACCACCTCTCACCTGGCTGGATGTTGAGGCAGGCTTCTAATCAGTTTCCTTGCTTAACACTTGCTCACCTTTATGCTAGTCCTACAACTGCTTAGCAGTCTGAGTGATCTGGTTGAAACCAAAATTATGTCCCCCCTCTGCTCCATGCCTAAGACAACCGCACATCCCACTAGTTTACCTGGAGCGGCCCTGGTCTTCCTCTGTGCTCCCATTGTCCCATCCAGTTTAGCATTTTTGCCAACAAAATGCCAGAATTTGAAATAATTAAAGTACGTGGTCATTCTATTTATACCTTCAGTTGCTCCCCTTCTTTCTTTGAGAAAAAGGTAAAGTCCTCCCCGTGGCCTGTAAGGCCCTGGAGCACCTGGCTCCTCAGTTACTTTTCTGACCTACTATTTTACTGCTTTCCTCTTATTTCTCCATTGAAAGCATGAGGGCTTTCTTTAGTTGTTGTTCTTTAAGCACAGTAGGGGCTCAGTCCTCCTTCAGGGCCTTTGTCCTCACTCTTGCCCTGTCTGCTGTGCCTTTCCCTAGATGGCCTCATGCTGTTCTCTTCCCGATGCAGGTCCTTAGTTGAAGGTCAGTGACCCTCAGGGAGGTCTTCCCTGACCACATTATTTAAAGCTGTGATCCCCTTTCTCCCAGGACCCATGTCTCCCTTGACTGCTTTATTTTTCCTCATTGCTATCATCATCATGTCTATATTTTGCTATTTACCTTGTTCCCCTTCTGTGTGCCATCAGTATAAATGCCTTAACCCCCCCCCCCCCCAGGGCAGGGATTTTTGTCTGTTTTGTTTGCTGCCGGTGCCTAGAACAGTGCCTGGCACACAGAAGGAAGGCACTTAGACATTTTTATTTAATGAATCAATGAGCAAAAATAGCATTCAGATTCCTGTCTAATATCAGTTATAGCTAAACTTGTTGTCTGAAAGTGGTAATTCCAAAATAATTTAAACGAGAGGATCATTTATAAAGATGGATTTGTTAGTACAATTTCTGAATTTTGGCTTTTTGGATCGGTGATAACAATGTTTTCAAAAAGTTCTGATAATCATGTTTCTACTTTCCCCATTCTCCAAATTTACAAAATTCTCATGTCTTCTGTGAGGCTATGCAAAGCTATTTATAGTAGTTTGTTGGATTGGCTTTACTTTAACTATATGTTAGCATATCCAAAAAAGTTCTCATAGCAATTAGTGACTACAATTATTAATAGAAACTATAATAGATTTTAAGTACTTATTCCCAGAAGCTTCTCTGTGCTGCACCATAAATAAATTTGAAGCCATCTTGATGAATGGGTAGCTAGTTTGTATTTAAATTTTCATCTGAATGGGAATAAGTAATGGGAAGAATAGAGACCAAAATAGCTTGGCTCCATGTTCAACAGATATGTGATAACCTTACAGAAAACACACAAAAATGGAATGACAGTATTAGAGGTGCCAAACTTGTGGATATCAACACGAATGTTTTCAGGAGTTGTTAGTGAGAATTGCTCAATTCTTATAAATAAGATAGAAAAAAAGTCTCTCTCTATTCATAATGTATTTGGATACTTTAATTTATGAGCCTTTAAATCAGAGGAAACTTAACTCTTAGGGATTGGTGGTGGTGGATAGCACACAAACTCAGGAAACAGCCTGGCTGAGTTCATTTCCAGACTTTGCACTTTTAAGCTATGTGGCCTTGGACAAGTGACCTCACTTCTCTGTGGCTCAGCTTTCTCTTGTGAAAAATAGGAGTGATGATAGTACCTATCACATGAGGTTGTTTTGAACCTTCAATGAGATATTGCATATAAAGTGCAATGCAAGACCTGGCACAGAAAATAATGTCGAATATTATCATTATCATTATCGTTACATACATTTTGATACATTTTCCTGTCAGTAAATAGATCTCTATTTACAATCATAGGATTTATAATCTTTTTTCTCTTAATGTTATATGCTTGTGATATTGACATTTTTAAAATATA
This sequence comes from Cheirogaleus medius, assembly GCA_008086735.1. Lineage (NCBI taxonomy): Eukaryota > Metazoa > Chordata > Mammalia > Primates > Cheirogaleidae > Cheirogaleus > Cheirogaleus medius. The sequence continues at coordinate 35,781,384 of VBSM01003176.1, forward strand.
ATTTTAGTGGCTGAAAAATATTCTATTGTATGGCTGTGACATAATTTAAAAATTTATAAATGACATTTTAGGTGTTTTCATTCATAAACATTATGATGAATATCTTTGAATGTCTTTCAAAATTTGGTAAAATTCTTTCCCCAAGTTGTGGTTTTATTTTTATTTTCATCATGAATTTTTATACGCATATCATGTTAATAAATTTATGAACAGGCATATCTTTGTTTCTTTTGTTCTGTCATAATTGCTTTTGTACTTAGAGTCCTTTCTTAATCAGATACTAGGTAAATATTCACATAAATATTTTCCCTATCTTACTGTATTTTAAATTGTGGATTTTAATAACTCCTGTGCATTGTTGGTGGGCTGATCTCATTTGTTTATGTTTCTTTTCTTGTGGAGCAAGGGGTTCCCCTAGGACCAGACAGCACTCTCTATTGTTCCAGTAACCTCTGCCATTCCCTGCTTAGTCTTAGCCTCTGTTAGAAATGCTACTAAAACAGCTGTTTCATGCACCATATGGATTGGATTATTGCTACTGATTGCTGTGGTTGCCAGATGCCTTTACTTAAGCTTTCAGGGGACCTTTGCCTCTTTCAACAGGTTCACTCTTCTGCACAGAATTCTTTTTGGGATTCTAATATTCTCAACTGTGAAACCCAACTGGATCAGAGTAACTGCTGACATCACGAATGTAATCTTTTGCTGATGGTACCTCTTTTCTGGTATCAATCATAAAAGCATTTCTATCTAATCTTGTAGCACACGTACACACACACACACACAGGCTGTCCAAAAAGTATCCAGCCATTGTATCTATGGCTGGATACTTTCCAGACAGCTCTTTTACATAATCTTATGCCCACACATATCAGCTGTGTGCAAAGCATATATCTCTTTATCAAAGAAAATATTAATAAGCCAGAAAGGGAACACATATGAAATGCAAACTGGGTTGGTTTCTTGTTCTTTCTAATTTAGCTCTCAAGCTATTCCTGCTGCTCTGAGCTCTCATCTCATTTTTTTCTTGTAAGCCTCTGTCTGACAGTAATGCTGTATCTCATCATGGTGTTCTCTTTTCCTAAATCTAGTAATGTCAAACTTCAGGAATCCCGAATGGATGCCTGACCCTCTATTCCAGAGACCAGGTGACTAATGCCAGCTGTGATATGGGATCTGCCCCTACCTCGGCTGCATTCCAGCCTTGTCAGTGCTTCGCAGTGGGACAGTGCCAGTCCCATACCTCTTTGCTTTGTAATTCTTAGAAATACCATAGAATTTGTTGGGAAGATTTATAATTTATGAAATCCAGTGAAATCCTCTGATATGGTCCTCAGGACTGAGCCCTTCCAGTGTGAGGAAGGAAACTAATCTCTAAATTGTATCTCTTACTTGTAAGAGATACTTGCAAGAGATACTTGTAAGCAATCTATGTTTTTTATCTGCATATGTACATGTAGACATGAATGGAATCAAACTATACTTACCACAGTTGGATTTCCTCACTTAGCTATATGTTTTCAGTATCTTCCCATGCCAAGAAATGCAGAGTTACAACTTCATTTAATATTACATTGTACAGATGTATACAAATGTACTTAAATCCTTCTAGTATTCAAGTTTTGGATAATATATACAACATTGCAAGACATTTAAAAATTTATGTTCATTATTCATTCATTGATGCCCAAACACTTTAATAGTATAAATTCATAGAACTGAAAGTTCCAGTTCAAAATTTATTAATACATTCAGGCTGTTGATACATACTGCCACGTTGTCCTCCAAAAAGATTCTATTAGTTTACATTTTGTCCAGCAGTCTGTTTGCATGCACATACTAAATGCTGGGTGATATAATTCTTTTTAGTTTTTGACAAATCTATAGATTTAAAAAAGGTATTTTATAATTGTTTTATTTTTACTGCTTTGAGTACTAGAGGGATTGAATGCTTTTCTTATGTCTCATTACTAATTTTGTATGTATGTATGAATTATCTGTTCAATCCTTTACTTATTTTTAACTTTTAAGGTTGTTCTTTTTCATAGTGAAGAACTCTTTAGTGTTAGTAATCCCTTGTAATATATGTTACAAGTATTTTTTTTTCCAGTTTGTCCTTTATCTTTTGATTTTTTTATGTAACCAAATCTATCAATTGTTTCCTTTATATGGAATGAACATGACACAGTGTGTAGTAGTATGGCTTCTGGAATCAGACATGCCTGGATTCTAATCCTGGCTTTGCTGCTTTTTAAAAAAATAGTTGATTTGCATTATTTATAGTGGTTATATTCTATAAAGACTCTGTGAACACTAAATTAGTGAATACTGGACCACTGCTCTTAGAGGAAATATAGAGTTAGGTTCCTATGAGCCTCTGGTCACATTTTCATCAACCAATCAATACATAACCTTGTTTTATGTGTGAGTCTGTTCAAAGAATCCTTGTTAAATGTATATTGTTGATTCATTAATCTTGAACTCATGACCAACAGCACTATAACTCATACTGAATGTATTGCCTGTAAAGCCCATCACAACCTTCTTGTACTTAGGAACTCTAGATAGCACTTCAGCACTATGCTTGAGAGCCGTTAGTAAATGGTGAAATCACCAAGAATGCAAAAAGGTGGCACCAAGTAAATAGTGAAAAGGACACTACAGTGTGAAAGCTGAAAAAAAAGGCAGCCTTGTTTGACCTCAGCTGGGAATGTTGTATATTGGATAACTCAAATTTTTTGCCACTCTGCATGCATATGTTTGCAAATGACTGCAAATATTGATTTTGAAGTTACAAATAAATTCACAAATAAGGAATCTGCAAATAATGAGGATGGACTGTATGCACTGATGTGCAAGTTACTTAACCTGAGTCCCCTTTCTTTAAAGGTACTTAACCCCTTTAAGTCTCCTTTATGTGTAAAATGATGGCTTACATAGTGACATGACAATAAATGAGATAATGTGTGCTTGGTATATGGTAAGCCGGTCAATATTAGCTGCTATTGTTGTTGTGTGGTTTCTGCCTTCAGCATTATGCATAAAAAATCTTCCTGACCCTCAGATTACAAGAGCATTCTCATATTCTTTTCTCCTAGTACTTTTATAATGTTTGGTTTTTACACTTAACTCTCAGATTCGTTTGAAATTTATTTATGTCTAAGAAGAGTAATGCTGATTTATTATTTTCCCTGTATTTTCTGCCAGTTTTCCCAGTTTCATTTATTGAATAGAACATTTTTCTCCCATAATTCCTAAGTATTCTATTCTATAGTACAAGTGATCTTTTTTATTGCATCTTCTAATTGGCCATTCTAGTACATAGGAATGCTGTTGATTTTTATATATTTTATATTAATATCTAGACATCTTTAAAAGCAACTCTGATGCTTTTAAAAATAATTTTCGGGGATAATTTTCTTTATTTTTAAGAAGTATTTTTAAGGCACACAAAATGAATAGGGCAGGGCCGGGCGCGGTGGCTCACGCCTGTAATCCTAGCATTCTGGGAGGCCGAGGCGGGTGGATAGCTCAAGGTCAGGAGTTCGAAACCAGCCTGACCAAGAGCGAGACCCCGTCTCAAAAAAAAAAAAAAAAAAAAAAAAAAAAAAAAAAATGAATAGGGCAGGATGGAGGAAAAAGGCAGATTATATACAAACTAGAAAGGAGCCACGACAATTTCATTTTACATTTGTTGAATAAAATTTGTTTCCAGTGGATCATTAGGGCATGAAATTTTGGACTAGCTTAATTGGAGGAGTTAAAAAACCCCAGCTTAGGCTGGGTGTGATGGTTCACTCCTGTAATCCCAGTACTTTGGGAGTTCTGAGGCAGGAGGATCACTTGAGCTCAGGGGTTTGAGACCAGCTTGGGCAACATAGAGAGACCACATCTCTACAAAAAAATAAAAAATTTAAAAATTAAAAAGAAAGCTAATTAATTTTAAAAGCCTATCTTTTGTGAATGCAAACACCTCCATTTTATGAAAGCAAGGCTGGTAGGAATACTCACAACAGATGTGATACAACAACAATAGCTCAATTAATTGAGCTCTCACCATGTGTTGGCCTTTTCTCTTAACCTCTCAACCCTTTGTGGAATTAGTTCATTCTCAGGAGAACCTTGTGAGGGAGGTACCAGTATTATTCTTCCTTTTTTTTTGGAGACAGGGTCTCTGTCACTCAGGCTGGAGTGCGGTGGTGCGATCATAGCTCACTGCAGCCTTGAACTCCTGGGCTCAAGCGATCCCATTGCCTCAGTCTCCTGAGTCGCTGGGACTACAAGCTTGCACCACCACACCTGGATAATTTGTTTCTCTTCTTTTTTAGAGATGGGGTCTTGTTACGTTGCCCAGGCCGATCTTGAACTCCTGGCCTCAAAGTGATCCTCCTGCCTCAGCCTCCATGAGGGCTAGGATAACAGGTGTGAGCCACTGTGCCCAGGCCATAACAAATTCTTTTAAATGTTATAAAGTTTTATCTATATTTTTTTTGGTTATTGTTAGGCAGAATGTAAAAATTTGACACCCTTGAGCATTTTGGATGATCATTTAAACAAGACATCTTCTTATGGGTTTTGTTTCCATCTTTTCTAAGTGGCTCTTAATATTATAGTCTAGTGCCTCTTATCTTTATTTGCAAATAGATTATAGAAATAGCTTAGTGACAAGAATTGGTAGATGGTTAGATTAGATTTGAATAAGGAAGCAGCAATAGCCTTTGCCTTGTTGCATCTTTCAGTGAGATTTCATTTCTTTTTTTACATTTACTTACCTTTTAACATTTCTGTCATACTTTTAGTTTCCTTTTTTCTTCATTACATATTTATTTTAAAGATGATTCTCCAACTTTTCTGTGTTTTCCAACTTAATAAAATATATAACTTGGAATTAACCACATTGTTAATGAAAACACTGTAGCTGTAGAGACTTTGTCCAAACCATCCTATGGCAATCGTTCCATCTCATCTGTAAGGGCTTTGCTTAGTTGTGCAGGGAAAGTGTTTTTGGCAGCTCTGCCCACACTAGTTCTCTGCTGGAATATCTGAGAGTGGGGCCAGCCACTCATTGCTGTCACACAATGGGTTCCTCTGGTCCTCCTCAGTTATTTCTCATGGGCCACCAACTAGTCCTCCATAGCAACTGCTGGTGCCTGCAGACCTGGACGTCAAACCAGTTGATGAAAGGGCACTCAGTGTTCCAGGCACCGTCTCAGAGATAATCCAATGCACTCTTCTTCCAGTTCTTTTGTTTCTGAGTTCACATTAAACCGAATTTTAAGACCTTTTCCTTGCCTTTAGCCATTTTGACATGCCATTTGCTTGAAGATTATGTATAACATATCATAAAATATAGTTTCTCAATTTTTTTTCTTTTCCTTTAAAATCAATAAACATTCTTTGAGGGCCAACTTTGCACAAGATATTCTGTTTGGTCAACAAAATAAAAATGCTTCATTTTTCCTGCCATCAAGGAGTTTGTAAACTGGTTCGAGGAATGTATACTCGAAAAATGGCAAATATAAATACCAAATAATAAATGATGTGACCAGAAACTAGCACAGGCCACTTGAGCTATCAGCGTTTAGACACAAGAGAAGCCCTTCTGATCCAGAGGAATCAAAGATAGTTCTGGAATGGTTCTTGAGGTTTAGGATTTTGATAGGAAAGAAGGAGGAAATGGTACCGTAGGCCTGAAGATTGGCATAAAGGCTGTGCAGGCTTGCAGGAAAGGTGTAGTGGACCAGTCTTGCTGGAACTGAAGAGCTGTTGAGGAGTAAGTCAGAGGACAGGGCTGATTCAAACAGGTTCTGTGTGATGATGGAATCTTGCACACAAGACTGGACGTTCCCTTTTTGTCTCTGGGCAGCGGGAGCCACTGAAAGTTTATCGATTGGGGAGTCGTGCCTTGAAAGCCTGTTTGCAGTTTCCAGCTGGGAATTCACGTGGACCCTAAGTGAACAAAAGGCCTGCTCCCTCTGAGGATGGCGGGCAGGTGCGCAGCTTTGGAATTGCCCTGGAAAGTGCAGACAACTGCCTAAATGAGAGGCCCCTTACATCCTCGGAAAGCATTCTAGCTTCCAGTAGAGCTCTGTCAAATGGACTGGAGTGGTAGAGGCCCAAGGAAGGAAGACTGGGTACTAGGTAACTAGTACCAGGAGGGGAGGCAGCCTGGCAGAGCCGGTAAGAGTGTGGGTTTTATAGTTGATTGGAATCCTGCCTCTACCACCACTAGCCCTCAGTTTCCTTATCTGTAAAAGAACCGTACCCATATCTTAGTGCATGTAGAGGGCCCAGCCCATTATCTGACATATAGTAAGTACTCAATAAATGTTAGCTATTGTATTACAGCATTGGCAGTGAGGACAGCTGCAGTAGATCACAGGGATGTTACATGGGGAGGATGGGCAGGGCTCGGCTGATTGGGTGTAGGAGCACTGCAGAAGAAGGTGGAATCATCAGCGACCCCAGCCTCTGAGTTATTGGGGAAATAGTGGACGCAGTGGAAGTTTGGAGGAGAAGTTTTGGAAAGATGTGCAGGTTCCCATGGGATGTTGTAGATTCTTTTGGTGTATTATTTTCCTCCAGGGGCATGATGTGTGAGTTGATCCACGACAGCTAGTGTTCTAAAACACGCAACTTGTTTGGTTTTGTCATTCAATATCTGTATTTTGGACGATCAAAGAAATTTGATAGCCTAGTTTCTGGTACATTTATAGCTTCCAGTACTAGCTTCAGGTATGTTTATCTCTAATCTGAACCATTCAGCTGTGCATTCTAAAACAGAATCACACAATTTTTCACCTTTTATATCTTTATTATCATATGCTATGTGCAAAAAATTCAATTATGGCAAGTCATCAAATAATGTAATTTTGTTCAACATCGTTTCATTATGATGTTGATGAGAAAAAAAACTGATTTCCAGCTGGGGCCACTGCTGTGTGGGGTTTGGACTTTCTCCCCATGCCTGCGTGGGTTTTCTTAGGGTACTCTGGTTTCTTCCCACATTCCAAAGATGTGCCCGTTAGATGAACTGGGGTGTGTAAGTGGTCCCGGTGTGAGTGAGTGTGGGTGTGTGTGAGTGTGCCTGTGATGGGCTGGCGTCCTGTCCAGAGTTGGTGCCTGCTTTGTGCCCTGAGCTGCTGGGAGAGCCTTCCGCTACCTGCTGCCTTGAACTGGAATAAGTGGGTAAATAATTATGTTACTTGTTTCTGTTAATCTTTCTTAACTGTATGTGTAGCTCACATTTATTTCAGTATTTAATATTAGAGGTGTTTTGGTCTTTATTTAGAAGTTTGGTGATGTTTTTGTGACCAGAAATATGCCATAGGAACTTAAGTCTTATATCAATTAGCCTATGGTATCAATAAATTTTTTCTTATATATCTTTTTTCTTATATATCTTTTAAAGTTGCGGTTTCTGAGAATCTGTCGATGACATTGAGGAACTTTATTTAATTTTTCTTAATAAATTCTAAATCTAGAATTTTGACGTCATAAACATATACATAGATAGGAATAATTCAAATGTTAGAAATAGGAAAAGAACAAAGAGTATTAGTTTAGATAAATTCTTTAGTTCATGTAATAAATGTTTAAATAGTTTTAAATTTTAGTTTTTGGGTATAAAATAAAATATTTTCCAAATATTAAATACTGTTCTGTGAACTGTAATCGCTCTAGATTTCTATGAAACAAAGGACTTTGCTATGCTAGCAAAAAGAGAAAATCTAGGAATTGGATTGATCCAACCACCTAATCAGGGAAACATGCAAATAAATGTGTTATCATTGCCACTAGTGTCAAGATAAATTTTCTAAGACCAAATGGATTATTTGTACTTGAGTCCTAGCCTCTAAGATACAAACAGAACAAGAACCAAAATATGTGACAGGCTCCTTAAAATATATATCAAAATGATGGTTTGATTATGTTGTTCTAATTCAAAGACATGCTTTCATGAATATGATGCTATAATATTCAGTTTTCCATACTTAAACTGTCATTTTAAAAGGCCACTCTATAATGTATTTTCTACCAAGTATGTTGATAAAATTGCTTGGGGCAACCATTTTCTTCTTGTGGGCAAAGGCACTTCATTGATTTTGAGTTCTGAGTTCTATCGCATGTTTTGTGATATATTAATTTATTACATTTATTTGAGTCACTTTGTACTAGGTAGCCTATGAATATATTTACAAGCACCATTTTAAAAATTCTTATCATTTTGATTTAAAAATAGATGTCATAAGACAACAAGTTTGAAAAATCTTGGCTCCAAGGGCTATGAAAGAAATAAAGGTTCTCTGGCCACGAGTTTAAAAAGCACAGTGAGTTTATATGAAAATGTGTTTTTAATGACATTTTTATGTATAATAATACTTTGCTTTTTTTTACAGTGCTTTGTAGTTTTCAATATTGCTTCATATAAATTATTTTGTTTGTTCCTCACAAGAAATTTGTGAGGTAGTATTATTGTCCTTATTTTAGAGGTCACAATTGTTCACAGTCAGTTACAGATTGACCTCCTTGTTCTACTCCTTTCCCCCCTCCTCACTACTGCACTTGACTAGTCTTAAAAAAATTAGAGATCACAAAACACAAGTTCAGAAAGAGCAGGTGACTTGTGCAAATTCTTATTGAGCTGTAACTGGGGGAGCTGGCATGCATGCCTAGATTTCTAGCGTCAAGCCCCTGACCATATCTGTGCGCCCACAGACATACCATACTGGCCTCCCGTAACAGCACTCTTCTAGTCGTCCCATTTTATGGAGGACTAAATGAACTAAAGTATTTGAGAATGACTTGGGGACTGTAAAGTGGCACCTATGCATAAAGATGAATGAAATGGCAGAAGTGCCTGTGTCAGTGATTTTATTTTGGATCATAAAAAGGAGAAAGTAATTGAAAGTTTCTAATGCTTTTACACTGGACAAAATCTAGGTGCAATCATTTAAATAATTTATGTAATGGACTCGAAAGAGTGATAATTGTGGTAATTGTAGATTTTGCCCTAAGGGAGCCATCTGGATGGGTGAGATAGTGTTGCTCTAGGGTATATATCCTCAAGTGGTGGTGGTTGATGCTAGCGAGGTGGTTGATGCTAGCTAGGTGGTTGATGCTGGAACTATCCTCTTTCTGCAAGCTCTGGTCTAGAAGAAAGACCCAGCTTGATCTTCAAATTGGGGGTAATTCATCTTGTCATTTTCAGACCACTATTTGGGAACTTAATCATTATTATATTTAGATTGACACTGATCACAAAAGAAAAGATTTACTCTAATCTCTTTTGCTTCTCTTTTTGTGAGTAGCATAATAAAGAAGTCTACGACAATATCCAGAACTAAGGAATTAATATTTAGATCTTTCTTAGTGATTAACAGTCAAAGTTTGAGTCTTGTCTCTACAACTTGTGATTACAGTGACTTTGCACGACAAATCACTTAACCTGTCTGTACACTAGTTTTCCTCATCTGAAAAGGGAAATATTAATACCCACTTGACAGGGTTATTTTTTCTTTCCTTTATATTTGTTATGAAATATTTCAAACATAGAGAAAACAAAAAGACTGATTTAACACCTGTGCATTGCCACCCAATATAACAAATGTTAATATTTACCATAGTTTCTCAGATCTTTAGAAGAAATGAAAAAGAGATATAGTTAGAAGTGCCTTTGTTCCCCAACCTAGTGCTGCTCTCACCCATAACCCCTCAGATCTCCCTGGGGATAGCTGGAATCCTGAAGTGAGTTTATATCCACAAGTTTGTTTTGATAAAAAAAAAAAAGAGATAATGTCTATGAAGACTCCTACCTAGAACACCTGAAGTGAACTTCATTAAGCTTTTGTTTATCTGTTTATACATTGGGTATTAAAATAATTTGTTCAATTACCTCAGAGGGTGACATGAGATCACATATGTAAAATTGCTTTGTAATCTGTAAAGTGATACAGAAATGTAAGATAATATTATTAATATATAGGTTTAGGGTCTGTCTTGTGATTGCAACTGGTTGTCTAGAAAAGTCTGGAGTAGGAAGAAAATACAAAGCAAAGACAGAGGAAGGGGGGAAGGGGGAGAGAGAGAGAGAAAAAAAAAAGACTATTCTGTGTAAGGCAGCTTTGCTCTGAGTCTCTTCAGATTGTCTTCTTGTTCCCATTACTGGCTTACTTCTGCTTTGTGTTCTCGGTGTTTCTGTCTCTAGATCACTTAGCAAAACTGGAATTTTCTCAATCTTATCCCAGTGTCTTTACCATGCATGTGTGTGTAAGTGATATATGTATAATGGACAAATGAATTCAGGAGTCTGCCATTGTCAAAACATAGCATAACGAGTAAGAATTCGTCTGAATGTCATATAATACATTTTGAATTGACAGTCTAACCAGAAGGGTTAAAAAAGCAAAGTAAAGTAAAAACTTATGACTTCATTTTTGTAATGAAACTATTATGATAACTTTCGCTGATAGAAAATATGTTGAGTGCGCTGTAAAAATAGGGTAAAACCAACAGATATATAAAAATTTCGTTTACTTTTGAATGGAAAATCCAAAGAAGTCTGCTCTGAAATACCTTTCAGCTTTCTTCTTTTGAGAGGTGCCCTGTTTTCTCCTTTGTATTTCAGTGAGCTGAAATCTACAAGTGAGGTGAGTTCAGGCAGCAATCACCTATTTGTGGCTCCTGTTTGTGTGGGTAGAGGCGCCTCACTCATTCACCTGGGTGGTGGCTGAAAGGCAATCAAAGAGCATAAAGAACAAAGAAAGGGAAGGCAGCAGAGAAAGATGGGAGCCATACTGTCTGTGACAAGGGAAAGACAGGGAGAGCCCGTGCAAGTTCTGAAGGGGTGTGTGTGGGTGCGTGTGTGAGTGCTCATGGGTGTGGTGTTGAGAGGAATGTGTTGAGGGAGGGAGTTCAAGGAACATCATCAGTTTGAGGCGTGCAGGGAGTGCGTGTGCTGCTTAGTACTTTAGGTAAAGGGTAGTAGTGAGCAGTGAAGAGGATGTGAATTCGGTTCGGGGAGGAGAGAAGCGTGTTTTGTTACAGGTGTTAAATATTGCTTTCTATAACCAGCTGTAGGTAGTTGACAGTAATAGGGGTTAAATAAAATAACCCGGAAGCAAAAGAGGGAGACAAAAAACTCCCCACTCTTTCAGAAAGAAGAATGAGAACTTTGAGAAGACACCCCACCTCCCAAAAGTTTTTAAACAAGAGCTTATTTTTATTTTGTGGTGGTGAGGAGAGACAGGAAGACCCTTCCAATGGTGTTTGGGAGACAGAGTTTAAATACCACTATTACTAAAAGGTAGGTAATATTTACTTCATGCTTTCTGCTTCTAGACACTCTTAAGTATTTTGTATACCTTATATCATTTAATTCTCACAAGAACTCCTTGAAATGATACTCTTATACAGGTGAGAGAATGAGGTATGAACAGAATTAAGAGACTTTCCCAAAGTGTAGTAGAGCTAATAAGTGTCAGAGCAGAATTTAAACTCCTGAGGATGATTTCTGAGCCTGGACTCACAGTCCTGAGTTACCTTTGATGTCTTTGTTGCTTAAAGCAAAACAAACAAACAAAAACCTGCAAAACAAAAAATCAGTTCAGCCGTAGCACATTATGTTTGTGTTTGCTTCACTCTTGAGCTTTAAAGACTATGTCATTTCTCCATTATGCACAAATAAATTACCTGGTGAGTGAATTACAGAGTTCTTTTCATTTCTTTTTTGGTATTGTCCATATTATTTTTAATTCATTGCCACAAAAATATAAATGATTTAAAAGGAGGAGGGGCTAAATTCATCAGTCTGTTGGTTTTTGAGCCTCCGTTTAGTTGCTGCATAAGTAAAGCAAAAATAAAATACGTCCTAGGATTCAGATTGAAAAAATATATATATTAAAATATTTCTCAGATGGTTATTGCCAACCATAACTTTTCAAAGTTTAGTTTTGAATTTTTTAAAATTTAGAGAATACAAAAAAGATATAGCTTGGGAAAAAATAGGTGTTTTTTCATTAGGACCTGGAAGAACAGTTGTAGGGTATCTTTTAAAATCTGTTTCCTCTCACAGTTGTCATCATTTACCTTAGTTAGCCGAGACACAGGAGCCTATAACAGGTACATCTTCCATTGTATTTCTTGCACAAGCAACATTTTAAGTCCCCCTGTTCATTAGCACTTTGCTGACCAAACACATAGTCCGTAGTCCTGTTTAAAGAAATTTATCTGCTCTAACAACTCACATATCCCTCTCGTGCACACACACCTCCAGAAAACACTGACTATCCATAAGAGCTTGTCCAAGCTTGTTAGTGATTTCTGAAGACTAAAATTAGCTTATACGTGAGGAAAGCACCCTAAAGCAGTGCTCTATGTTAGTTACGTTGACTTTGCCATTTCTAATCGGTGGAAAACAGTTTTGAAGCACTTTTTTCCATATATAAGGAAGGATCCAGGGGGCCAGACCAGAGCATGTTAACTTTTCTTATTCATAGGCATTTTCACAGCAAACAGGCACAGGTACATACACAGGTGTGCACATACACAGGCAGGAATAACTAACTATATGTAGGCACATTTAATATAAACAATAACATTTATATTAAATGTCAGTCTAATCCTGCTTTGAGAAGCAGTTGTATTTAGAGAGCACTCTACTATCCATTCATTGATTTATTCATTCAGTCATCAAATATGCCAGCTACTTTCTGTCCTTATGTTGTAACTAAGATGGGGGAGTCAGAAAAAAACAAGGAAAATAAATAAAATATATAGCATGTTAGATGAGATAACTAAAGCTAAGGAGAATAAAAGCAGGGAAGGGGGCTAGGGAGTGTCGGAAGTAGGGAGGTGGGAAGGAAGCCCCCCCGCAAAGGTGATACTTGAGTAAAGATCTGAAAGAAATGAGGGAGAGGACTCTGCAGCTATCTGGAGGAGGAGCTTTCCAGGCAGAAGCAACAGTAAGCACAGAGGAAACTGCTTCTGTGTTTGAGTCACAGTAGGGTGGACAGTGTGTCTGGAGGGGGCAGTGGAGGAAGGTGAGGAGGTGGGGGAAGGACAGAGCCAATAATGTAGAGTCTCATGCACCTTTGTATGGACTTGAGTGAAAGGGAACCCTTTTGAAGGATTTTGAGCCAAGGAGTGACATCATCTAATTTCCTTTCTTCAGAAAGATCACTGTGGTTGCTGCATTGGAAATGAACCGCTGGAAAAGGGTGGGGCAGGGACAGAAGCAGAGAGACCAGCTAGGAGGCTTTTGTACCAACACGGCTGGCAAATGATTATGATTTGGACCAGGGTGGTATCACATGTGAATTTGTTGAAGATGAGGAGTAGGTGAGAGAGAGAAGGAAGTTGGGCTGGCTTCCAGAGTTCCAGCTTGAGCAACTTGGGGGGTGGTGTTGTTTATTGCAATGGAGAAAACTACAAGGAGAGAGGTTTGGGCAGAGTATCAGATAGGAGCTCAGTTTGGGGCATGTTAAGTTTGAAGGAACTGTTGGACACACACGTGAGGATTTCTGGCTGGCAGTTGGATGAAAAGTCTGGAATTCTGGGGAGAGATCTTTACTGGGATATAAATATGGGTGTCACCTGCATCTAAATGGTACTCCGAAGGGAGTGAGTGTGGCTAGAAGGAAGAAGTCCATGCAAATTCACTAATTAATGCAGAAGGAAAGGAGCAGCATGTGATTATGAAAAAATTACTGGACTGGGTGTTTATAGGTTTGTGTAAGCTTGAGCAAATCTCTGGTTTTTTTTGCCTTAATGTTCTTGTCTGTAGAGTGGAGAAGTAAATAGCCTCAGACATCCGTTTCTGAGACCAGGTGATCTCCAGGGCTCTGATCATTACCTTTTTGTAGTTTTCAGTTTGGCAATGGAGATGCTAAAATACTTTAATCCCAGTTCAGTAAGATTATTTCTGAGAGCCATTGTAAAATGAGTTATTTGTGTATGAATAATGACAGATACTATTTTTGACCCTCTTTTTAACCTGTGTTCAAACACGAGTTTTGATCAAAATACACACGCACACATACACACACATACACATATATTGTGTGTAGACCTCACAGCAGAGGAGATTTTTCCACTCTGTGCTCTTTGGTGGGATGGGGAGATGGTTGGGTGGCCGATAACAGTGAGTGGCAGGAAACTACCTGTGAGGCTGCTTCATTCATGTTGGACCAGAAGCATTCTGCAGTACACGTGGATTTTCCTCAAACTTGCAGGAAATTGGTCACAAATCAGACCTTAACTCCTCTATTTCAGGAATCTCAGTCCATAGATCTTATAATCCTTCCTTGACATAGGGAGCCATGTACCAAACCTTCACGAAACTTTTAGTTTCAGAAGAGTGACTGGCACTAGGTCCTGTCTGTGACAGTAGAGCTTATGTACTCCCTAACTTGCTGGTGCAGGGTGACTTATTCTTAAGGGAGATGAATATTCGTTGAGTACTTAATCCACGTGGTCACTTCTGGGCAATTCATGTGCGTTATCCTGCTTTAGTCCTTGCATGAGCACTGAGAGGTAGATACTATTTCGCCCATGTACAGTCTAGGACTGAGGTGCAGTGACTTAAATTCTTTGCCTTAGGTTGCATCAGCAGGGTTGGTAGAGTTAGGAGTTAGGCGTCAAACAGCTGTCCAGGGCCCCAGAACTCATGTTTGCTCCATTACGCGCATTGTGTGCAGGTCAGGAGAACCAAATGTGGGAGAGGTGGAGTCTGCCTAGGGGCGTCTGAGTCTGTAGCTATACGTTTCTCTGGTGTGTGCTGTTCTAGCGTTTCCAACACTCAGGAGATAACTGGGCAATATGTTATTATCCTTCAGACTATTACTAATGCTTTTTCAAATCCGGTATTAAGGTTCATATTTTGCCTTCATGAGGATTTTCTGCAGATTTAATGTGTTTCCTTTCTATCTCACAAACGTGAGCGTTATGTAGCCAACAATCCAGGAATGACCGAGAAATCTCAAAAGCCCAATCTGAAAATATTCAAATACGTGTAAAACTAACACATATATACTTTCTTTATATTGCAGGATTGCATAAAGGTTAAAGTAGACATGTGGCAGTGTTTTATAAAGTGTTCCACATGTGTTAGAGGACTGCTATTATGATTGAGTCAGCCCCCTTAGAATTAGATAACTTTTTATTGAAGTTAAAAACCAGGGCACTTATTTTTCTAATTTCATCCCCTGAGGTAATTATTGCAACTCTATTTATTTTTGTTCAGCAGACTCTATACCAAAAGAATAATTTGTTTTCCTTCATATATTAATTTTCTTCTGGAGTTCGGAGACAAGTTGAACAAGTCTTTTTTCACTTGAGACAGACTTCAGTGTAGTACTCTGTCTCTCTCTTATTTTTTTTTAACTCAAGGGAACTGAGTTCCAGAAATATTTCCAATGAGAATGGCTTGATGAAGCCAAGGCAAACACCCAGTGCCCTCCAATTACTTCTCTGCAACACGAGTCATTTATCCTTCCCTGTACGCTGCCAGTTTTTCTTTTCTGCTTTATGGCAAGATTCTTAGTCTCTTGTTACCTGTGTTTATGCTCTCAGTTCCAAATATGAAGTGTTAATCTTCTCTTTGGCTTAGAGAATCCCAAGACACCAAAAACATCCATTCATCCCTCCGCTGCTTTTTTCTTTTTCATGGTCCTCTTTGACTGTCATTTCTAAGCACAAGTTGTAAAGTTGCCAGGACAGTTCTCTTTTAACACTCCAGTGATTCCATTCTTTATTTTTTGTCCAGGATAACAGCATTTGCCATCTACAGCTTCATCCTTAGCATATCTTCCTTCTTTTCAAGTCTACATGGAAATTTTAGAACTTCTAAGCCTTTTTAAATCCTTGCTAATAACCCCTTTTGGGAGAAGATGGAAACATGGATTTTTTTTTTTTTTAGTCTAACAAACTGTTACATCTTCTTGTTAACCAAGCTTCTATCCAAAGATTATAGCATATCAGTATGATTCCTAATTAAAAAGTTTTGAAAACTAGCCCAAAGGAGAGATTTTCTCATAAGACTATTTTTTATTATGCTCATAAATCATGCTGTAAGCATATACTTTTGTGCTGATTGGAACTCACATGTTTTGTCATGTTTCTTAAATTATGTTTGGCTTTATCCTGGCCTTTTCTTTCCTTTATAGGAGATTAATTCAGCAACGTTGTTACTTTGTTTCTTTATTGAACACTTAACATTAAAATAAGTTTTACTGTAGTTGTACATCTTTCAGGGAAGCTATTCATTTCAGGTAGTGGCTTTTCTAGAAAGAAAGGGGGACTCTCATGACTACCATAAGCATAGTAATTAGAGCTGGCATTGCATCTGAATCTTTGAATGTGCCCAAGTGATCACCTGGGGTGTAGCACTTTATGGTCTATGAGGAATGTAGATATAGCAGTAGAAAGAAGGTAAACTAATATGGGAAACCCTGGTACCGCTCCAGACACATTAAATGCTAGGTAAGGTATGACAAAAGTTTTATAAAAAGTACATATTTGAGCTCAAAACAAATTAAGGGAAATCTTTAGATGCCAGGGAGGAAGAGGAACCCAAAGACATAGTAGAAAGAATGGAAGCTACAGTAGCCCACAGTGGCATCTGGACCTAATGTATGGCTTAGGAGCTGAGATTTTTAACATGAGTCAAGGCTTCAGGCCCCTATGCATTAAAGAAAAATGGATCTGAGCTCTCAGCACAAGGTCTGAAGCTGGGATGAGGTTTTCCTGTCCTGAATGAATACCAGAAAATCTGTCCATCAAATTTGCCACATGACATGGAAGTAGGCCTTTTGTCCTGGTTCTTGGGCAGGTTAGAAGGTCATTTGAGAGAAACAGAATCCAGAGTGTGTTATATGTAGGTAGGGCCTTCATGTGCACTGCTTACTGTCAGAAAGCTGAGCCAAGTTCATAACAAATAGCAACACTATGCTACATCTAATAGGAGTTCCAGGGTGCAGCAAAGAAGGCAGATACAGTATTCAAAGGGATAATAGCAGAGAATTTTCTAGAATTTGAGAAAGTTTTCAGTCCTAGGATTGAACATAGCACTGAGTAGGATTAATTCGGATGGTATAGAATCACAATGAATTACCAAGTCACATTCATTCTTCTGCCACTGGGGGAAAAAGTAACCTTAAGTTCTAATAGGAAAAGATTTTATTTTTTACTCATTTTTAATTTCTATAGGAAGGAATTCAATAACCATTCATGGAAATATATTAAAACATCTCTTAGGAATGCCATAAGGTCATAAGAGATTTTGAGCTGAGAAACATGTTGTATATTATGGAATCTACTTCTGCATTGTAGTTTATTAAATTGAGGTCCAGAAAAACTAGTTGTATTACTCAAGGTCTCATAGCTAGGCATAGATAAGACTGGAACCCAGGCTTCCTGATTAATGGTCATTTGTTTAAGATCAAATTAAAAAATGTGCTATTTGAAAAATATAAGTAGTTGATTCCTGTTGTATCTACCTTTGAGGTGTGAACACTAGACCTGAGCTATTGGCTTGGTATCCTTTTCTGTTAATGAACAAATGATCTGGCATTAGCTAAAACTTGTTTTGTAAAGGATAGCCCTTGGCTTTCTCTTCAGCTAAAAAAAAAAAAAAACAAACAACTTTATTTTTTAACAAATTTGCTAATTGTGTTTCCTGAGGCTCTTTAAATTATTATTCTTTGGCTTTGGCCAGGTGTAGTGGCTCGTGCCTGTAATCCCAGCACTTTGGGAGGCCTAGGCAGAAAGATCACTTATAGCCAAGGGTTGAGGCAAAGAGCTCAAGACCAGCCTGGGCAACATAGTGAGACTCTGTCTCTACAAAAAATAAAAAAATTAGCCCAGCGTGGTGGCATGTGTCTGTAGTCCCACTACTTGAGTGGCCACGGCAGGAGGGTCCCTTGAGCCCAGGAGGTCAAGGCTGCAGTGAGCTATGATCATGCTACTGTATCCCAGCCTGGGTGACAGAGCGAGACCCCATCTCTAAAAAAATTTTAAAAATTATTATACTTATAAAAATCAGGATAAAAGATAAATGGAAACATTTACTTCTATGTGCTTTGAAGTATTGAAGATTTAGCTTGTATCCAGATAATAACTCCTTATAATTTCTATTTTAGCTTACTAGAACACAAAAATCAGATCTTGCCTATCCAGATTTAAACCCTTTGATAATCTAATGATAACATTTGTTTATGATATCTTAATTTTATGTCTAAATGTGCATTTTATAGAGTCCTTACCAGAACTTGGTCTCAAGAGTATTTGGGAATTCTAGTATCTCATACGTATTTTGTTCTATACCACTGTTGCTAAATCCTTAATCCAAATGGCCTGCAATTGGGAAATGATTGTCTGTGAATAGCCAGAAAGGACATATGAAGAAAAGATACTGAAGTCTTTTCCCAATAAAGGAAAATGAGAATAAGTAACTCATGCATGCATGTATGTGCACACATACATATACACACACACACACATATACTCTCATTCACACACACTCTCTCTTTCGAACCATTCTCTTCCAAAGTCTTTGGTTAGGTGCTTATCCCCATAGCATACTTGGCAACTGCACTTAACAATTAGAAGAGATAGAAGCAAGATATGAGTTATATAAGGCTGGTGAGTTTTATCATTTATTTTTACCAAAACAAATTCACTGACTACTAGTGGATTACATTCTCAGTTGGTAGTTAAATTGGCATATTTAATATTCTTTATATAAAATTCTCTTTGTGTGTGTATGTGCATGAGTGATACACACACACACACACACACACACACATATATTTCCCCTAACAGTGCCTAAAAAATATCAGCACTGCCAAAATGTGGTTTGTCAAGAGTATGTTAGATCCGCTTTTAGTAAAGCTGTGGAGAAAACTGAATGTTGCTAGCAATTGAATCATATTATCTAGGTCCTTTTGATGTTCTATGGCAAAGAGTACAATTAGCTATGCATGTGAATCCAAAACCAAATGTGAAATGACAACCCTTCTACTTGTTATTGTGAGTTTTAGGTAGGACAATATTTTAACTTTTTCAATAAACTGCAATAAATATGAATTTGGGATACTTTTAAGGGCTTGTCTTCCTTGGGAAGCCTTTTCTTGCCCTGATTTTTTTCCCCTATGGTGCTGATCTTGGAGCAGATATCCTTTTGAAGTCAGCAGGAGTCAGCTCGAGTCAACACACAGCATGAGAAAAAGAAAGGGAGGAACCAGGCGTTGGTGGTTAGTCCCCACCAGAAGGCACATTGGTAGGTGGATGCAGTGGCAGCTGTGACATTATAGAGGAGTATGACATCATCTAACAAGGGCATAGTGGGGGAAACACCTTTTAATAAGGCCAGAGCCCATTTCCATTTTAAAATACCATTTTCCCTGTTAGATTTCCATCCCTGTAAAGATGGAATTAAAAACAAAAAGCAAAAGACATTTTATCAGAATATTTTTTTGTCTTTCTGTGAGTATTAGTGACACTTAGAGTATTGTTCAGTGTCCTCATGTTTAAACAATACAATGATTTAAAAAAGAATTTCCTGACCTTTTGAATATAAACAGAGGTACCATATATGGTTTTTTAGTGTACATCTCCATAATGCTTTATATGGGAAAGAGACTACTTCATGCCTCCATTTACTTAATATGGATTTATACATTTGGGGTCATTTCCAGTGACATATTTCAAGACCCCAGAGACTTTCTTACAGTGTCACATTTACAGAGAGAGGGTTTAAGTTTTAAAGCAAGGTTTATAAAAATGCATCAGGAAAAATACACATTTTAGTTGAAAACAGAAAATGAAAGTTGTAAACTCATGATTAAGTACCAAAATGTAACATTTTAAAATAAATGCAAAAATAAACATTTTAAATAAATTTAAAAATGAATATTGTACAGTATATCTGCAAAGTCAAGAATTGTAGGGCATTGTATGTAGCTGACATACTATCATTTTCCTGCTTTCTGACTTGGTAGAATGAAGGGAGAGGTGAAGAATCAGACTTAAGGTTCTCACCGATTCCTGTGCTCACCCCTTTCTTCCTTTAAAGTTCACCAAATAATTAACAATCAAAACAAAATGGAACAACAGCAAAACCACTGGTTTTAAACATACCCTAAAAAGCAATACATATCAATTGCACCCAACCTAAATTATTTTTTGAGGACTAACTTTGTAAACGTCATAATGAAAAGATGTTTGACTCCTCAAATAAGAACTGATATCTAAATATATGACTATAAGTCCATTAGACTTTTATTTTACTTTATTTTTCTTTTAGAGACAGAGTCTCACTCTGTCACCCAGGCTGCAGTGTAGTGGGGTGATCATAGCTCACTGCAGCCTTAAACTCCTGGGCTCAAGTGATACTTCTGCCTCAGCCTCCCCAGTAGCTAAGACTACAGGTACATGCTACCACGCTGGGCTAATTTTTTTAATTTTACAGAGGCAAAGTCTTACTATGTTGCCCAGGCTGGTCTTGAACTTCTGGCCTCCAGGGGTCCTCCTGCTTTGGCCTCTCAAAATGCTGGGATTATAGGTGTGAGCCACCACTCCTGGCTTCATTAGACTTTTAAATTTAGGGGCTCAAAAGTCAAAGAAGGCCCAGAAATAGATGATTATAAGAGCTAAATCATATAAACACGAAGGACATAATGAAGATGTTTTCATGGTAAGGGGTGTTGGAAGATTTGATAAGAAAAGTTCAGGCTAACTCAACTGCACTGAATGGTGGAATACTAGAGTGAAAGGAAGATCTCCTTAAATCAGGCATGTGTAGAAAAACCTGAGGTGAACATAATTCCCACCCAAATAAGTGTGTTCTATTAGGACTGTGATTTGGTGATATGTGCAATATCCAAAGTAGTCTTTACATAATGATAAGGCTGTTACAAGACTTAAAGAACATAGTATTTATTTCCCTTTTTAAATATCATGCTTACTCTCTAGAATATTATTCTCCTCCTCTTATTTTGTTTAGCTATAATTCAAAGGCAATATATTGATACATATGTTATTTACTTATAGTTTAAATGTAATTGACTTTTAATGGTTGGCAAACTGATAAACTAGTTGCTGCAAGTAGTGTCAGATTTCTAGTAGATTTGATTTCTGGTAAACTTGAGAGAGGACTGGGAAACCCACTGATTTAAAATAAAAATCAACAAAAAACAAGTATCACGATAAAGCATTGGAGATCTTTTTTTGCTGAATGGCATTTCAATATCATTTACACAAATTCTATTTTCAGTAGTGTTTCAGTAACCTCTTTAATACAGAAAGGGGAATAGATCATCATGGCAGTATTCAATGTAGGGAAGGAAATGTCTTCATGAAAACTGTGCTTTAAGAGCCAAAGTTATATATAAAAAGTCTTTAAGTTAAAAAAAAATAAAAAAGATTCAGAATTTTCTTCTGATAGTCGATGGCACTAGGAAATATATTTAGATAACTAGATAAAGTGGATGTTAAAATCACTTAGTAATATTTGATGCCTGAAATGTTTGGAATTTATCTTAGAAGCATGTATGTTTGCATAAATATGGGCAAATTCTCTGGAGCCACTTTAAAAAAGCATGTCTAGATTTAGTGTTTAATATGCCTTTTTTGGATAACTAAATTCATACTGCTGAATTTTCTCACAATCTTAGTTTATTATGAATTATTTATCATGAATTTATTAGTAGCTTTCCTTTTATATTTATTTATATATGAATATATTCCTTAAAATTTTATTTTAGTATATGGTATATGTTATGGAATCTCATTAAATTATAATGTTAATTATTATAAATTTGACCATTCTGGAAAATGTGTGCTATGATCTGAATGTTCGTACTCCCCCAAAATTCACATGTTGAAATCCTGATCCCTAAGATAATCATATTAGAAGGTTTGGCCTTTGGGATGTGATTAGGTCGTAATGGTGGATCCCTCATGAATGAGATTAGTGTCCTTATAAAAGAGACTCCGGAGAGCTAGCTAACCTTTCAACTATGTGAGGACACAGCAAGAAGGCCCCATCTGTGAACCAGAAAACAGGTCTCCACTGGACACTGAATCTGTCAGAGCCTTGATCTTGAACTTCCCAGCCTCCAGAACTGTGAGAAATAAATTTCTGTTGTTTATAAGCTACCCTGTTTATGGTATTTTGTTACAGTAACCTGAATAGACTAAGAAAACATGGTTTCCTTTAAGACATATATACTGAAAGCTTGATATAATTTGCTTTGTTTGGTATTTTGACACAGAAGTATAAATTCAGTCCACTGAACTTCTCTGGGCCTTAATTGTGCATCTTGTAACTAAATGTTGAGTATAGAGTGTGTTAGAGGTGTGGAGTAGGAAAGAAAATGTTCTTTTCATATTTGTATTCTTAAAATATCATACTAGTTAATTTGTCCACTAATTGCAAAAGGAAGGGTTGTAATTTAGGATATCATCTCATTATTTGCGTGTGAACTTCCTTGCGTGTGAACAGGTGTTTTAGTCAGTTCAGGCTTCTGTAACAAATGACTATAGACTAAGTGGTTTAAACAACAATTTATTTCTCACAGTTTTGGATGCTGGGAAGTCCAAGATCAAGGTGCCAGCAGATCTAGTGTCTGGTGAATGTGGGTGGTGTAAGAGAGAGAGAGAGAGAAATGAAGCTCTCTTGTGTCTCTTCTTATGAGGGCACTAATCTCATTCACAGGGGCTCCACCCTCATGACCTAATTACCTCCCTAAGCCCCATCTCCAAATACCATCACACTTGGGATTATATTTCAACATCTGAATTTTGGGGGGACAAAAACATTTAGTCGATAGAAGTAGACTGGTTCACATTTAGTCTTTGAACTTGATACAATATTGGAGAAATTACTTTTCTCTCAGTGAAAGTTATTTATTATAAATAATATTCTCCATGCTGGATTTTTTACACATAGCCATTTTGAGAATTAGTTTATTAAACTAACTAAAAAAATGAATGTTTATTTTAATTTATATAAACCATAAAATGCCCAAATTATTTTTAAAAATCAAGTGAAATAGGATGAGGGAAGTTAAAAAATAGACAAACACATGTATACTGATTATACAAAGAAAGAAATATAAATATGTCTGTGTGCTTGTGTTTGTGTATTCATCAAATAATCCTTTACATAGAAGACTCCTTAAAGCAGTGGTCCCCAACCTTTTGTCACCAGGGTCCAGTTTCACAGAAGACAATTTTTCCACAAATGGGGGTGGTAAGGCGGTGCTCAGCTATAAATACAGATGAAGCTTCGTTCACTCACTGCCCACCACTCTCCTCCTGCTGTGCACCCCCTCCCTGTTCCTAAATTTCATGGAAGACAATTTTTCCATGGATTTGGGGGTGGTAGGGGTAGTGCAGTGGAGCTTGTGGCCCAGTCCCTAATATACTTGTGGATATACTTGTTTATGTCTTTGTGTATCTGTTCTCAATTTGCTTTACTGAAGAAAAAGTAGTGTTATTTATCTAGTGAAAATGATCATGTTTTGTACCTTGTTGTAGTTAGTTTTGTTATATACATAGACAGAAATTAGTTTATTTTGAAAAAGGAAAAAGGTCATTTCTTGCTAAACATCTTTATCAATGTGAAAAGGTTAGAAATTTTAGAGGAACAAGTGCCATAGCAACTATAACTCTCCAAAATATCATTGGCATTGTAAGACATAACAAGTAATATATGATAATTTCTCATGTTAATGTATTATATGCACCAGAGTGAACTTGCAGCTATACTGGAAATATATAATTTTTATGTTATGAATGGAATATTTCTGTTGTAACACACAATATTTTACTATGTCACTGTATTCATTCGCTAGGACTGCTCTAACAAAGTACTACAAACTGGGTGACTTTAAATAACAGAAATTTATTGTCTCACAGTTCTGGAGGCCAGAAGTCCAAAATCCCCAGGGCAGGTTTGATTCTTCCTGAGGGGTGTGAGGGAATGATCTATTCCAGGCCTCTCTCCCTGGCTGGTAGATAGCTATCTTGATCATGGCTTCTTCATATTGCTTTCCTTCTATGTACGTCTGTCTCTATGTTCAAATTTTCCCTTTTTATAAGGACACCATTGTTAGTGAATTAAGGCCTACCCTAATTACCTCACTTTAACTTTATTACCTCTGTAAAGACCCTCTCTCTAAATAATGTCACATTCTGAAATATTGGGGATTTAGGACTTCAACATATGAATTTTGGGGGAGGGCCCATAATTCAACTCATAATAGTTGCCATTGTTTCATATATGATGCACAAAGGTACTTCCTTGCTACAGTTAAAGGGACTGAATGTTGTACGATATAATGAATCACAATTAATTTCCTTGAGATTTCTAAATGATAGATTATACGTAAAAATAGTGTTATGATTTAATCAAGTCCCATTTATTTATTTTTATTGTTCCTGTGATTGCCCTTGGTGTCTTCATCATAAATTCTTTGCCTAGGCTGATATCTAGAAGAGTTTTTATGACATTTTCTTTTAGAATTCTTATGGTTTAATGTCTTACATTTAAGTCTGTTATCCATCTTGAATTAATTTTTGTGAGTAATGAGAGATATGGATCCTGTCTCAATCTTCTACATGTGGCTATCCAATTTTTCTAGCATCATTTATTGAATAGGGATTCTTTTCCCCAGTGTATATTGCTGTCTAGTTTGTCAAAGATCAGTTGGCAGTATGGGATGGTTTTATATCTGGGTTCTCTGTTCTGTTCCATTGGTCTATGTCTCTATTTTTGTGCCAATACAATACTGTTTTGGTTACTGTAGCCTTGTAATATATCTTAAAGTCTGATAAAGTGATGCCTCTAGGATTGTTCCTTTTGCTTAAGGTTGCTTTGGCTATGCAGGCTCTTTCCTGGTTCCAAACGAAGCATAGAATTATTTTTTCCACATCTGTGAAAAATGATGTTGGTATTTTGATGGGGTCACTTTGGGTAGTATGGACATTTTAACAATGTTGATTCCACTGATCCATGAGCCTGATATGTTTTTCCATTTGTTTACATCATCTGCAATTTCCTTCCTCAGTGATTCATAGTTTGCAGAGAGATCTTTCACCTCCTTAGTTAAATATATTCCTAGGTATTTTGTTTTCTTTGTAGCTATCGTGAAAGGTACAAAGGTAAGAGGTGTTGAGTCTTTTATTTGATTCTCATCTTGGTTGTTGTTGGTGTATAGGAATGCTACTGATTTGTGTGCATTGATTTTGTAATGTGAGCCTTTGCTGAATTTATTTATCAATTCCAGGAGCCTCTTGGTGGAATCTTTGGGGTTTTCTAGATATAAGACCATATCATCAGCAAAGAGTGATAGTTTGACCTTCTCTTTCTCAGAAGCTTCTACATAGCCAAGGAAACAATCAATAGTGTGAATAGACAACCTACAGAATGTGAGAAAATATTCTCATGCTATACATCTGATAAAGGGCTAATAACCAGAACCTACAAAGAACTTAAGTGAATCAGCAAGAAAAAAATCAAACAACTCCATTGAAATGTGGGCAAAAGACATGAACAGAAGCTTTTCAAAAGAAGATAGACTAATGGCTAATAAACATATGAAAAAATGCTCAATGTCAGTAAACATCAGAGAAATGCAAATCGAAACCACAATGAGATATCACCTAACCCCAGTGAGAATGGCTTTTATCAAAAAGTCCCAAAACAATATATGCTGGCATGGATATGGAGAGAAAGGAACACTTACACAGTGTTGGTGGAACTTCAAACTAGTGCAACCTCTATGGAAAGTAGTATGGAGATCCCTCAAAGAACTAAAAGTAGACCTATCATTTGATCCCGCAATCCCACTACTGGGTTTGTACCCAAAGGAAAAAAAGTCATTTTATCAAAAAGACACTTGTACTCGAATGTTTATAGCAGCACAATTCATGATTACAAAGATGTGGAATCAATCCAAGTGCCCATCAATTCATGAGTGGATAAATAAAATGTGGTTTATGTATACCATGGAATACTACTCAGCCATAAAAAATGAATTAATACCTTTTGTAACAATCTGGATGGAACTAGAGACCATTCTCCTAAGTGAAGTGTTGCAAGGATGGAAAAACAAACACAACATATACTATTAAATTGGAACTAATCAATCAGCACTCATGTGCACAGATGGAAGTAAAACGCAATGGAAATCATGCATGGGGGAGGGAAGTGATTACTATGATGGGCACACTTATAACTTTGACTCAAGCAGTACAGAAGCAATCCATGTAACCAAAACATTTGTACCCTTGTAGTCTGAAATTAAAAAGAAACAAAAGAATAAATTGTTATGGCTATTATTGAATTTTTAAATGCTGTCATTAGTTTTTAAATGCCTGAGAGGACTTGGAATGGTTGGATTTATTTGGGGCGATATTATTCTATTTCCACAGCTAGTGTTTAGAAGATTTACTAGACCAACATGCAAGCACTAATACTTTGTATTACCTAAAATGCCTTTAGCATACCACTTATATTTGTCTGGGGGCAGTTCATGAAAGCCAGATTTTTAGTAAGCTTCTACAAATAATTCATCACGAAAGGCAATCACATCACACAGGCACTTACTTTTGCTTATCATGAGTGTTTTTGTTGTTATTATCTCATTGCATCTGAGATAAATGTGTTTAGAATTTTATCAAAAGCTTAATGCATTACAATCATGTTTTCCTCTAATGTACAGATCACTGTGGATTCCATAAACAGAATTCTAAGAAAGTATATATTAACTCTATTGTTATTCAGTTGTAATAGACATAGTAAAGTGTAATAATTTCAAGAGACTGTAGAAGGACTAGCATTAAATATTAAACATTTAAATGAGGAAGTGCTGATTAATTCATAATATTCCGAGCAGCTCATGAATGTTTAATACTCATATCTTGCCTTGATTGAGTATTATTTAACTGAAGCCATGGTCACTGTAGAACTGTTTAGTTACCATTTTTAATTGCAGGCTCAGTTTACAAAATGATTCATTTTACTTTAGGTAAATACAATTTTGAATTTCTTACATTTTTTGTTCAGTTTCATAAGCTAGAGCAGAATGAAAAGTTAAAGCTTCACGATGTCTGTTAAACATTTTAAACCATAATTATCTTTGAAAGCAATAGTTGAGGTTAAATTTGCATTGTCTTAATAAAGTGAAAGGGCCTTAGCGATAACTTTGCATTGATTTTAATTTTTAGGTTCTCTATTATCCTTCAGTAGATATTATTCAGCACCCATTATTTGCTCAACACTGGGGAAACAGTAGCAGTGAACGAGGCAGACACAGTGCTTCATGAAGCTTGTGGTCTATTGAGGGATTTAGAGATTAGACAAGTAATTATAGTCATGCATCACTTAATGATGGGGGTATGTTCTGAGAAATGTGTCATTAGGCAATTTCATCTTTGTGTGAACATCACAGAGTGTAATGTACTTACACAAACCTAGATGGTACAGCCTACTGCACACCTAGGCTATGTGGTATAGCTGATTGCTCCCAGGCTACAAACCTGTATGGCATGTTACTGTACTGAATACCATAGGTAATTATAACCCAATGGTATTTGCATATCTAAACATAGCTAAACGTAGAAAAAGTACAGTAAAAATACAGCATTATAATCTTATGTCACCTGTCATATATGTAGTCCGTCATTGACCACAACATCATTACATGGCACATAACTGTACTCAAATAATTATTTAATTACAATACAATAAGTGTTAAGCAGGAAAAGTGTGAGATTTTGTGGGAATATTTAATGGAGTTTGTAGCCTGATCAGTGGGGATTAGGGAAAGTCTTCTTGAGGAAAAGCAGTTATGATGTAGCTCGTAGGAAGAGTGACTGTTGGCCAGAGGAGGAGCTGGAAGAGCATCCTCTGCAGAGGGGAGGGCACTGAATCTGTTTGAAGTCCAAACTAATATTGCAGATGAGAACTGGTTTTCTTTAGAGATTAGGGTTAGCTATTGGCAAGTGTCCAAGAGGAGAACAATCAGTAATGTAATCTCAGTTTGTGATAATTGACTTCCTCAATTTTTGGGAACTCGTGTAGTACTTAGTTCTCTGGTTGGTTGGTGGAGTTAGTTCTCGGGCATATATTCTCCCAGAATTTGCACATCTGACTTGAGTGTAGCCTCAAGTTCTCATTAAATTTCCATTGTTATGCCATTAAACATCTCTGCGACTTCCCTTGCATTAAATCTCATGCACAAAGCTTGACATGGCTATTCTAACAGGCTGATGGTCAGTATGGAAATGTGTTTCTGGCTCAGGGCAACTGTCACAATTTTAATCAAAGTTGTGTTCCGTCTTATCCTCAGCTTGTTATTTCACCCCTCTTGCATCCATTATGACCAAGGCTAAACCTACCTTCTTTCTAGCAAGAGAGTAGCTTTTCTCTTTTGAGATGGAAAACTAGGATTGCAATGATGTAGTTCTTCTTATCCCATCACATATTATATATTGTATTCAATTTGGGAGAAAGTCATTGTCATCATTAAGTCATATTAAGTGGACAATTATTACTGATCAAGTGTGTACAGTATGTTTCTTTGAGTTTTGAAACGATCCCAGTTGCTATTTCTATTAATTAAGAGACAAAGCAGTGGTTCTCCAACTTTAGTGCTTTTAAGAATTATTTGGAATACCCATTAAACATGCAGATTCTCTAGGTTTTCCTTCCTGCCACTCCTATATCTTGCCTGGAAATTCTGTTTTCTTAGATTTTTGGTAAGGGTTGAAAATCTACATTACTACTGAGTCCCCTAGGTGATTTCTACACAGGTTGTATTCTGTGGACCACGCTTTGAGAATCACTGGGTTAAGAAGAAATGTGTGTCTCATTAGACTAAGTGAAATAAGCTAGGCACACAAAGACAAATACTGTATGATCTCATTTATATGTGGACTCTATAATAGTAGAACTCTAGAAGCAGAGAGTAGAATGGTGGTTTCCAGAGGCTGGGTGGGGAAAGAGGAGTGGGAGATGTTGGTTAGAAGTTCCAGTTAGGAGAGAGAAATTCTGGAGATTGTACAGCACGGTGACTGTAGTTAATACCAATGTATTGCTTGAAAATTACTTGAAAATTACAAAGAGAGTAATCTTACATGTTCTCACTACACCAAAAAAATGATGTCTGTGAGGTGATGGATATGTTATTAAAAAGAAGAAATGTGTCCCTTAATTTAGTGTTACAGGTACAAATTTAGTTTTTGCATTTTAGAATAGATGTATACTTAAAATATCTGTGTAAATTAAATATAGTAAATCAAATTGTATTTTAAGCCTTAACTATGCTATTTCCATACAATACTTCAATATTAATAATTATATATAATTTATTACATAATATTATGATAATACAATATTTTAAAATTATTATTTCTACACATCAGCTTTACTTGAAGATACTGCTGCCTGGCAAATTTTCTCTCTTTGTTTCTTTGGCCTAATGTTCTGCGGATCCCTGAAACAATCTGATGGTGTCGCTGGTAGACTCATAGTCTTATTTATAGTTTTGTAGTTTTAGAAAAGTCACAAGGTCTTTGATTACCAGAGAAGTAGTGGGCAAATGTCCTTTTGTTAAATGTTATGATTTTATATATATGCCTGGAATAAAATGTTGACAGTAGTGATTTCTGGATAATGGTGTTTCAAATGATTTTTCTTTTATCTTTTTTCTAAAACATTTAACATTTTTTTTTCAAAATTTTATCATGAGT
The DNA here is from genome assembly GCA_008086735.1 of Cheirogaleus medius. NCBI lineage: Eukaryota > Metazoa > Chordata > Mammalia > Primates > Cheirogaleidae > Cheirogaleus > Cheirogaleus medius. The sequence goes on from VBSM01003176.1 coordinate 35,811,141, forward strand.
AGACATTACATTTGTAATTAGAAAAATGTAATTTAATTTTAATAAGTGAAAAATAATTTTCATCTGGCTAGGTATGGTTGGAGATAGAGACTAAAAATAATAAAATCAAATAAAAATAAAATAGAAATTCCAAGTAAAAAAAAGAAATCAGCTCTGGCTGGGGGTTGTTATTTGCAAGTTTGACTGACGGGGGAAAAAGTCAGTCTCCTTTAAAAGGAAAGAAACAGCTTGAATTCTTCCATGCCCTTTGGACAATCTTGACAACCTGTATTTGTCTTAGTAAGTTCCAGTTCGTCTAAAAACATTTTACCTACCACTTAGAGGACATATAGGAAGGTCTGGGATTTATGGTCAGAGTAAATGTGGTAGAAACTTCAGTACATCCTCCTCTTTTTCAGCTGAATGAAAAAACTCTCCCAAGGTGATAGTAATGGAAGTCTGATCTCTTCTGAGGGGATAGTATGTCTTAAAGAAATTGTACCAGTCTAGTTTTGGCCTGGTGGTGTGGGAGCAGGAAGGGAAGGAGAGGTGACCAGGGCAGTAATACCACTGAGGGAGGAAGATTTGGACCGCGAATGTTTATTGAGCAGAAGCTAGCCTCAATGCATTCTTGACCTTTGGAGGTAGAAGTTATTATTAATTTAGCAATGATGTTGCTTGAATTGAATCCAGGCTTGAATTGAATCCAAAATGTCCTTCAAAGTGTTAGATAATAGGCAAAAGCTTAGCAAAGGAAGGAAATGGTACCCATAGCTGATATTCTGTGAAATTACTTCATGAACAAAATCAACTGTGGAAATTTTTGGTTTCAGAAATCTCTTATATGAACCTATTATCTAATCAATCACCCAGCCATCTACCATCAAATGAAGTGATTTCATTGATTCTGGAGGCAAATTAAGGCAATTGACTATCTTTAAGGTTTCAGATTTGGTTACCCTATCAGGGATCATATGAGAGGTTTGTGTCTCAGGGTGCTCCCAGGGCTAGACCAGGAACTCTGGGGTGGTATGAGGAATGACAGGTACGGGCGTGGAAATGATGGCAGCTGTTGGTCAGCAGAGACAGTTGTGGGGCAGGGGAGTTGATAACAATAGCACGGTATTCTCTCCAAATTTGTGTTTTTAGTGATTTCTTGCAATAACCTCATTTTCAGTAAGAATTTAAATCCTGTTCAATGGTAATTTTGATTACAAATCTAACAGTTTGAACACATGTACAAGAAAGTATTCTGAAAATTGTATATAAGTCATCTGATTTAATTCCTAAATCATGGTAGTCCCATTTTACAGATAAAAAGAGTGAAACTCAAAGAGATCATGTAGCCCCAGGCAATCTAACCAGTAAGTAGTGAAGCTAGGTCTTTGCTTTCAAGATGGACCTTCCTCCACCCCTAATATTAATAAATTACCAAGGCACGTGCTGGGGGGATTCAAATTTATTTTGTTTATATTTCCTTCCTTTTTCGGGAAGTTGGGTATATGTATGAAACATTATCAATCAACCTTTAACAAATGCTTTCTTGATGTATGTCATGGATATAGAAAAATAGCAACAAGCGTAAGTATATAGCTTGTTGTTTTTTTTTTTCACGAACTGAACATATCTGTATAACCTTCACCCAGATCAACAAGCAGCAACATTTATGAATATACTTTTAAACAGAATTGGATCCTACTGTTACATAAAGTTTAGCCTCCTACTTTTTCCACTTAACATTTTATTGTCAAATATTTCTAATGTTAATACACATTCTTCAAAACAGCAAGCTTTTTATTGGCTGCATGATAGATCCTCAAGTGGGTGTACAATAATTTACTTAACCATTCTTTGAATATTGAACGTTTAGGCTGTTCTAGTTTTTCATTATTGTAAAGAGTATTGTAGTTTATAATATTGAACATAAATCTCTGGCTGCATCTTTGATTATTTCCTTAGGATACAGTTCTAGAAGTGTAATTACTAGATCAAAGAGCATGAGTATTTTAAAGCTTCTGATACGTGTAGGCAAATTACCCCACAGAATGGTTATACCAATCCACCAGTGTTCATGAATGCTCTTGTTCCAATACTGGATCTTCTCTTCTTGTGTGTATGGTGTGTGTCTGTGTTTATCTTTAACTTTTTGATAGAAATTGATATCTGACAACCCAATGGTTGTTTGGGTTTTATTAGTGAGGTTAATATGTTTTCATATGTTTATTGGATATGATACTGCATTTTTCTGTATCTTTTATATAGAAATTAACATATAAATACAAAATTACTCCTTATTCTTAGTTTCTTTGGGAGATAAAAGCTTATGAGACTTTAGGAGAGAGGCTGAGGTGGGATTGTGTGAGGCCAGGTGTTTGAGACCGGCGAGAGCAAAAGTGAGACCCCATCTCTACAAAAAGAAAAATTAGCTGGGCATGGTGGCATGCACCTGGCATGCACCTCCCAGCTACTTAGGAGACAGAGGCGGGAGGATCGCTTCAGCCCAGGAGTTTGAGGTTATAGTGAGCTATGATGACGCCATTGCACTCTAGCTGGGTTGACAGAGTGAGACTCTGTCTCAAAAACAAAAAAAAAATGTAGGAGAATGTCTTTTGTAGCTCATAAAGTGTTGGGAAAGTAATGGAATAAGTTTTCCTTTCATGATCACCTTTTCAAAACATCCATATAACTATTTTAGAGAAAAATATGTATCTACTCCGGCACAAGTGAGTCTTAATTGACATGTTTCCTTATAAGCTATTTTATACGCTGTTGCCTTACAGATGACTGTGGTCTTGTGTGGTAACTCACTTCTTCAAGAGTCTCAGACTTCTGATCCTATATGGGAAAAAAATTATATTGGAAGACACTATGTATTTGAATAAGTGAAACACAGTGTATTTATTAATAGATAAATTTGCACATCCCTATTTATAAACTCTATTTGTAGAAAAAGATTGGACTAGGTTTTAGATCTTTTTTTAGCCTTTCAAGGCATACAAATGTGAAATTAAAGGATGATTGTAAATAAAATTTAGAATTAAAATGATATATATCAAAGGCTTTATAGTTGGCTTTTCAGTGCATGAAAAAGTTTCGATATTAAGGTGGTTTTTAGGCTTTTAAAGGTATATTCGATTTTTTAAAAACATATCTGGGAGACATAAAATATAGGAAGTTTTAATAATTTCAGGAGCTAGGGTTTTTCTAAAGTAACTTTTGCATGAAGAGAGTGGAAATTTAGTAAAACAAGAGAGAATTCACTCACACAAGTGTGAGGGAAAGGGGTAGGGCTTTGTAGCTCTGTGTACCTTCATTTGCCTCTGGTTCTATCCTGAGCCTTGTTACTGAGAAGAGGCTGCCAGAACTGGCAGATTGTGCTGTGTCTTATGTAATGCGGACAGATAACCTGCAGTTCTGAGCCTATTAGCATGAGACCATTTTAACATGTGTGTTTTAATCTCTATGATAGAATTCTGATCTCCAGATGTTATAAGCATTAAGCCATTCTTTCGCCTTTTATAAATACTCCAGAGTACCTGGATGCTAACGTTGAGCTTTACCTGTTGTGATTCTTTGCTCTACAATTGGATGTCAACTAAATCCAGTTCCCCCCCACCGCCCATCATTTCATAAATAACTATGTCCTATACAATAAAGGCATAGGTTATTTTTACATTTGGAAGATACCTTAGAGATCATACAGTCCTTCAGATCTTCAAATCCAAGTGCCCTCTAGGACAAACAATACCTGTGTGAAGTTACCAGGGGTAAGATAGTAGGAAGTGATGGTGACTACACAAACTGGACAGGATAAACCTCGCCTAAAGGCATCAAATTCAAAAGTTTATTCACCTACTGTGCTGTCCTAACAAAACACGTCCTGTCCGTGGGCCACATTTGGCCCGTAGGCTTCCAAATTTCAATCTCTGTAGTCTTCTTATTTTAAAAATAAATTAATCTTTCTAGTAAAGTTAATGTGAGCAGGGATTAGAGACCAAGTTTTTCTGATTTCCAAATAATTAATATCTATTGAGTGTCCACTTACATCAGATATTTTCATGTATTTATTATATACATGTCGTTTACTTACAAAAGCAGATTTGAGGCTAAGGAGAATAAACACATACCTTAACATATCCATAGGGAGGATTAAATAAAGATGGAAAAGATATTTAAGACCACAGGGCGAAAAGGACTATAGTTGGAGAAGAGGCCTAGGATGGAACATGGCAGCCAAACTTAAAAAAATAAAAAAAGAACAAATGAAATGTGAGATTGGAAGTATCTTATGATCTTAGGCTGACTTTTGATGACATTGATTAACAGATATCCTTGGAAATAGTTCAAAGCAAGAATGTAGTGGTCAACTGAAAGAAGATATGGAAAGTTAGGAAAGGTTTAGCTGCTACAGTGGCAGAAGAATTAGAATTTTACCAGGCAGAGGTGAGTGTGTGTATATATAAGAACATTCTCAGTAAAGGAAACAGCAGGTACATAGGTTCTGTGATGTGGTAGAGAGAAGATAAATGTAGCTAGAACAGACAGTGAGGGCGTATATTGTTCAAAATGAGGCTAAACAGTAAGCAAGAGTTTATAGGCCATTGCTTAGGATTTTGTCCTATATCCAAAGAATAAAGAGATGCTAAGGAGAGATTTTAACCTGGGAGTATAAGGGTGAAGGGGGGGTTCCTATGATCAGATCTTCCTTTTGAAAGGATCACTCTGCCTGCTGTGTGAAGAGGCAGACTAGAGTGAATGCTGAAAGACCAGTTAAGAAGCCATTGAAGCAGTTCGTGTAAGAATAGAGGTTTGGAATAGGGAGGAAATAGAGGAAATGAACAGACTTGAGATATGGACAAAAATATTGATAGATCTTGTTTCTGCTAAAGATAAGATGATTTGCTTGTTTTGTAACACTGCAATATCAACATTAAAGAAATTCAATGCCCATTAGCATTATAACACTGCAGTCCCCAACCCCCAGATCACAGACTGGTACTGCTCCATGGCCTGTTAGGAACCAGGCCACAGAGGTCTACCTCCTCCCTACCCTTCTGCAGAAAAATTATCTTCCGTGAAACTTAGGAACCAGGCCACACACCAAGAGGTGAGCAGCAAGCTGAGCAAAGCTTCATCTGCATTTACAGTCACTCCCCGTCACTAGCTGATTACCACCGGAGCTCTGACTCAAAAATAGAGTCAGACCTCTATCAGAAATATTTAATAGATAAAATGGCAGTATTAGGAATGAATGTGGCTGGGGAGGGGACAGTGAGAGAGAGATATTAAAGATGATTTGAATCCTTGGATTTTGCCCTTGGTTGGATGGCTGTGCAATTCAGTGAGGTGGAGAACACTGAGAAAGGGTCAAATTGAGGGTGGGGGAACAGACAGTTTTTATCCTCCATAAGGTCAGGGGCACAGTCTTATTCATGGATGTCTTTGAGCCCCACGACAGGGCCTGGCACACAGTGGGCACTTAATAAATGCTGGCTACACAAATAAATTATGCATTCAGGTTTAGATAGGTTTGAGTCTGAATGTGGTTGAAACATTCAGGTGCTGATGTCAAGTAGATATCTGGACTTACACGGAACTCAGCTGGAGCTGAGAGGAGAGAGACTGCCTGGGGGTAGGAATAGAATAAGAAGTGGAGAGGGCCACGGACAGAGACTTAAAGAATACTAGCCTTTAAAAGTTGGGAAGGGGTTGGCCAAAAAAGGATGAGAAGGCATTTTCAGATATGTAGAAGAAAAATAAAAAATTAGGCTCACAGAAGCTAAGGGAAGAGAGAATAGAATGATACAGAGGAGTTAAGTAAGTAAGATGAGGACTAAAAGTGCTGCTGGATTTAACCACAAGGAAGTTGTTAGTGACTTTAGCGAGAGCTGTTCTAGTGTAGTGTTTGAGGGGGAAGCTAGATTGGAATTGATTGAAGAGTGAAGGGGTGGTGAAGGGAGAAACATACTTGATCACTAATAAAGTATAGTTAGAGGCCAACTAAAAACCCAGACAATTCAGGAAACTGGGATGTACTTTCACACAAACACTTGAGATGCAGAGAAAGTTCATGCACGTATTCACCAAACATTTGCTGAGCACATTTTGGGGCCAGGTCCTGGGCTAGAGGAATGTGTCACGGTGATGGCTTTTCTGTTCGCGTGTAGCCACTGTGATCAGAGATGTCTGTAGCTCTGCACTTCAGCTGCTCGTTGTTACATTTATAGGGCTGGGTAAGAATATAGGTTGGAATGCTGTTCTATGTGGGATCCCTTCCAGGATGGTTGCTTCTTTAAAGATTGTGATTCTGACTTAGAGCAGGTGAGGTAAACATTCTTCTCACTTCTATCCTGGAATCCCTTTGTGCCTCTAAATTGGGAGGGAGTCCCAAGTGGGTGAAGTGCCCTCTTCCGCTGCTGCTGGCCATTCTGACTCCAGAGCGGTGAATAGGTGCTGCCTCCACCACCAGGTGGAATAACAGGAGCGTATGCTGCCAGACAGCATGGTTGCCTAGCAACAGGAGGAGATGCTATTGTCCCTCAGCATGTGAGCACAATATATTCTAGCCCAAGGTGCCTGACGAACACGGTGATTACATATGAACCCTCCACGTCACCTTTAGAAGTTGTGGTTCTGAGGCTGGGAAGTCTGACTGTCTTTGGAAGCTGAATTTGCAAGAGAAAGAGGCATATAGGATATGATCATCTGGCTACATAGATAAGTATTGAAAAACAGGATTTGGGTTTCTGGCGATGGCTTAAGCTACAAGAATAATGGACTCCTGGCACAGGATAAAGTATATCTCATGAAACAAAAAATAATGTGCCTGGCAGGCGTTCTCACTGGATGTGACGAAGTGGGAGACAAATACCTAGATAATCTGAAAAACAAAAAATAGATTTTTACAGAGGACACCAGGTGTGAAGTAGAAAGAACCACAATGGAAAAAATACACAGAGTGAATTTCAAATTTTAATACAAGAAAATAATTTATCTCCCAGCTATTACTGAGATTTGGAAGTGTCATGCAAAAGATCCCTTTGTGGTCAGCAACTGTCCTGAAAGGGATTGGGATAAATTCCACACTGTCACAGTATGGAGGAACAAATAGGCATTATTAGGAACACTTAAAGAACAGGGAGCAACAAAAATAGAAGGTTTTTGCTATTTCTCATCATCCCATGGAGAAGTGGGCAGGGACCAGGGTGCTGCAGAGCACTTGGTTTGGGTCTGTGTTTCAGCGAAGGGACCCTCCCCACCCTCATGGTGCTTCCTTTAATAGAGAAAGTAGAAAGAAAACCAGTCTTGTCAGTGGGGGAATAATCAATCTGTGTGGGGCCAGAGATGGTCAGAAACCAGAGTTGTCTGCAAAGTCAACCCAGCCTCTGGAAACCTTGGGGCTCATGGAGTGTTGCAGTGCCCATAGGGGGAGGTAGCCCCTCATTCTATGGGAAGCTGAACTTTGGTGCTACCCTTTTCTTTTGCAAAATGGAGGACCCATCCCTAGCTAGCTTTCAGGCAACCTGGGCTTGTGGGAAATTCTTCTTTTTGCCCCACAGGTAGGACAGAATACATGGTTGGAATACAGCATAGAAAGTGTGCATTTTGTTCAAAAAGAACAGGTACTGTAACAGATACTTTAGTGCTCCTTCATATTCAATCAGCCCATGAATGCTGTTGATTAAATTTGCAGGAATTTTTCAAGACAGTTGTTAAACAGTGATTATTAAAAATTAAATTATGGACTGGGTGTGGTGGCTCATGCTTGTAATCATGCTAGCACTTTGGGAAACCAAGGTGGGAGGACCACTTGAGCCCAGGAGTTCAAGACCAGCCTAAGCAACATAATGAGACCCCTCCTCTACAGAAAATAGAAAAATCAGCTGGGCGTGGTGGGATGTGCCTGTAGTCCCAGCTACTTGGGAGGCAGAGGCAGGAGGATGGCTTGAGCCCCAGAATTTGAGGCTACAGTGAGCTATGATGACACCACTATAGTCTGGGCAACAGAGCGAGAACCTGTCTCAAAAAAATATGCAAAATTAAATAAATGATATTAAAAGCAAAGGCAATACATACTCAAAACTCATCCCTTCCTAATTGTTTTACTACATTTTCCTATTGTTTATGTCTCCTATACCTGTATGGTGAAAACACTCTGATAATAGCGTGCTGCTGTGCATCTTGTTCCAGTTCAGTGTCCAGTGAGTGAGCACTTGGAAACTTGGAATCTGCCTGGGTGGGAGTTTGTAATATTTATAAAATACCACAAACCAGAGCCTTTTGCCCCAGGGAGGTGGTGGTTGCACCTGTACCAGCACGCCACTGCCCATATCCCTTTAACCTTGCCATTTCCTTTGTTGTGCTCCAGCCCAGAAGCTCCTGCATGCTTCTCTCTGACAGTGTCTGAATCTCTGTGCAGAGGATTTCTCTGGAAGTTCACTTTACTCCTGCCCATGTGCACTGTTGGCAGGAATGAACTGCCTCCAGGAGCAGCCCTCACCTTGACCTTCAAGTGGAATAATTTTGAGCAAGTGTTTTACACCATTTCCCAACTTCTTAACCACAAGATTAAGTTTCAGTTGCCCACCATGGCATTTCATATTGTACTTTTTATTGACTGCCCTCCCTTCCTTGGATCACTTCTTTCGCTTCTGTCCTGGTGTTCCCTCTGCCTTGCCTCAAGGTCTGCCTCTGAGTGAGTCGTATGAAAGGAGGAGAGGAGTGCTGGGTGGATGGTGGAAGCACACTGGAGAACTTTGGGATAGGATTAAGGGATATCCTGTGAGAATCAACAGTAAACCATGCAGCCAGATGGCAGCCATGGATGATGATTTTCTAATAGCTATCACAGAATTGGCAGGAAAGCAAGATTGGGTAGGCATGAGGGACTTCAACTGTATTTACCTAATTTAGATTCAAATTCTAAAAGCAATGCATATCTACTTTAAAAACATTTGCTAATAACCTGTTAGGGTTTCTGTTCAGTGGTGTGGGGATGCAAGGATGAATAAGCCATTGCCAGTGCTTCTAAGGAATGTATAACCTACCGAGGGATATCAGATGTATACACAAGTATTTTGAGGTAGAATGGGTGAGTTGCACAGAGCTGAGAGTGGTTTGTAGCTCTTAGGGGAGGAAGAAGGCTTGAAGGGAGGAGGAGCATCCCGGAACAGCTGACACTTACATGAGGCCTTGGTGAGTTGGAAGGATTTCAACAGGGAGAGATGGAGAGGAAAAGAGTTGTAGGCAGAGATGATGGTGAGAACAAAGGTCTGAAACCGAGAAAACAAGCCTTGTATTCACATCTTGGATGCAGAGAGGTATGCAGGAGCATGGAATCAGAGGGAAGCCTGCAAAGGCAAATTGGAGGCAGGCTGTGGAGGCTGGGGTGGATTCTGGGGGATTCTTGGTATCTGTCTAATATAATAAGTACTTAGGATGCAGAGAACCTATATAAGGGGTCTGATTCCCTGGTCATGCTAAGGCTCCAAATGGGGGTTTTTAAGACTCAAGAGGGACAGTGGTTTCTAAACGGTCAATCCTAATTATATATTGTAACTTGTTAAAATGAGGAATTACAAAGGGGAGAGAGTTCTGATCAGGTTTGATTTCAAAAGGCATTAAAAAACACACACACAACTAAGAGGCATAATTTGGAAAAAAGCAGTGTGTGACAGAAAGGCATTGCTTGGTGTTATGGGCTGAATTATGCTCCTTCCCCAAATTCATATGTTGAAGCCCTAACCTCTCCCCCCTGTACGTCATAATATGGCTGTATTTGGAGATAAGATCTTTAAAGGGGTAATTAAGTTAAAATGAGGTCATTAGGGTGGCCCTAATCCAATGTGACTGGTGTCATTGTAAGAAGAGGGAATTTGGATACAGATAATGTGTGAACATAGAGGAAAGGCCACGTGAAGACACAGCAAGACAAGTGGCCAATGCAAGCCGAGGAGGGAAACTTCAGAAGAAACCAAACCTGAGGGCACCTTGGCCTCAGACTTCTAGCCTCCAGAACTCCAGAAAAAATAAATTTCTGTTGTTTAAGCCACCCTATCTGTGGTACGTTGTCATGGCAACCCTAGCCAACTGATGACTTGGCATGAGGTGAGCGATGACTGGGATCTTCACCTTGGGGCAGACAATACAGTTGATCCTCATTATTTGCAGGTTCCTTATTCATGAATTCACTAAAATTTCTTTGTAACCCCAAAATCAATACTTGCCTCACTTTCATGGTCATGCACATAGCAACAGAAAATTCGAATTGCCAGACACTTGATTTCCCAGCTGAGGTCAACTGCTCTGCCTTCTTGTTTCAGCTCTCATATTGTAAACAGGTGTCCTTTTCACTGTCTATAGTGCATTTTTTGAATTTTGGTCCTTTTTTTACTTTTTAAAATGGCCCACAGGTGTAGCACTGAATGTGCTGAAGGCTGTATTATGCCTTATGGAGAAAATACGGGGGTTAGATAAGCTTCCTTCAGGCATGAGTTGTGATGCTATTGGCCATGAGTTCAATGTTAATGAATCAATAATACATATTAAATAAGATTGTCTTTAAACAGAAACATGCATAAAAGAAGGTGATGTATGAATCAGCTGATGAAAATGTCGCAACTAGAGGTTCATAGGAACCCTAACTCTGTGCGTCCTCTAGGAGCTGTGGTTCAATAGTTGCTAATCCAATGTTTGATGTGCCTTTATAGAACATAACAACCCCAAATAATGGGAATCTATTGTATCATGTTGCAGAGTGGTTGGAAAGTCTAGCTATTCAAATTCTGTTCTCACCTTCTCCACCAATAAGCTTATTCCAAATGAAAAATGTAGAGCTCAAGTACTGTTAGACAAGAGTTGAAGCTCAAGGTAGGTAGAGAGGTAGTGAGAGGCTAGACACTGGAAGTGAGCTCAGTGTTCAGCCATGGTACTGAAAAATGTGCACATGGTCACTATTTCCCTGTTTCATGGATAAGTATTACAGTTAAGATTCTAGCAACAAACATGGGCCATTTAACTTGATGTTGATTCATTAGTAAATTCAAGAAATTCTGATGACCTGATAGCAATCAACAAAGAGAGGGTTGCACCCTGGAATTCAGCAAGGATTCTCCACAACAAGAGATGCTAATTTAACTTCATGTCACCTCCAATTTATTTTTGGACCGAAATTATAACTATATAACATTGGCTAAATGTTCTGTAAATGTACACCTGCCAAATTCAGGAAGTATTTAGCTACTATTGCTGTTAATTCACAGTCAAGACTCTGACATTGCTCTTTAGTGTTCACCCCAAACCTCCTGCAACCTTGGCTGCTTATTGTACTCCTGGATTTGTTTCAGTCCTCATCAGTCAGAGAAAATTTGCTGGCACACGTGAGGTCTCCTAAGAACAGGTGTCCCATTACATCCTCATCTTGTTAAACATCTTTGCACTAGGAGGAAACTGCGGTATAATAAAAGGCAAAGTGGCTTTTACTGTAGTTGAATTCTTAATGTAGTCTCGATTCAATTCAATTATAATTTTTAGTCCCGTGGATGGCCTTCATTGGAGATGCTGTTTCCCAGGAGCTATGAATCTGGAGCTTTTCATATCACTACAATTGGTCTACCCCAAGACCACTTACACAAAATTTTCTGAGATGAACATTGTTAAACATACTGATTCCTGGGCTTTATCCCAATAATACAGAATCAGAACCCCTGGGGGAACTGGGAATCTGAATTTTAAAAAGCTTCTCAGGTGATTGGAAGTTTTAGTTACAAAAGTAAAATAGTCTTTGGGAGAATTTAGTTCTACCAAATACTCATTATTTGACACTTACAGAATATGAGTCCGTTTATGTTGAATAGATATTTTAATTGATATTTTAAATTCTGTTTAGAACTATATCTTAAATAAGCATTTCTATATACAGATAATTGCAAGCAAGAAATATGTTTATAAAAATGTATCTATATGTTAGTTTTCCTTTCATCCAACTTTAGTTTTATATGCCATATCTTTAACTTGAGAACTTGGATCAATTTTCTTAAAAAAATCAAATCAAAACCAAATATGTACTAAAGCTAGATTCAGATTTTCTTAGGAATCCTATACCAGAAAATGAGGAATACTACAGCTGCAAAAAAGTCCTTTGCAAAATCTTTTCATCTAAACACTCTTTAGATAACTAATCACTTAACTTTTTCCTATACTTCTAAGCCTCAAGACATTTCCTGATGGTTATTCACACCTGGAGTTTTTCTTTATCCTTATCCTTGGAAAAATTGTCTTTTGGCTATGTTGAAAATGCAAATTTACACTTAACTGCAGAGAGATTTTGTTATTTTTAAGAATGATTTTAAGGCTCATTGTACTAAGTGCCATTTTGCAAAATAAAAAGTGCAGTATTTTCCATTTTACCTATAGGAGAAACATTACAGTTACAATTTAATGTTATATAAATTAGCTGTCCATTTATTTCTTCTTGTATAATTTACCAAATAACTATCAGATGCTGTCTATGTAAATGTCATTTAAATTACATTCTTAGTGATGGTTTTAATCTAAAAAGTTTAGAAAGTCATTCAGTTGTAGCAATTAAAAGCAATTGGCTGTGCTAGAACTTGTAAATTTCTCCATCACATCATTTACTTAACATTGTTTTGTGAAATTTCATTGTTAGCAATGACAATTTTGGGTTTTATGAATTGAATTTTGAAACATGGAATAGGAATTCTTTTGAAAAGGGATGGGAACAATTATTCTAATGTTATTTTTGTAAATATACAGGTGGTTCATCATTATATCCTCAGTATCAAGAGTAGTATTTTATAAATATATTTTTAATAGGCGAATAAGTTGAGCAATACACACGCAGTCTGATCATAAAGTAAATGAAAAATTTTAAATTTGTCTTATATAGAGTTTTCTAGTTAGTTTAATCATATGTATTCCTCATGTGTAATTTACTCAATATATATTTAAATAAATTCTTGATGTTAGGACAGTTGCTTATAATTAGTTTAAGCATATTGAAATGAACATATAGAAGTACCAAAAGAGAATACTATGGAAAACTCTTTTTAAAAACTTGTAGTATTTTTACGGCTACATTCACTTTAACTATGTCTATTAGGAATTCTATCAATTATTAATTTTTAATATTGATTTAATCATTTTAAAAACATAACAGAGACACATGACATATACAAGAGTGCCAGCAATGTCACCCTTGGCATTTTCTTGAACAAGCAAGCACACAGTTGTTGCAAATATGAAAATATTTTAAAAACTTGTATATTATCAATATGTTGAACTAGAATCAAAAGCATATATTTATGTTTTGAACAATTTGGGGCACTATTAGAAGTTACCCTGTGAGTTGTTACATGAGTTAAAATTTTCTTTAGTTACTTCAGTCAAAACTACAGTTTGGAGAAATGGAGGAGTCACTTCCTGTTTAAAAAATAAACAAAACAAGAACCATAATAGAGAACAATTAGAAGCCTTTTTGATTGTATAAAAGCTTTAAACACTTGATTATATTTGGAAAATATCAAACGTATTTATTATCTAAGCATCTGTGCATTTTATTGTAATATATTTACCCGTATATGTGCTTATGAGAATTACTAGACTTAATTTTCTCAACCTAGAAAAAGTTCATTAACTTTTCCATGCCTTATCCATGCCTCAAAAGAATAACATTCTTAGAAATTATTGCGGAAGGTTGGGAGTAATATAACTTCCCAAATGATTTCTTTTAAGGCTAATCTTTGCTTAAATTTTACAAAGTTATAATGAGTTATAGACAAGATAGTCTTCCCTTTAAAAAAGAAAGAACAGAAGGATAGAAATTGCTGAAAACCTGACCATATTCCTATTCACATCACTTTAATAATTTATCGAGTACAGGGCCAACAATATGAAATTTTCATGTATGAGTATTATCCAGCCTTGTACAAAAGTGATACATGAAAAACAAGGTCAGAGATAAAAAATACCAGTAACTCTTGGCTATAATTCTCTAAATTATAGCAATGAAAAGTCATTTATACAGAAAAAAATTTTTGGTTCTAGAAACTAAGCAATTTTATCATTGTTCATAGGAATTTTTAAAAATTCAGAATTAAAGCTGAAAGTGGATGATAAAAATGAAATTATTCCTGCTTTAAGTGCAATCAGGACTAGAAATAGGGTAGAGCATTGTAAAATTATATTTTTCTTCTTTATAGTCAAGATCACTAGTTAGGGAATTTGTATTTAGGGTAGATTGGCCAATCTTCAGGAGATTTCAAAAATATTGTTCGGGACCTCATCACAGGTGCTTTATTCTGGCATGGGCCTGTAAGTCTAGGGAGAGGATTTCACCTGATTGAGTTATGTGAGATTTTACCCCAAGGTAATGTTTTCAGAAATGCTGAGAGTGTGTGTGTGAGAGAGAGAGAGAGAGAGAGTGTGTGTGTGTGTGTGTGTGTGTGAGAGTGAGAGAGAGAGAGAGAGAGAGAGACACGTGGGACATAAAGAAGAGAAAATGACAATGTGGAAGGATGAGGAAACAGGAAGATTTATATTCACCAAATGCTGTCATTTAAACTTGCTTCCAAAGGGCTTAATTTTCAAGTAATAATTCACAAATACCTTTGACTTGAACCTGTTTTATCTCCTAAGAAGAACTTTAAAGAGGGAAAAATCTCTGAATCTCCATTTATTACTGCACGAGAAGATAAGACTTAGAGACAACATGTGGTTCATATGAATCTCTGAATCTATAATAAATATAATAGGGGTCCACGAAGATGCTGGATCCCTCTTCCAGCCAGCAAAGAGTATTTTCCAGACTCTAGAAAGTATTTTAATAGATCATTAAATTTTGCATACGATGGGTCTTTGGCACCTGCCATAATTCCTGGGTCATGTTTGGTTTGTCCTCTCCTTTTAGGTGGAGACAAAAGTGGAGGGTGTTTTCCATGACATTTTCCTCTGCTTTTACAAGTGGGCTGATTCAGGGCTCTTTGTCCTTATTATTTGGATCCTCAGATTAGTTCTCTATCACACTCCATTTAGTCCTCCTTAGTCCCTGGAGGCCATTCCTTCTCCTTCCTTTGTCCCCCAAAGAACAGTACAGATCCGTATAAAATGAAAAAGAAGTCATCATAATAATAATAAATGGCTGTGTAGCGGGCATCAGGTGAAGTGCATTCTACACAGCAGCCTGATGGGCATACTCCCAGGAGGCTATGCCCATGTATCTGGAGCCTGGGAGCACCGCTGTACCACTGCCTTCCAAGAGAAGACCAAGCCCCTGCCACCCTCTCAGGCATCCCAGGAGATAGAGGCTGCTGTATTGAATGCAGTCCGTTCAGGATGGGGAACACAGCTTCCATTTCTTAGAGCCACCTTTTACATGCCAGTGATGGCACATTACTTGGCCCTCCCCCATTTTATTTCAGCTTTCTCATGGCTAAAAGGGTAGAATATTAGTACTTATCTCAAAGGGATATTAAGTAATACCTATAAAAGACTTAGAACAGTACCTGGCATATAGTACTCAAATATTATTTAGCCGTTGTTATTATTAAGGAGGTGTCCATTAAATCTGAGATTAATGAACGAAAGAGTGGGTATGGTACATTTAGCAGTGCTTCTCTCGAAGTGGACAGGTGGACAGCCAGATCCTTTCTCTATTATGCCCCTTTTTAGTTTTTGGAATAAATAAGTAAAGCAGAAGCAGTCTCTCTCTACCCCTCTCAAAAGGCTCATCAGAGTCCATTTGTTCCTGATCTAATTATTTAAGATCTCTGTTCACTACTATGGATGCATGTCCTCCCTTGGTGAATCATGACCTCCAGTCATTTCTTTTATGTATTTACTGGGATGATTGCATTTTCATTGCTCTTGGTTTGGGAATGTTATTATTGAAATGCCTGACTTAATATTTGAAAACCACATAAAACTATGTCAAAATGGAATTAATACATGTAATGAGAAGTATTAATAGTTCAGGGGTCATGTTCTTATAGAGGTTCAGAATGGAAATTGTAATGCATTTTTTGATGATCTCTATTTGGTACTCAGAGCTAGTGGCACTTTAAAGAAGAATCAGTAGTTGAACACACAGTGCTGATGAAATTTTACAGCAAATAAACTCAGTTTATTTCATTTTCAGAGAAATATGTTTGTTCCTTAGGCTATTTAATCTGTTCTGTATTCAAAAAGCAAACGAGTTCTTGTTCATAAGGCAAAATGCAGTGATGATTTTCAAAATATTGACAATATTAGATTCTACTGGTGTTTTTCATCTTCAAAATATATGAAATTAAAAATGGAAACTCTTTGCAATTGGTGCATCATCACTAATACTTAAGTACTAATTTTGACATTTTTGCAATTTGCAGTCCTCTGATGGTTGTCATCTTGAAAAAATATGGAAACATTTCAAATATTGTTCAGTATGTTTATTTTCTGCGCATATTAAAGGTCTTTTGTATAAAGTAGTAACGAATGTGCTTGAAGTGATCAAAATTTAATGGACCATAGAGCATTTGGAGACCAGAAGCTTTAGGATGAAATGCAAACAGCATTAAATGTCTAAATTTATTTTCTTCCAGACTTTCATCTTACAGTGATTTTCTGCAAGAATGGTATTAGGGTCTTGTTGGAAACATTTAATAGAAGCTATAATAGATAATAACTGACTCTGCAATTAGTCATTCCTACAGAGGTACTCTTTGAGCCTCTGATAAGACTTGAATTGTGTTGCTACATCGTGTTCTCATTCTGCTGTCACAAGCTAGCAATCCATATTCATAGTCTCCTGGTGCTAAGCTCATTGCCAATTTAACACAGATGTGGAAGAGATATGTATGACCTCCTCAGCCTTTTGATCCCTTATTTTTATTTGAGGAAATGACAGAGTAACTTTAGAATGAGGATAATGGTATTAGATATCTTAGTGACAAAAATTATCAGAAGATTAATTTGGTTTGTACATAAAATATGTACGTATTTACACACAAGATACAGATATGCAAAACACTATTATAGTTAAATGTAAAATTCAACCAAAATTTTCTTAGATATTTCTGGTTTTTGAGTACTCTAATAAAATACTGAATTATTTTTCATTTTTGTTTTCAGGGGAACTCATTTTTCCTATATCTGTGAATAACAAACACTGGTCCTTTTTTCTGTTGAAGAGGAGCTAGAGTTTACAGTTTTAGTCACATTGGCTACAATAAATTCTCAGTTATATTTTTTGTTATCTTTATATGTTATTTTATGTGGGAGCAAATATTTCTATATGGTTGAATTCAACAAACGTTGATTGAGCTCCTCCTTTGAGCCAAGCCCTGGGGAAAGTGGAATGTGATCAAGTGCCCTGTGGTTTTCCCAGAGCTCTGGGGTTCCGGAGGCAGTCCGGAGGCTTTCCCCAGGAGGTCAGAACAGACTTCAGGAGAGAGATGGCATTTGAGCCTGTGCCTAAAGAATGTTGGGATTTTTAACAAAAGGCAACCAGGGGAAGTCATTCTGGGTGAGAGCACCCTCTAAAGAAAGCCAGGGAGGCAGGGAAGGGACAGAACGTGTTCTGATTTAACTGGATCAAAGGATGTTTTCAGCTGAAGTGGAGAAATTTGACTGGAGAAATGGGTTATGGCCACAACCTGAAAGTCTTTGAAACTTTGTTGAAGCTTTAGGGTTTTAATCTGTGGACGACAGGAAGTTAGAGATATTTATTGAACAAGGGAATGATGTGATAAGACACATTTGCTTTATGATTATAGGTAATATGCATGTTTTATTTCCCCCCTAAACTGTACTGGTAAATTCAAAATTCTATTTGCAATCTATAATATTGATATTTTCCCTGTATAATTAAAGTAGTTCTATTTATAACATTTTAAATGCAAAACTATGAAAGATATAAAACTTGACTCCAAGAGGAGAAAAGTAGCCTGGAAAATAATTTTACAAATTTTACCATGAAAGTTTGTAAAGCCATGAAGAGAAAAAGATCATGTGGAAGAATGGATTGTTTAAGTAAGTGTTTACCTATTTAAAGTCATCAGATTATTATTTAATGATTTTATATAAACCTTTGGTATCTGAAATGGATAACTTGTGGGTCCTATCCCATAGTGGTGATATATTTTAGTTTGTATAAAATAGCTAGAATTGATAGGATGTCAGAGTTTACAAATATTTTTGTCAAGGGGAACTAATTATAAATGTCTCATTTTGACTTTCTAGTTAATAAAACCCAAATTACAGTGCTTACATGGTTGTCTGGCATAGAAGGTATTCAGTTGTCTATCAATCATGTAGCTTAGCTCTTTTTTTTTTTTTTTTTTTTTTTTTTTTTTTTTTTTTTTTTTTTTTTTTTTTGAGACAGAGTCTCACTTTGTTGCTCAGGCTAGAGTGAGTGCCATGGCGTCAGCCTAGCTCACAGCAACCTCAAGCTCCTGGGCTCAAGCAATCCTTCTGCCTCAGCCTCCCAAGTAGCTGGGACTACAGGCATGCACCACCATGCCCGGCTAATGTTTTTTTTTTTTTCTATATATTTTTAGTTGGCCAATTAATTTCTTTCTATTTTTAGTAGAGACGGGGTCTCGCTCTTGCTCAGGCTGGTTTCGAACTCCTGACCTTGAGCGATCCACCCGCCTCGGCCTCTGTAGCTTAGCTCTTGAAGTCTGAATGTATTATGTACCTTCTAGTGTGTTTTATTGTTTGGGCTAGTTTGCTTATCTTAAGTGCATTTATAATAAGTTTCTCTCCTCCCAACTTTTTAATATAAAATTTTTCTAAAATGAAATTTAAAAGACTAGTACCACAAATGTCTGTATACCTACTACCTAAACTTGGCAATTGTTCATATAATAATTATTTAATAAGCTCCTTTAAAAGTGAATTGACACTTGGTAAATATTTGCTCCCCATCTTAACATTAATTAGCGCATTTGGCCAATATCATGGAAGAAAACATGAAGGGTTTGCTTATTAACTGGGCTTAGTTAGATATCAGTTAGACCCATGCAGCCCAACATTTATCTTAAAGGTAGTTCAAATATAAACATTTTGTGTAAATTTTCCCTATCCTAATGTACCCAAATTTATATCTTTTAACTATAACTTCAACTTATACAAAGATATTTCATAAACAAGTGTTTTTAAAGGAAATATTTTAAAATGACAGTAGCTATGAAAAAATTTAAACTATGAAGTTTGGGACTATAATATTCTGAATCGGAGTATCAGAAAATTACAAAAATATCTGTAGTGGGAATTAGGACTGTGTATTTTTTACGTTCTACAAATGAGTATATCTTGATCTATACATAGATATAATCCTATGATTCATGTGATAGTTCATTTATTTTAAATAGTAGACAACAGTTATCTGTCTTTAGTTAATCAGCTTCATCAATGGGCTAAATATTGTAGAAATCATGAAAGTTGTAAGTTTTCCTTCTAGTTCATATACATATTAAAATAATTTAACATTCTTAAATGTGAACCTCAGTTTTTAATCATGAGGCTTATTAGTATTATGTATAGTAAGCTTTTCCTTTAATTTATCATAAATCACTCTTCCGCTTTCAAGATTATTCCAGTTGCCTAGATGGCAGCAGGTTGGGGATGTAAGCCATGAGGTAAGACTAGAGAAGCTATTTAATAAAATAGGGCTTTTGAAGGGGTGAGCCCAGTGAAATTAGAGGAAAGAAAGTCAAGTCAGGGCACTTAGGAAGGACAGCAACCTGTGCGTGTGGGAATCAGATGCATTTTGATAGAAAGGAACTGGGAAGACAGGAGAGGGCATGAGGAGGGGAGAGGCCCCACATGAAACTGAAACCTGCAGGGGCTAAAGATGCAGAACATTGCAGGTACCAACAGCTATGGTGGTAGGAGTCCAGTAGCCAGAGCATGATGCCTGACACAATTGTTTGTTTCTGTGCTTGTTTACTCTGACAGATTAACCGAGGGCTGCAAAGTAGAGATAAAAGGAAGCATTTGAGTAAAAGGGAAAGAAAGGGGAAGAGAGAAGGATGTTCCTGATGAAGTTTCAAAGTCAAAGTGTCCTGGTATAAAGTTTTCAGTGTGCTTATATAGACTACTCATATGTTCACTACCAGGGCTCTAGTCAATAAAAACTTGGGGGCTATAGACATTTCTGAAATTTCCTACCTACTAACAGGGAATGGAAACTATGTCTGATGTTTTTTAAATACAGAAATTAGACACATCATCTTCTTGAATAAAAGAGAGCCTGGTGATCAGAAAGATTTGTCTTAAGTCCCATAAGAGTCTGGGCAGCATTTCCTCTTTCTGACATAAAAAGACCAGTTACCAGTTTGCATATTGATTATGTATTACATCTGTTTAAATGAGGAAAAAGAATGCTTATTCCACATTGTCAAGAGAGTAGCATTTTTCCAAAAGCAAATATTCTTTTCCTAAAAAATACTTTAAATTTCCAACTCTAGCAAGCAGAGAAATAGATCATAATCACTTTGTTTCAGATGAGGAAATTTTTCTTTATATGACTTGTATAAACATATGGCATGTGAGAGCTTATGTGTACTCATTCCTTTTTTATAAGTGTCTTTGGCTGGTCCTTTAATCAGTTTCTCTCTGCATTGATCTGTCTTATGCTCTGGAAAACATTTTGCATATTTAAATAGCCAAGTTTTCTCTGTCTTCCTTTTATTCCTTGTGGCTTTTCCAAGTGGGGTTCATCTGATGTATAAGTCTAGGATTCATAACATACTTCTCTGGAAACAAGTTGAAGATAAGACAACCTGGCACTGTTTTTGTATAAATGAGTTATTAATAATTCACTAAATATTTATTGAGCACCTAAAGGTATTGGGAATTTTTCTAGACATTGGAGATACATCATTGAACAAAATACTCAAGATACCTGCCTTTATGGAGATTACATTCTACAGAATGAGACTGACAATAAATGTAACAAACAAAAATATCATAAGTAGATATGTCACTATAACATGTTAGAAGATGACAATTACTTCTAAAGGGAGGGAGTAGAGTCAAGGGGGACCAGGAATGTGGGGACAGTGGGAGCAGGTGGGCAGGGGGCTGTCTGCAATTTTAAATAGTGTGGTCAAGGCAGATGTCATGGAGAGAGTGACATTGGAGCTGAGACTTGAAGGAGGTGAGGGCATTGGCCCTTCAATATCTGGAGGAAGAGAGTCAAAGGCAGAGGGAATGGTTCGTGCAAAGGCCTGAAATATCTGCACCGTGGCAAGGAGACCAGTGTGCTGGAGTGGAGTGAGCCAGGAGAGGCGAGAACTGAGAGGGAATGGAGGCAGGTCATGCAGGACCTTGTGGGCCACTGTGAAGACTCTGTCTTTAAGCAAAATGAGGAGCCATTGGAAAGTTGTAAGGAGAGGAGCGACATGGTCGATTGGATGTGTTTTAAAAGACTTCCTGTGACTCATACTGAAAATGGATTGTAGAGAGGTGAGGGGAGGACCAGGAAGACCAGACTGACATCTAAGGAAATAGATAATCCATGGGAGGGAGGACAGTGCCTCAGACTAGGCAAGTGGCCATATTCTGGGTATGCTCTGAAGGCAGAGCCAACAGGATTCCCTGGGGACTGGATGCAGGGTGTGGAGAAAGGTGACTCCGCAGTTGGCTCAGAGGTGTTTGCCTGAGCAGCAGCAGGGCTGCAGGAGAAGCAGGTTTGGGGGTGGGGGTGGGATGGGTGTTCAGCATTGGTCATGTCGAGGTTGAGAAGTCTCTTGGACATCTAAGTGGGGATGTTGAGTGGCAGCTTGACATAATCTGGAGCTTGGAAAGAGGTCTGGACTAGAGGGGAAAATTTGGGAGTAGTCAGATTATGGATGGTATATAAAGCCAAGAGACTCTAAGAGTAATAAGTGTTTTTCATAGTATTTCCATTTTGTATTCTAAAACACTCGAGGTTTAGAAATTATTTCCCACATATTTAAATACACCTAGCAGTGAGCTTACAGAATAATAGGTATTTGCATCACTACTAGGAATAGAACCAAACAGAGAGAAATATTTGCCCAATCTGACATGCAAATTAATATTTATGTTGGGAATGAAATCTAGTCCTCTTACTTCTGGGCTGTTTTCACTAGACCTTGCTGCTTTAGCACCTAAGAATCTATGTAAAGAAAAGAACTGATCTGAAACAGGCATTTTGGTATGTAGTGGAGTAAAAATTAGAATTTGCTCTGGGGCAAGAGAGATACTAGGTGGCAGGTGAGAGAGAGGTCTGGTGAGGGGTTAGCAGCCTGGCTGGACGTCTAAGGGGCACAGGTGACCTTGGTCATCTCAGTACCCAAATGAGTCACAGACCTTCCAGGCAGCTTCCTAGATGCACATCTTTAGGGGATTCAAACATCACTGGATATGTACAGGCTGCCAATGAATTGAATTCATCAGTTGTCACACTAGACCTGGCAGGGCTTTTGTTTTGCTGGGTGGGGCGTACCCGTTTGGGACCAGAGCTGAATTTCTGAGGGCAGTAGAGGAAAGACTGAGAACTGCCACCCTTGGTTCTTCTCCTTCTCAGCCCTTTCTCCAACAGTGTTTGGCTTCTGTTTTAGATAAACCCTGAGCAGATACTTAAAAAATATCTTTTGGAAGCGAAAGCAAATTAATAACAAGCTGGAGGTACTTGTTTTGGGCACACTGAGGTCACAGCTCGGACTCAGTGGGGACCATGATCAGAGGAGAAGCAGCTGAGGGGAGAGGGTAGATGCAGAACCCTGCCAGGCTGCAGGACTCAGACGGGGGCAGTGCAGTGATCAAATGTGCCTAGGCCCTGCGAGGTGGACGCCAGGAGGGAAGGAAAGGAGGAGACTATGACTTCAGGGTCTGAGAGAGGGCAGGGAATGGAGGGGAGAGAGAGAAAAAGAAAAAGAGAAAGTGGGGTGGGGGAGAGAGAGATTAATTCTTATGGTAAACCCAGCAATATTATTACTCCCTTCCGTGAATGAGGAATCTGAGACTCCCCCAATGTCACATACTGATCAGAGGTGGAGAAATAGATGAGATTCAAATTCAGGTTTGCCTTACTTCTGGACCCATAAAACTCTTACGTTTTTTTCACTTATCTGGGAAATAGGAGCCAGAGCAGAAGCATAAAGGGACAGAGAGGCGGCCCCAGGGCTCGTGGCTGTGCCCTAGTACAGCATGGCTGCGGATTCATGGGTTGGGGTTGTGTGGGCGGAGGGGCAGTGGGGAAGGCAGGGCCTCGTGGGGCCCAGCGAGGCTCTGCAGATGGGTGTGATTTGCTGGGGAGGATGATCTGAGACACATTAAAATCTGATGGACACTATGGTTAATGTAACAGGAAATAAATTAATTCTAAACCCCACCAAAGGCACCAAAGCAATTGAAACACTTCATAATCTTAGTTAACTTGAACTCATGACTCAAAGGAAGGGAGGCATCAGCAGAACCCATTGTGGGAATCTGGGGTCAGCAAAAAGGGGTGGGGGACTGATGATTAGAGAATTATTCTGTAGGTGTGGAAATCTAGACTGAGAGAGATGAGGTGGTTTTCCCAAGAACACCCAGCCGACAGGTAGCAGATGAGGACCCGGCACCAGGGTCTCATCCTTGCCTACCCTAAGGCTCATCTGCCATGCCCAAGGGACCACTCCTGCAGCCTTTCTTTTCCTTCTAATAACAGTGATACCAACTCCTGGGGCTTTCCCTTTCTTTTTCTTTAAATATTCTTCCTGCACATAAATGATCTGGGAAAGGAGCTATTAAGCAAGGGTTTGGCCATGGCCACTTTGCCACTTTGGGATCTGGAGGGAGCAGGGGAAGAAACAGGAGAGAATCCATGTAAACAGCAGCAAAAAATTTTGGGGTGATACCGGGTGGTGCTGGGAAAGGTTCCTAATGGCTCTGTTTCATAAGTTCCTCATTTGTGTACTAGAAATAGTAGTACCCCTGCTGTGTTTTGACTGTTAGATGAGATGATACAGGTAAACTACTTAGCTCAGTGCCCAGCTGAGTGGTTTACATGTGATTTCATGCTAGTACTCAAAAATATTAGCTATTATTTCTTATTAAAGAATGGGAAGGTAATGTATTCCAACATCCAATGCCATTTTGGGGGTAGCATGCTATTAGGCTATTCTGTTGATATGTGTGTCCTATATTATGGTTTATAACATGAATGCTTCAGACCATTCAGCTCAACTTACTGGATTTCCTGGAGTTTAATTTAAACATTCTCATCAAAGTTAATGTGACTCTGGCCATTCTCCATACAGCCACCAAGCATGATGACAGCCTTTTATGTGTACTACCAAAATAATGTTATTACCTTCCCCTGGCGGCTTCCTACAAATGGCATCATCTTGGTCTTTTAAAACCTATGCAGGAGGCTGGGCACAGTGGCTCATGCCTGTAATCCTAGCACTCTGGGAGGCCAAGGGAGGAGGATTGCTTGAGCTCAGGAGTTCAAGACCAGCCTGAGTAAGAGTGAGGCCCCATCTCTACTAGAAATAGAAGAGCTAGCTGGACATCAGGCCTCTTACTTGTGGTCCCAGCTACTTGGGAGGCTGAGGCAGGAGGATCACTTGAGCCCAGGAGTTTGAGATTACAGTGAGCTATGATGCTGCTGCACTCTACCCAGGGTAATGGAGTGAGATTCTGTCTCAAGGGAAAACAAACAAACAAAATCTATGCTGGAGAAAATGTTATCATGTCAAGCAGGAAATTATCAATTTTTAAGATAGTGAGCAAGAAAAATTTTAAGAAGCCAAATCTGAGTAGCATACAGATATATTTAATTTGACCCTTTTCCTCCCAGGAACATCCTGATTTTTTGGTTATGAAACCATTTAGACTCCTTGTAGACTTTGTTCTCAGACTTAAAGCATGCAGTGGCATTCCTTCCTTGTTCACAAGAGAAGGGCTGACTGTCTTCATGCAAATTAGTCTGTTTTTGTTGAAAAACTTCAGGGAACTTATCTATGAAATGGAGACTCACAATAAGAAATGCAGTGCATCTTATTGTTCTCCTTTCAGCCAGTGTAAGATTGTTTCCCACAGTATGGAATGCTTAAAAAAAAAAAAGTGTTTCATCACAATGCCAAAACTCCAGCAATGCCTTTGACTGCCTTCAGGGGTGGTAATGGAGGTGGGGAAACTGTCTATTCAATACTGTATTATTTTCAGATGATTTTCCACCTACCCGGGAAATGTGTAAATGAATGCAGAAAGGTGGGACTGATGTACTAAATTTAGGACCAGCAATTATAGGTACTGGAGTTCTGAGCTTCTTTTTGTTCCTCTGTAATTTCTAATATTAAAAAATACTAAGTACGGAAAGTATAGAAATAATTTGTTAATGAGTAAAGATTGTTTTGACAGTGTCTAACATTTCAGAAATATATTGCATTATTCTGACTGTACTAATTGAAGTTTCTTTTTTTCTTTGTATTTCAGTGACAATTTCAACAAGCACCTTCTTTGACGGCTTGCTGGTGACAGGACTGTACACATCTACAAGTGTGCAGGCTTCACAGAGCATTGGAGGTTCCAGTGCCTTTGGATTTGGTAAGCTGTCCTGACAAAGGAAACCAGTAATTGTGGATATTTTATATAGTGATAGGTCTTGTTTTTTAAAATTATCTCTTAAAAGTAATAGAGATTTATTACTTCAGAGAAAATAATCTGAAGTGATTTGTGTGTGTTTGCTTGAAGTTGGGTGAATAGAAGTAAGTCTTGTACAGCCAGCTTTGACCTTGGTGTGCTGATCTTTCTCTCTCTCCACCTACTGCCGCTGTTTCACTCGGTCCTGTGGGGTTCATGTAAATTTCCGTGTTCTGTCACGTAGGCTGCTGGCATTTACTCTGATGCCCATGCCATCATTCAGTAACCTGTTCTCATGCACAATTCTTAAAATCCTGTGGTAAGTGGAAAGTGTGTTAAGTTTGGCAAATAATCATTGTATAAAACAGAAAATAACAATATTTGTTAATGATTGAATTCTAGGAATATTCATAGAAGAATGCCATTTAATATTTAAGGTATTTATTTGGCATCTTTTTCTTTAAATCAGAGACCTGTCAGGTTACTTATGTGGAGAGGCAGAAGGCCACATGGTAGTAGCCATTAATCCCAGAGGATTCTCAATTTGGAAATCTCTAGTTTACCCATAATGCTATAAACATGCCAAGCTGGGATTAAGTAGACCTTTTACAGCATCAGAAATGCAAATGTCATAAACCAGTTTATGTAAGACATGAAATTACTGATCTTACTGTCAAATTGGAAAACTACACAGGACTTCCTCCATGGGAGTGAGAAGGATAGAACTACATTATCAAAGGCAGCCATGTGTTCAGTGTTTTATTTTTTTCTGTGATATTTATTAAGTAAATAGTTTTTACCCATTTTTGATATATGAAAGGGCACCTCCTCTGTATTGAGTCCCAGCAGTAGCTCTGCCCAGGTGACTCATCGGCTGATGGCAGAGCAATAATGTTGATGTGGCATCATCACTCTGCTTGCCCAAAATGAGATCCATAGCCTCAGGGCTTAAAGGAACTTCAAAGTTATTCAGTCATCATGTTAAATTATTTGACTTTGAGACTGTGCCGTATTTTAAAAAGGTCATAGATAAGATTTTATAATCTGTTGGTAATGATTTTTAAGGTCTAAACGTCAGAAAAAAATTTCTCTTATGTCTAAAAATTCCGCTTATTCAATCCCATCCTTTTGATGCTCTGCAGAGATGAAGGGTTAGGTGACAATCATATATATAAGTGCAGAAGTATATTACATACTATCTGTTTTGTTACAGGAGGACCCATAAGTTGGATTGTCAGATTTAGCAAATAAAAATAAATTTGAATTTTAGAAAAACAAATAATATTTTTTAGTATAAGTATGTGATATTTGGAATAAGACCTCCTGGGATCCACCCTAGCTATTATTAGCAATTAAATCAAAACCTCTGGAGTGAGGCCTGGGCACTAGTAATTTTTGAATCTCCCTAGGTGATTCTAATATTTATCCAGGGTTGAGAACGGCTGTACTGGATCATTCCCCAGTCCAGCAGCAGCAGCATCACCTGGGAAGTTGTAACTGCAGAGTTCCAGGCTTCACTGCTGACATAGTGAATCAGAAACTCCAGGGGTGGGACCCAGTGGTCATTTAATAAATACTCCAAGTGATGTTACTGCATGCTAAAGTGTAACTCTAGTCTAGTGGAAAGACAGATACTGATTAAGTGATCATATAAGTGAGGCTGGTGAAGAAATATACTGAGTGCTGGGAAAGGATATGACAGAGAAACTAGGTCTAGTCTTGGGTAAAGTGAGGTGTACTTTGAAAAGTCTATCCTGAGGAAGTGGTATCTCAGTGGAGACGTGAAGGAGTAGGAATTACAGCTAAAGGCCTGTGGAAAGTGGGGCACGGCGTGCACAAAGGAAGGAATGGCAGTGCAAAGGCCTCGGAGTGGGAAGAGGCTGGCCATGTCCTAGAAATTGAAAGAAAACTTTGGTGTGGCTGGACCCAGAATCCAGAGGGAAAGAGATAATTTATGGCTGGACAGGAGACCAGAAACAGATTGGTTTCTGGATATTGTAGGATTTGGATCTTTGTCCCAAGAGAAAGGAAGGCCATTGAGGAGTGTAGGCTGAGCAGTGAGTTGACCAGCCTTTCCTTTTGAAGAGATCACTCTGGGGTCAATATGCAGAACAAACTGTAGAGCCCAAGAGAGGATGTAGAACATAGTTCTGAAGTGTAATTAATTTGGACTATGTAGGTAGAGATGATTTGAGAGGACTTGGCCGAATTAAGTAACTAAGTAATTAAGTAACTATCATTTGTTAATTTGGGGGCCTTAAATAAGGAAAGTCATTAAAGATCATTCAAAAGTGTGTTGTAAGCACATTTTTAAGGAACATATAAAATGTATATATTGCCTCTGATTTTAGCTAGTAAGACAAACAAAACACTAATAATAAAATTGTTAAAAATTATTTAAGAAACCCAGACATCAAGACATTTCCTACCATGACTTTGAAAGCTGTGAAAAGTCAATTTTTACTTGAATTAGAATGTATTTTGATTATCTGAAATTGCACTTAGCCTTCCCATCACTATCAACCCTCTATCTTTGGTTTAATGGTCCAAAGAAGATTCTGGATGTGGGCAGAGTCCATTGATGATAGTTTGACTTCCACAGCCAAATGCTCAGGTCTTGTACTGGACACTTTGCATTTTTATAGGACATAATTTTTATGTGGATGGATAGGTAGGTGAGATCTTTTTCAATTCCAATAATATCCTAATAATTTTATGTGTATTTATACAATAGCAGTAAATAACTTTAAAAATGAAATTTAATTAAATGCCTGAATATTATATAATAGAGTTAATCTTCATAAATAATGTTTAGAATAGAAAGCGGGAAGTAAAATGTCTTTTTAGATAAAATGGTCACTTTTGGGAAAAAACCATTTAGTTTTTTTGGTATATGATTTAAGTTCAACATACTCTTTAGAATATAAGAACAAAATAAAAATAAAGATTTAATTTGGTTAGGGTACAGGTAGAAAAGTAGAGGAAACTTATAGAAGGTAAAATTTAAAAGAATTGGTGCTTTTTGGTAGTTTAGTATTTATGTTAGGATCAAGCTGAAGTAATGTGGCATTCTTTGACCTAAAACAAAAGAGTTATTGAATGCGTAATCTATCATTAGTCTCTGACTTTTTTTGATGGAATATTAAGTTTGCTTGGCATTTTCCCAACATATCATAGGATCAGTGTGGTATGTTTAACCAGCTGTGACAAATAAGGCAAAATAAAGCATACAGTTGTGTCTAAATGGCTACTTCCGAAAGTTTTTTCTAGAGTTGTTTTAATTGTACTAATTACACTAAAGTTACAGCCACTCTCCTTTGAATATAAAATGTGTATATGACCAGCCAAAATAAGTCCATAATTATTCTTAAGATACTGTTGTAGAAATGTAATTGCACTAACATAACTACAGCTTTTTATGCAAAACCAGAATTCTTTAAAATGCATGCCTCACTGACCAAAAATAGACAAATGCCTAATAGCCAGAAATACATTAAAACAATAGCTATGCAAAAGATGACTGTAAGCCAGCAATGCCTGATTTGAAATACCTCATTTTGCTTGTCAATATAAGAAAACATGCTGCCCTAGGGAAGTGTGATGTTTAATTATAGGTATCTCTTTGTGCATCCCAGAAAAAAAAAAAAATGCTTCTCTCTTGTCTTTGGCTTTGAATTCTAGCTCAATCATGTAAATCTTCAAGGCTCATTGTGGTGGCTCAATGAAGGGCTATTTGAATATCCTTTCATACAAAATTGTTCCTTTTCCAGGGCTGAAATGCATTTTACTCAATATTTAGTATTCTGGCTTTAAACGCTAGAGATTTTACTCAATTTTTGATATTCTGGCTCTAAAACCTGAAAATCAGGTTTGCAAGTCTGATGAATAGCAGGCACAATTGTCAGACCTTGCATAAATTAAGGCCTTTGCAATTCCTAGATAATCTTGCTCAGCTAACACATCAGCCATTTTAGCAATTTTTCACTTAAACTTTTGTAATTTCCTACATTTCATATCTTTGTTTTGTAATAATTAGGCATTCTAGATGCAATCATTTAAGTTAAAAAACTCTTAGACTGGCAATACTTGATGGAATCCAAGTTTAGGGGTGGTGGTGTGGTTAACAGGTCTAGGGTTTTTTCAATTTTCTCTCTTAAATATTCACGTTATATTTTTAATAAAGATTATGCAACTAACATAAAAATTAGAATTTTCAGCCCTATCTTTAAAACGTATTAATAGGATTAGAAATTTTAACTTAATGATCTGATTTTTTTCAGTGTGATTTGACATTCTAAATTGAGGTGGATATGGATATATTTATACAACAAATTATTAATACTTAAATATTTTAAGAAAGACTTCAAATTTTAGTAAATATTATATTGGTCACTAGTTAATAACAATGTATACTTTACCAGTAGATTTAGATTGTATGTTTAATGGTTCATTGCCAGAAGGCAAGCTTTTACTACTTTGTTTTATTTTCACTAAAAATAAAAATACAGGGTTGGCTGGGAACAGTGGTTCACGCCTGTAATCCTAGCACTCTGGGAGGGGACAAGAGGACTGCTTGAGGCCAGGAGTTCAAGGTCAGCCTGAGCAAGAGTGAGATCCTGTCTCTACTAAAAATAGAACAAATTAGTGGGGTGTGGTAGCATGTGCCTATAGTCCCAGCTACTTGGGAGGCTGAGGCAGGAGGATCACTTGAGCCCAGGAGTTTGAGGTTCTAGTGAGCTATGATCATGTCACTGCCCCCTAGCCTGGGAAACAGAGCAAGACTCTGTCTCAAAAACAAAAAAACAAAACAAAACAAAAAAGTACAGGATTTGTTTAAGCTAACCTTTGGCTGTCACATTAAGACTAAATTGAACCTTTTACAACTTTGCTAATTATCATTAGTACTCCTACTTCCCGGAGCATTAGCTACAGTTCAATCTTGAATGTGTTGTTTGTGTGATTACGAGACACACGTTATGAATACGTGAACATCTTAAGGACTTAATATCTGTAGAGGGTCAGCCTCTAGCAACTTCATTAAATAGGATCCTGTGTAGTAATGGTAGTATTTACCAGCTTAAATTAAGCTAATACTATACTCATAATGATCTGGCTAAATTTATCTTGTCTGTCTCTTTACAAAGAAATACAAAAATAAATGAAATTTAAACATATTTAAGGAACTGAAAGGCATGACCTTTTATTAGGTATAGTAAATGATCTATAATTAAGAAGACTCAATTAATTAAACAAATTACTCTGGTCAGTAGTACAAGGAGCAGAGCTGACAAGAGGTGAAATTGCCATTAATTTCTCCTATTTACAGAGTATTAACCTAAATGTGGCCTTTCTTCATTCTATTTGGGCATGCCAGCATTACCTTCATTAAGAAATAGTTTTATCTAGTTTATATTTGACATATGACAAAGAATTCAGGGATATTTCCCAACTTCTAAATAACTAACTTGAATCACTTACTAGAATAGCGGGCATGATCCATATAAAGCTGTTGAGTTAATCAATCTACAAATTGTTAAAGCAAATGTTCAGGGCCTTGTGATTTGGGCCAAGGTGGAAGAATTAGTAAAGAAAGGTAGCTCAGTGCAAATGGTTCATTACATGCTCTCTGGAGTTGGGCAGTTCAGCTTCCACGCCTGGCCCTGCTTCTTGCTAACTTGGGCAACATATTAATATTTACTTTCCCCAAGCTTTAGTGTCTGCATTTGTAAAATGAGTATAACAGTGGTGCCCAGTACACAGAATTATTGGATTAAATGAAATTACCATTCAAGTGCCTAGTATGTTATATGCTCAAAATAGGTATTGTTTAAAAACTCAGAAAGAAGCAAGAATTCTTTCTTTGAGAAGGGCAATAGAATGAGAGGATTGTTCAAGTGGCAAAAGATTTAAAAAGAGAGAGTTTGACTCTAATTTGAGGAACACATTCAGTTTCTTACCTGCAGAATTTAAAGCTGGAATGGACCTCCAGTAGAGCCTGGCTCAGCCCCTGCCCCCAATGCCTAGGTAAGGAAGCAAAATGTGGGAAGGCAAGTGGTGACTGTTACATGAGCTGGTGTAAGTGTCAGGACTAAAACCAGGTGTTCTGGCATCATATCCAGTTTTCAGATATTTTTTTAAAAATAGAATTCACATACTATAAAATTGACCATTTTAAAGGATATATTTCCTGTATATTCACAAGACTATCTAATTCCGCAAAGTTTTCATCACCTCTAAATGAAACCCTGTACCCATTAGCAGTTACTCTCCATTCTTTCCTCCCCTCAGTCCCTAGGCAACCACTAGTCTACCCTCTGTCTCTATGAATTTGCTTATTCTGGACATTTCATATAAATGGAATCATAACATGTAGACTTTTGTGCTTGGCTTCTTTTACTTATCACAATGTCTTCAAGGTTTATCATGGTATAGCATCTATCACTATTTCATTCCTTTTTATAGCTGAATAAAATTTCCATTGTATGGATAGACCTCACTTTGTTTAGTGAATGGATATTTGGCAGTTACCAGATTCTTCAAAGGAGTTAGGGCTGTGCAAATTGGAAAAAAACCCAAAAAAACAGTTTAGGGGAGATGCTAAGCAATAGGATCACCAAATTACTTAAATACTCATCAGTGGCTCAAAACCTCTAAAGATTAAAATTGCTTAGGCTGTTTTATGGCTCAGACCTGAGAATTGTCAAACTTAGAAATCAAGGCAGATTTCTTCTCTGCCCTCCTTTTCTGCCTTTTCTCTCAAAAGAGGGAGGCCACTGCAGCATGTTTTTACCCTAACACATTGCCAAGTTAAGTCAATCAGATTTTACTAGCACAGGAACTTGGAATCGGGTCTCACCAATCCCAGTCCACCTCTCCACAATGGGTCAGAGGAATCTTGGGCAGGGAAAGGAGAGAGAGTCAGAATGCTGAGATACCATAGATTTCCAGACTCCTATTTTAGGATTGCTTTCCATCGGGCTCAGATATTTTGGGGTTCTAAGAAATGATAAACATAGCTAATATTATCAAGCACTTGCTATATGCCAGGTGTGTTGCAAGTGTTAACTCTTGCTCCTAAAAAACAAATTCCTACTATAATTCTCCTTATTTTGTAGATAAAGAGCCCAAGGCACAGAAAGGGTAAGTAATTTGCCTAAGGTCACGCTTGCTTTAGGGAGTTGCAAAGCCATAATTCAAACCAGGCTCTACAGCTTCTCATTAAGCTTCCCTTGCAGCCCAAGCCAGCTTGACTCGGTTTCTATTACAATCAAAAGAACCGTGACTAAGAAAAGGCCCTCTCTGCTCTAGCCCTGCCTGTCCCTAAGCCCCATCTCTTCCCAGCCTCCTGCCACTCCTTTCCAGGTGTGTACTCCCACCACATACACACATATATACCCATGCACCATTCAAATTAACCCCAAGCATTGTTCCAAAATCCCAGCTGCTTTAAAACCTCTACTGCCCTGGTTAATGGCTCTTGGAATTCCTTCTGGCTCTGTCTGCTGGGACAATACCCTGCTGTCTTTTAGGGCCTCCTTCCTGACTCCCTTCCTCTCTGCTCTTCCCTGAGTCCCACGTCCCTGGAACCCTCTGTCCCCTCCTCTACTTCATTCTCTTCTCTGACTCCCAGTTGTCTCTAACAATCTATTGAATTTACTTGTTTAAAAACCTTTTAACCTTTTTGAGAACAAGGAGATAATCTAATGATCTTCACTCCCATGACGCATAACAAGCGCTCAATAAATATGTACTGAATGACTAAACCAAATCTTTGAGGATTCATAGGGTATTTCACTACAAGAGCTGCCCTTAGTGAATGCATGTGTATGTACAAGTGTATGGTTATGGATTGGGTGTGTGTAGGGGGGAATATTACATCAATACATGCATTTAAAACTATACAAACATATGCAAATCTTATTATCAGACATCCTGGGGAAATTGATCATTCTGGCTACCACTTTGTCCCTTTCTTTCTTGGTGGTGATGGGCACCGATGCTCTCAGATAGGATAGTGATTGATTGTTTTCTATAGAATTAAGAAGATAGAAAGAACTTCAAGAGATTGTCCAGTCCAGCTTCATATCTGAGGGCAGGTTAGTGTCTTAATGATATATCAGAGTTCTTATTTCATCTCTCATATCTTTCCAGAAATGACAACTCTGCAGTTTCCTAGGACATAATCTAAGATTATGCCAAGTGAGATGATTAAGTAAGATTTCCTTGTATAAAGGTGTAATCCCTTGCTTTAACTTCAGCACTTTTCTCATATAATTTTTCTTATAACTGAAAATGGTGCTTGTTAAATGTCACTTGTTTTCTTTCCTTTATGGAAACAAAAAACAAAAACACACACTCCACATAAGACTCATCCATTTCCTAGCTCCTTAATATTCTACTTGTCAGTTTTCTCTGGACACTGTACAGATTGTAGATAGAGGAATTTAGTCCTGATAAGATATGTACCCGGAAACCACTATAGATGCTTTAAAAATGTATCCCTAAGGAAGAGCAGTTCTTATAGCTCCTTTCTCTTCCTTATTCCTGTTCAAATGAATATGCTCAGAATCATATAGAAAACTGATGTATATATAAATCATATAAAAAACCTA
The DNA here is from genome assembly GCA_008086735.1 of Cheirogaleus medius. NCBI lineage: Eukaryota > Metazoa > Chordata > Mammalia > Primates > Cheirogaleidae > Cheirogaleus > Cheirogaleus medius. The sequence continues at coordinate 35,845,331 of VBSM01003176.1, forward strand.
TATAAACATACAAATCATACCAAAAACTGATATGTATATATTTTATAAAATTATGTAGAAAACTGAAATAAGAGTGTTAGGAAATGTACATTTTTAGAGCAGGTTCTGATAGAGGTTGCGACTAAGCTTTATAAGTTACGATTTTTGAAAATATTTTCTTATTTTGCCAGTTTGTTGTTAAAAATTTATTTGTGAAGAGCTTCTACTGTCTTGGCAGAGTGTAAACCTTATTTCTGTTCTTAAAGAAGACATTTGCCCTGATAACTGAGCAGAGAACAAACAGGAACAGAGCAAGAGGTCATTACATGGGGTACTTTCTCATGGGCCAAAATTTTTAAGAATAATTCTGGAAAGTAAGTTTCTGTAAATGAAGTCTTAGCCCTTACTAGATACAAACAGAATCAGGAACACTTTTCTCTCTCTTTCTTAAATATAATTTTTCAAAACACCTAGGAATGGTGGGTCTTTGCTGGTAAGAGGTGCTGTTTTCCAGGAGAGTGACACATCTCTCAATACGGCAGACTGTTCATTTTAACAGGAGACGGGATCGAAGTATATGCTTCAGGGAATAAACTTGAAAGGGGGACTCTGACCTAGCAGTCATTTTACTTGTAGCCTGGTTTATTCTTGATGCTTTCCAGTCCTTTTTGGGTTTCCAGATAATGATAAATGAGTTTATCTTCCATGTTCAAAGTAAATGATTTATAATACTCTTGGATAAAGTTGACTTCTTTCCTGGCAGTTAAATCAAAGAAAAACTTAAAATTTTATAATGCTATTGCTTCCTAGATATAATTGTGATATTATTTTGAGATATAAAAAAAGTAGTGAAAGTAAATTCTTGGCATCTCCTAGAAAATAGTTCTGCATGCAACATATGAATTTGAAAATAGATGTAGGAGTCCAATAAAGGCACTTCACCAAATGCTGGTTTTGTTTCCACTCTTGTCTTCTGTTTTGTAGTTTGTTTTCAACCCTCTGATGCAGAGTTTTGCATTTAGCCTAATAGACGTGTAGGCTGCTCTCTGAGGCAAGCATACAACTAAATTACTGTTTTCAGGACTCTGAATGTCTGAATGGAAAGATACTTGTTAGTGTGGGAGTTGCCATTTTGGAAAACAGAATAGCAAAAATTGTTAACATTTTGGTAAAAGTTCAGATTGAGCTTCCCTCCTGTTTTTCTTCCTGCATGTTTTCATACATCAGAACCATGTTGTTGTTATTATCTAGTTAATTATGTTATTTCTGGTTCTCTTTCAGAAAAGTTCCTCTCCATTTGAACTCTAGTGAATAGCAAATTAAAATTACAATAAATGTAGCTCTCAGAGATCATATTCTGGGAATATATTTTGTTTATCCTTTAATTGTTCTCTTTTAAAAATCATTATTTGTATTATGAGAAGATTCCTTTTTAACCTGACTTTTAACCTATACAATCTGATAGGATTTCTAACATAATAACAAAAATGGAGGGAAATCTGTTACTAATAAGAGAAGAACTCAGTTGGGGTTTGGCTTTCTGTTTCTAGAGAATGGAACAAATGGCCAGCTCTAGAATAATTATAAGGCCGATGAAGTTTATCCCTAGCTTTCCTCTTTCATTCTTGTCCCGTTTTCAGCAAGGAGCTCATATCAGCCACATTTTGGAGTGAACTTTAAAGTGTTGTGTTAATAGCAGCTTTTCCCAAACTTCACTTCTAGCAAACATTAGTGTCTCATGATATATTAATGAATATTACATGGAAAAAGGGTATTCAGTGTTAAAAAAAAAAGCTTGGAATATTCTGGTTAAACAAAGGTAAACAGTACTTCTTAGATTTTTTGATATGTTTCTTTTCATACATAATTCACATAACATACAATTCAGCATTTTGTGTCTAATACAGTTGTTCTTAGTACCTTCAGTATGTTATGCAACCATCACCACTAATTTTGAAAACATTTTCATTACCCTAGAAAGAAACCCCGTTACTTATTAGCGTTTCAGATTCCTCTGCCTCTCATCCCTTGGCAACCACTCATCTACTTTCTGTGTCTGAGTTTGCGTCTTCTGGACATTTCATATAAGGAAATGAAATATCATACAAAATGCGGCCTTTGTGACTAGCTTTTTTCAGTTACATGTTTTCAAGATTCATCCTTATTGAAGCACATATTAGTATTTCATTCTTATTTATGGCTGAATAATATTCCATTGTATGGATATTCCATATTTTACTTATCTGTTTAATATGTTGATGGACATTGGGTTGTTTCCACTGTGGACTATTGTAAATAATGCTCCTATGAATCTTCATACCAGACTTTTGTGTGGACATATGTTTGAAATTTCTTGAGTATGTACCTAGGAGTAGAATTGCTAAGTCATGTGATAATTCTTTTTAACTTTTTGAGGAGCTGCCAAACTGATTTCCATAGCAGCTGCACCATTTCACATTCTCACTAGAAATGTATGGGAGTTCCAATTTCTCTGCATTCTTGCCAGCACTTGTTATTTTCTTTTAATTAATTTATTTGTTTGTTAGTTGGTTTTATTATAGCCATCTTGTTAGATGTGAAGTGGTATCTCATTGTGGTTTGATTTTTATTTCCCTAATGACTCATGACACTGAACATCTTTTCATGTGCTTATTGGCCATTTATCTATCTTCTCTGGAGAAATGCCTATTCAAGTGCTTTTCCAATTTTTTAATTGGGTTATCAGTCTTTTTATTGTTGAGTTATAAGTTTAATATACCTTTGCACATTATGAATTTTTAAGAATAGCATGTAATGAGCACTCTTTCAAAAATTTATGTTAGCATAGAGTTCTTTTTAATTCCCCCAGAGAACATCTGTTTACGTCTTGCAGAACTAGCTTTGTGTGGGACAGTTTGGGAAGTGCTGTTTTAAAGATAATACATCATGACTAAATTGATTTTTTAAATCTCTGGACTGTAAGGATGGCTTAATCTTAGAACATCTACTACTTTTCTTCTCTTTGAAAAAATTTTCTGACAGCGAAGAAGAACTACTTGTATAACTTAAAAATGCTAATTTTCAAAACTTAAGAAAATGAACAAATATTTTGCTCTAGGTATAAAGGGGCTCTTAAGCCTTTGTATTAATACAACCAAAAGACTAATCAGTGTCCTAATAGAAAAGTATAAAAAACTCGGACCATTTACAAAACAAGAAAGACAAATGTCCAATATATGTGAGCAATATATTCAACTTACTAATAAACATACATAATTACAACAGTATGAGATATATTTTTTTAATTTGACAAAGATGTTTAGAATTATGCATATTCAATGCTGGTACCAGTGAGAGAAAATAGGTATTTATTGTTGATGGGGGTGTATATTGGTTATCTAGAAAGCAATTTGCAGACATAAACAGAACCATTAAAAATGTTCATGTATTTTGACACAGTTATTTTACCTTTGGGCATCTATTAGAAATTTTAAAAAACAAATACAATTTGATGTATGTGATTGTTCACCAGGCGCTATTTATGATAGGAACAGTTTCAAAATTTTCTAAATGTCCAATAACAGGGAAATGATTAAATAAGTTAAGAGTTAAGTTAAGGGAAAGGAATAGTATGCTGTCATTAAAATTGTATTTTTGAGTAATATTTGATTGTTACAGTATAATTGAAATATGGATACAAATGCGCGCGTACACACACGGAGTTTAGAAATTCACCTTGCTTCCCCAGATACTTGCACATTCACACACTCAGCCACGTAAGAAACTACAGAAACCCTGTTACTTGACATGATCGGTACTAGGATTGAGTCAGTTAAAATAAATTGATTCGACATACTTGATGTTTATTTTTCTATGAATAGTTAAGCAACAGTTTAACTAGTTTTTAAAAGGTGATGAATCCAGTGCGGAGGGAATGGCTAGGGAGACGGTAGCAGAGTACTTACGTGGGTTTTGATATTAAATAGGATGGTTGGGTAATAAAATTGCCAGTTTTCTAATGTTATCTGAGAACTGTCCTTTAAATATGGGTCCACTGATTAGAGTTCCACTAGGGTTTGGTTTTGTTACATAAACCACTTTTCCAGTTTTTGTTTCTTTAAAATGGAGCAAGAACATAAACAGACTTGTAAAGAAGTGCAAGTGCAGAATTCTGGATATTTATGATTTTTGTTTTGCAATCCTTAACAAGTGTCCTTTTTACCATAGTTTAAAACAACATTTCTTTAGCTTCTTTTTGGTATGTCATTCTGAAACATTTGTATATAAACAGCAGCTCTCTTAGGAGTATCCATTTTTCATCAGTTTATATAGCATTTAATGAAATTATATTAGGATAATAGGTTCAAATGGAATAAACAGGTTTGGGGGCACACACCATGTGTGTACACATATAATTATGCACACACCAGATAACCACACTGGTAGAAGCACAAAAGTTGAGCTCAAAAGCAGCAGTACCTACTCCCCTATTGCAAGGCTGATATGATGAAAGGAATTGGTGAAAGAAATGCTCTGTCAGCACTTTTATAGTTTTATATTATGTGTAGATACTTATCTAATAAACTAGTGTTATTTTTAAAAGTAATTTAATAAGGATTTGATTAAAGTAATATCAATCTACTTTTTAACATTTTATTATTGAAATTTTCAAACAAACATTAAAGTTGAAAGAATTGTTTAGCAAACACCCACCATGTTGGTAAAGTTTGTGTACAGCGATATGCACAACGATATGCACGATATTGCATACAAAGATATGCAATCTTAAGGGTATATGAGAGGAGATTTAATAAATGTACATACCTGTGTAACCCAAACCCTTATAAAAAACATAGGATATTACCTTAACCTCAGAAAGTTCCTCTCCTCTATCCACTCTCACCCCACTTCCCAGAGGCAGCCATTGTTTTGATTTTATTCCACCGTAGATTAGTTTTGCCTGTTATACAACTTCATATAAATACAGTTCTCTTTCTCAACATGTTTTTGAGATTTACCCATGTTGTGTGTATCTGTAGTTTTTTCTTTTTTATTTCTGAATAATGTTCCTGTGCTTGTTTTTACTTTCCTGTTATTGGGCACCTGAGTTGTCTCTGGTTTTTGGCTATTACACAGCTACTATGAACATTCTTGTATAAGTCTTCTTTTGAATACACGTTTCATTTTCATTGGGTATATAACTAGTAGTGACATTGCTGGGTTTTGTTTTATGAGAAACTATCAGACATTTTTCCAAAATAGTTATACCTTTTACACTCTCGCCAACATAGTGTTAGAGTTAGAATTCCTCTGCATCTCCAATAGTTAGTGTTGTGTTTTTAATTTTGGCCATTTTGGTGGGTCTGTGGTAGTATCTCATTGTGGTTTTAGTTTGCATTTCCCAGCTGACTATTGATGTTGAGCACTTTTTTATGTGCTTATCTGCCACTTTTGTCAATCTGTTCAAATCTTATGCCCATTTTAAAAAATTGAGTTGTATTTTTATTGAGCTGTATGAGAAGACTTGGTCACCAGTCCTTTATCAGATACATGTTTTGTGAATATACCTTCCCATTCATGGCTTGCCTATTCTTTTTTCTCAATGATATCATATGATGACGAGATACATCCTAATTTATCAATGTTTTTCTTTTATCTATTGCTTCCTGTGTTCTGTCTAGCAAGCCATAGCCTGATTCCATGCAAATTTTTTTTTTAACATGTGCTCTAAGTGATGGAGCCTAACTATTGAAAAGTAGCTGTTTTTTAATCACCACAAAATCATCAAAATCTTTGGGTGATTGGAAAGCAGATATAGGATTTGATACACAATGTTTCTAAAAGTTTCTTTTTAAGCATTGCTTGCCTGATTTAAAATAATCAGGATGCTTTTCATCATGTAGCATCATTTTTACACTTAAAAGTTTTTCATTCACGCGTGTAAGCTTCTGTCTTTAATGTGCGACTTTATAAATGAGCAAAATTGCTTCAGACCCTTGGATTACACTGTAATAAGCCAAATGGGCTTTGGGACACTCCCTTCTCACCAGAGCCACAAGCCAGAAACCAAACAGATGGTAACCTAGGCAGAAATGACCCTCGGCATTCTCATTAGAGCAGTTGGGGAAATTTTAATGGGCCCCCATTTGCCTTGTGCTATATCTAATACCCTTTGAACTACCACTTTTTTTTTTCCCTGTTACAAGTCAACAACCACCATGTATATTTTAATAAGGATTATCAAACACAATTTGCCCAGAAGATGTACAGCCCTCTAATGCTAATTAGCCAAGTTTAAATAATCACTGAGTTCTGGGATAATTGGAAAGAAACACTGTTTTTCTTGCCAGTGCATAATTACTAATTAACAGGAAGATAAAATATCTGTGTAGCAGTCATATCTAGAAGAATCTGTTAACAGTTAATTAACTGATGAGTTGGTGCCAAGTTGATGTTAGTCAAGAAAGTTTACAGATGAAGTTCTTCTGTCAAATAAATAAATAAGTTAAGTGTACACACTATGTAAAGATTACATTGTTGAGCCAGAGCAGAGCTTGGGTGGGGTAAGCGTGTGTGATTTTTTGGCTTCGCATTACAGTGCTTGAAGCAGAGGGTCAGGTCATCACATTAAAGAAATGGTGTTTCTTTTGCTCTAAGTATTAAACACACCAACTGCTTGCTGATTGCTACTCTGCTGCTTACACACAAAATTTGAGGCTTTATTAATTTGCTTTCCTCTTGATCCTAATAATTGCATGGGCTTTTCCTAGGCTTAAAATTTTCTCATGAAATTGGGCCACAGACTCATTTGTTTTTCTGCTTATTAGAGTTAGGGCTAGAGTGCATGAAATGGGTAGCTGGAGATTCACGAAGAAGAAAATAAGATCTTGACTGCCCATGCAGGAGTTACCATTATGTCATTCGTCAAAAGTCTTAGAAAACTCATACATTAAGCCATTTTTAAAAGTCAGCATTTTTATTAAAGAATAGCATGCTTTTAAATCATTTTTAATTTTTAAATTTAGACTAATGAGGGAGTGGGTACTGTTAAGTATTTAGTACACACACTGCTTGAAGATTTAAATGTTTTAAAATCGTATTTGGGGAGTCTTAATCATGGGCAAAAACTAAAACTTCAATTATTTCTTTATGAATGCATACTTTATTTATTAAAACTTTTTTCAAAATCTTTACTGCAGTAAAGATTATACTGTAGGTAAAAAAAAATCTTGTAGAATTTAGAAGTTTTATAAATAATAAAATGCTGAATTGTTCAAAAAATTGGAAGGTGGAAGACAAACTATGGTTTCATAGATTGTTGCAATAAAAAATATTTTGCTAATTTCTCTTGAAAGAAAATGCCTAAGGACAAGTTTGTAGCAGGAACATTTTAATTGTATGTACACTTAACACACTGAACATTTTGGAAGAGTTATTGAAGTAGGAATTTTAATAAGTTATAATTTATTCTCTTATATTCAGTCCTCAGCTATACCTGAGAGTAGTTTCTCTTCCAAGAACAAAGAAAGGAGAATCAGAGCTGTGTGATTGTTTTAATTCATTTTATTAGTCTGCTCTTCTGATGATGAGGAATCAACCAATTTACCGATTGATCATATACATTCCTCTGTCTTAATGATCTTCAGCCTTTGGTAGCTATATAATATTTGTAGTTAATGTTTAAACATGTTGTGGCAAAGTTTTTGTGTGTCCTTGGTTACAAAGTAAAAAGTATATTCTCTGCTCTGGACTGTGGTATTAAAAAGAAGTATGAGAAGCACTCACTGCCTTAAGAGGTCTTTCCGACACTGTGTGGTTGCTTAAGTGTGTGCGCGTTTATATTCAGGTATCTATATACGTTGGATCTTTGGCATGCAAGAATTAGTGTTTAGTTTCAATGACTAGGTCAAAGAACAAGGTCATATACTAACTTGCTATTTGGCTAAAGTGCAGATTGGAATGATGCACATTGCAAGACTTAGTAAGTGTCTCTCAATATTCCTATTTCAATGCAGTTTTGTGTTTCTCTAATTGTTCTCATGCAATAAGAAAGTGACAAGAACTTTATTTCTTTGTGAAAATTACCTTACAAAGGTCAAATGTTAGAATTGGAGATGGATATGAAAGGAAACAGAAGAGTCTTCACCTGGACACTCATGTTCCTGGGGTTCTAACCTTGTGGGCCTCACTTGAGGGCTCTGAACCCTATAGAAATTTCTGGGGGTTCTGGCTCTCTCTGGCCAAGTGCTGGCATCCCTATATCCATCCTCCCTTAGAGTTATCTGTGAACACAGCTTTTGGGAGCAGGAAAGAGAAACCTTAATTTCTTTCTCTTCTCCCTGTGCAGTGTCTTTATCTCCTCTGTCCATGGACTTGGGTTATACAGAGAGTTCCTTCTGGCCTCCCTTCAAGACTCTTTCTACATGATCAACCACAGAAACCTATCCCAGGACCACTCCCTTCTATTTCAAAATTTCTTTGTTGGGCTCAGAGCTAAAGATGCCTTTGGCTAAGCCATCAGATTTCCTGTTTTATGTCTAAATATATAATGACTGATCACAGGTATATTCTGATATATGTTATTCCTACAGACATACAGGAATTTCCTAAAGTGATCCCTGTTTCAGAGTAATTGTATGAGTCTGCACTAGAAAAGGCAGTATTTGCTGGGAAGATCTAGTAATTTTAGTTTTAAACTAGACACTATCCAGTTTATATGCTAGATATGAAAAAAATAAGTGAAATGCATTATAGTCTTTAAGGACTACACTGAGTTGTTGAACTGAAATCATTTTTTAAAAACTGAATATGTTAATTTCTAAAGGGTATTTTTGTGAAAATAAAATGTTATCTAACCTAACTTTTTAAAGAATAGTGTGGTCCCAGAAATTTAAAAAGTTGACATCTTAAATTACCTTGTAAATAATCAAAACACATGCTCATACAGTATTATACATTTTTTTCCATTTTTAATTATTATGGGAACATAATAGTTGTGTATCTTTATAGGGTAGGAAAAAGGACTATCCCTGAGATGGATATGTTGACATTTCCCCCCAGGGCTTTGGCATGGAACCGATCCTGAGGCAAAAGAAGGGGAGCCGGTCAGCCAGGAGGGACAGGTGTGGGAGGTGCCCTGGCCACGTGGTAGGTGGGAGGGTATTTAAAAGCCAGGGGAAGGATCACACCAGGCTTGCTAGAGGGATGATGTATTTTCTTTGGATTCCTTGCTTTTCTTTTTATTTTCTTCTCCTTTCTTCCATTTCACATTTCTGCCCTCTCCTACTTCTTCTTTACTTTTCTCTCTTCCTTTATAAACTCCTTTTTTTCTTTTAAGTCCCTCTTCATTGTTTTTACTTATTTTCTCTCCCTCGGCTATCCATTTCTTACAATTCTCTGTTCCTTTCTACTCTTCCTTTAATCCTTTATCCCCCTTCTCTGTTTCCCCTGCCCTCGCTTCTCCGCCCTCCCTTCAGCATCTTCTCTGCTGGCTTCAGCTCACTTTCTGCTCTCGTCCCCTCCTCCCTTCCCCATGGAAGCAGCATGTCCTCACCTGGAGTGTCCAGAGTGGCAGGATTTAGGTGCCTCGTATATTTCACATACTTGAGGAGAGCAGGTCTCTGTTTACAGTATGTCGGGAGCAGAGCAAACTTACAAAGGCACGTTGAGAAGTGTCCAGAGAAGTGGCAGCCCTCAGTGAAAGACTACAATTGTAAGGCCTCATCAGTTGATTGGTCATAATGTAGGGAAAAAAAAATTTTAACTGTATTTTAAAATAAAAATTGTACCATAAAAGCATATTATAAAGTACTTTTAAAACAAAAATTATCTTGATCAGCTGGACTTTCTTGTCTCTTTCATATATATACGTGTGTACGTGTCTGTGTGTGTATGTATATATTTAATGACCTTAATTCTTGTATGCATGCAAGGAAAGGATGTAGCTTTTTTCTTAGTGACAGACAATATTGAAGAGCAAAAATAAGTTTGAAATAATAAAACTTCTAGATTGCTATATTTCATAACGAAATAATTATCAATGTAATAGGTGACAATCTTAATATTGCACATCTGTGAAAAGTAAAAACACCTTCTAAATTTGATAGCAAGTTATTTTGTCTGTCATTCTAATAATAGAAAAATTGGTATTGTAGTTTGTATGCTTTTGTATCTTTCATTTCTTTCATTAAATTATTCGAACAATTTAAAAAAACAAAAAACAAAAAAACCCAAGAAAACCACAAAAATTATCCTATAAAAGTACATTAAAAGTATATTTTAAGTTATTATATTAGATTTTATGCCCCATTTATAATTTTTCTTTCAAATATATGTGATATATAATCCCAAAGTACAAAATATTACAAATGTAATATTTCTACATTTCTATATAATTCTGAAACTAAAGACCCTAAAAGAAACCTGAGCAGAATTCGTTGTGATCTTATAAAAAGTTACCCAAATTCCCTAATATACATCTGGAAACTAGATATATCTTCCCATGGCTGTGGTGAGAATTGGATGAAATCACAAAGAAAAACCTACCAACATATAACATGTGTTCTCAATAAACATTTTCATCTGCCCTGTCACCCTTTAAATTTATTAGGTAATAAATAGATGCTGTCATATATATGTGCAAAATTTCAATGGCTTAAAGCAATAGGATTTGTGTCCTCACTCGTGTATGTAGGGTCACATCGTGTTCTGCGGTGCTTAATTCTCTATGTAGGAAGCGTGGTTGCTCAAATGCCAAAGACCCTTGGTGTTCCCCATAGTAGATTGTCGTAGTGTGAATGCCAAGTACAAATCTTCCACCATTTGATGGACACATTATGCCATGGCTGCAATGAGAAAAAATGACAGTCTCACTTAACTAGAAAGAAAATTCTTTTAAAAAAGTTCTGAGTGCCTGTGCAGATCCAAGCATAGGTATAGCTGCAATATCAATGGTGAAGACATAAAAGATATAGAAGGAAACCAGAGGCAGACTGTAAAAACTATTGCCAGAGGTGCCATGGGAAGGGCGAGAATGAAGCCAAGGAAACATGAGAGAAGAGAAGAGTCTATGAACAAAAAGATCACTGGACCGAGAGAAGAATTGAATTGGTGGTAACTATTTGGCCAGAGCCCAGAGAAGTCCACATAAAAGTGCCAGCCAGCTACATCAGTACTGGAAAGGTCATGCTTTTAGCTGGTACAAATTCTGTGTTGTACTACCTGCTTGGACGAGGCTGGGAAAATGTTTCTAGAGCCTAGTCTCAAATGAGGATTTCAGGGTTGGTGCTTCTTATGCCTTCTCCGACAAGGAAGTATTTGAATCTTTGTAGATAACTACAGAAAACTTACTGTTTGATGGAACTTTTCCCAATCTTGACAGCGTCATTCCCTTTTGTCTTTTCAGTGTCCCTGCCCTCCTCCCTCTCTCTCTCTCTTCCCCCCTCTCTCAAAGTCTGTCTCTGTCAGGTGGCAGGAATAAGATAATCCCTGAAGGGGTGTAGTATCTTTTAGAAGAGGCTCTGACCCCATCTAAGACTGAAAAGTGAAAGGGTGTCCTTCAGCAGCCTTACGCTAGGCTCACTAAACCCTCTTGACTCTCAAAAGTATAAAATTTTATGTGGCTTTTCACACTTTCTATGAGTTGTGTGCTTTAGCTCATAAGTTACACATTAAGTGCTTGGTAGCACTCTCGAAAGAGAAATGAGGGTTCTGACCTTCAGTCCTCTGTTGTTAGCGCTCTTGATGGGTGGAACTGGCTGCCTTCTTGCTACCAGCATTCCCGTGGAGCTCAAGAGCTGCCAGCAAACCTCATCACCTCCTAAAAAGTGTGACATCAGAAAAGCAAGAGTGTTTTTACTTACATGACATGAAGTATAGATTGTTTTCACATTCTAAAGCGGCCTGGGATCTCAGTGCTTGGAACAGTTAAAAGTTGGTGCAAACTGTGTCTCTGCTCCTGACACTATCAGCTTTGATAAGTATAAGTTTGCATAATTGGCTATTTTGGCCTCTGTATATTCTCTTTTGTCAGAAACAGAACTGGAGGACGAGAGGTCAGAATAAGAAGCTGCAGCTCATCAGTCCTCAGCACACTTGAGGTCATGGGTTGGGGGTCAGTGGCCAGCAGAGGCACTCCTGGGACCTGAGAACCAGAAAGCCAGACTGATAAGGGTCAGTCAGTAGGAGTCATCCAGAGATGTAATACGAGTGGCTTGAGCCTGGGGCGCAGAGCTGATGTTGGGCAGTGCTGTGCGGTTAGTGCTTTACACAAAGCCTCCTGGCAAGTGGGGTGAAATCTGGCTCATGTTGTGCCTGCCAAGTCTTGTGTTTGGTGCAGGACTGTGTCTGTCAGGATTACCAAGCGGAGGCATCATGTGGCTTCATCCATGGACAGCGGGTATCTCTCTACTTTCTATAGAGGCTCTGCCAGAGGAACTTCTTTACTATACTTTGAGGCCATCTCTTTAGCAAGATGCTAAATAAATGGTCCTTTGAAAACTTGTTAAATGATTAGATGGGATTATGCAATGGCCAATGTTGTTATAAGTATACTAACATCAGGGAAATATAAACACTAAAGCAGTTTCTGATTCAGATTTGGGGATTTTCTATGGCTTTCAGCGGCCAATCTCAGGTTCTTGGTTCAAGCCCCACGTGAGGGAAGAGGCAAAAGAAGATATCTGGTGAAGTGGGGAGAGCAACACCCATACCATCATCCCATAAATAGTTACTTGATTCCAGATTCTCAGGGTTTTTTTTATATCTTTTCTTAAAAGAGCTAGTATAGGAGAGCTCAGGTCCAGATGTCAGTTTGGGAGGCCAGGGGATTTTATTTAGGGACAAGAAGATTTGTATAAGGTTTGGGGACAGACCAGAAGATGAGCTTAGAACTCTCATGATGTCCTGGGATGTCTGAAAGCAATAGAGAACCTCTATGGGGCAGGATAAGGCAATGAAAATGCTGGCAGTCTGCAGGTAGTTATTGTTTTTTCTCTAACTTCTGACACAAAAGAAGCACAGTTTATCCATGTTACTGAGAGTTTTTGCCTGAACCCTCTGGGCTAGTTCATTCCTGGTTATTTTGCCATTTTATATACATGTAATGAGAGATGAGCATATTCTTCCTAGAACTCCTTTGAAAATGTCAAATGCAAAGGTAAGGAAATGGAAAAACTTTCCCAATTCTGGTTCTTCTTCATTAAATCCAGCCATCCTTCTTTCTTTTTACCAATGACACCCATGAACACACCAAAACAATTTAATTAGAGCAAAAACAGAATACCTCTCCATGTGACATTTCTTGAATGCCCTTCTTGTCTAGACTATGTTGTTCTCATGTCTGACCACAGAAGTCTCTTACTCATATAACATCCAACTCTCATATAACATCCCTTCCTCCCATTCCATCCACCACAGCCAGAGTTGACCACAAAGCATGATCATGTTACACCCTCCATTCATTTTTCTTTTGACTTTTTATTATACAGGAGAATTAGTCCTCTCTTAGCACTTTGGATGCTCCTTACATAATTTCCCTTTCAGTTGCCAATATTTGAGTTAGTATCCTTCCATTCATGCAAGCTTTTCTCTCTCCTGCAACTCATCTTTTGCTTTGGTCTTGTTTACTGTACCAGGAGCAGACATCTTCATTCTGCACCTTTTCAGGCAACTTTCTTCTGTTAACCTAGACCCACTTATGACCCATCATAGAGTATTCAACTAATTCTCACTTCTGAGTAACTGTTAATCAGCCAACACCAAGATTGGTGTAAATTATGAGGCTGTGTAGAGTGCAAAATAATGAATTTGGAAGAGGAAGTGGATTCTAAATTCCTCCAAACTCCATTTCAGCTTTTCGGCAGCTCCCTTGTGTCAAGGTAGACATGCTCTGTCTTTGGCAATTAAATTGCCAAAATTGACCCAGGGATGGGAACAAGCAGAGGTTTTGGAGTAACTATTCTGTTAATTAATAAAGACCTCTCACTAGTAATCTGGATATAAACATTTGCCTGAAGCAGAAAATCACCTCGCACTGGTTCTCATATTGTCTTTTTTATTGTTTTGTCTTTATTTGTATGTCATCCTGCTACATGTATTCCTTTGTTCCTGTTCTTAATTTCCTCTCGGCCACTGAGTATCTCCACTAGATTGCTAGTAAATAATTCAAATGTGGCAGGTCCCTAAACGTATATACTTCATAGCATCTACTATGAAGGCAGATGCATTTTTGATATGGAATTATTAGTGATAAGATACATTCTTACAATGACTGAAAAGTATGACATTTTATTAAGGATTGATAAGTTTGGGTGATCTTAATTGTTATCTCAATTGTTAGTTCACAAACAGCTATTCTTATCTCATAGCTGTTTCGTAGATAAGATTATAACATTATGGGATTTACTTAATTAGAATGACTTTTTTTTCTGTTCTGAATATCAAGATGACTTTCATGTTCTCACAAAACAAATAATTCACCATTGCTTAAAATCAAGATGTGCATTAATTTGTACATGAAAGATAATCCCTTGATTGAAGAAAGGCTAATTGGGGTTAGCTTCAGTTAGTACAGAATCATGAAATAGCTTTGATAGATTTAGCATATGGATAAATCCCTTCTCCAAACTTCCCATGATGAAGACTATCTTTCAGTTGGATATCCTTTAAAGAATTTGATGCATAAAGAAAAAATCTTATCAGGCATAAAATGTTTGTCCATTTCCCCTTGATATGAATAATGAATTCCCTATCCTATTAACAGAGGTTGAACTTCATGTATACAAAAGAGATGGGGTTCCAGCTTTTTTTTCCCTTTCCTTTTGCCTGTTTCATTTTGGCTTTAAGGATAATAAAAACAAATTTAAATTGCTTGCTCACTGTGGCCATCATCTATCACCTATTCTTATGGCACTGCTCATGAATAAAACTCATTAAATAATAGGCGATAATATTTAGTTACTTCCCAGAAATTGTTTTTAAAATCTATTTACTTTCACCCTTACAAATAATGCAATTTATTTTTGGAAGAGAATAATGGCAATTGAACTAATCATCATTTCTTCTTCTTCTTTTTTTTTTTAAAGATCTACTTAGCCTGAAATTAAATGTTTCATCTATAAAAGGGCTTCAGGTTGGACACATCATGACTTGGAAATGTAACTGTAAGACTCTCAATGCAGCATTTTTTAATTGTAAGGCATTTGACAATTATAAGACATTCGGAAAGCTATTGGAGTAATACAGAAATGGGGTAATGAGAGTCAAAATTAGGATGGGGGCAGGAGTTTAAAGGAAGCCATGAATGACCAAAAATAAAATTACCAAGCCAAATTGGTGGGAACTAATAATAAGGTAGGATACCTTTGTGGGGAGATAAAGGGAGAAACCAAAGATGACTGAGATTTCAAGAATGAACAATGATAGTAATACAGCCAGAATGATCAAATAGGGCCCTGGTGTAGAGGTTCGTAAGAAGTTCAGTTTGAGGTAACACAGGGGGACATACTTAAGAGGAAATATGTAGCAGGAAACAGAAGTGAGACTGAGCAGGCATAATAAGGTGGGAAAGAAAATTAAGAGAGAGGATTATCACAGAAATTATAGGAGAAGAGAGTTTTAAGAAGGACAACATGACCAACAGGTCAAATGCTCCAGTGAGGGAAAGAAAGATGAGGAATGAGATGCATCCACTAGATTCAGCAATGAGAAATGGTGGTTGGTGGCCTTGGTAAGACCAGTTTTAGTAGAAGCAGAAACCAGACTACAATGGATTGAGCACTTAATAGGAAGTAAAGAAATAGAAGGGAGGAAAAAGAAAACAGTAGTTAGATGAGGCAGGAGAGGATTAATTTAAGATGGGAAAGACCTTGGCATACTTTTATATTATGTTAAAAGTAAATGATAAATAATAAATACATTTATAGAATGTTTATTAGGTTTCTGGATGAAGAAATGGCAGCTTAGAGAAGTTAAGCAATTTGTTCCAGGTCATAGAGATAGAAAGGGAAGGAGCAGGAATTTGAATCTATGTCCCACTTACCATAGCTCGTGCTCTTAACCACTGTACACAGTGATGATGACAATGATAAGGGAGGGGCTCTTACACTGAATTCCGACTAATGAAATGAACATTAGGTATATACAACCTATAATTATTGGTGCCTTAGTTTTCTCACATTTGAAAGAGAAGCTTTATATTGGTAATGACTCATGAGCTGTATCACAGAAGAGCTAAAAATAAAGGAATAGCTAAAAATATCTCTAAAAAGATGTGAAGTGTTTTGTGTGTATAAAATTCTATTGTGTGTTTTAAACCTTTTTCAAGTTCTAAGTAAAAGTTACTAATAAATTAAACCTAGAATGTGTAAGCTTTCCTTCTTAAATGTGCTATGCCACCTTTCTGCTTGTGTTGGTGGATGTTAAAATGACCTGCTTCTTACATCAGCCATCCATGTTAGTCTGGAAGTAACACAGATGAAGAGCAAGTGGGCTCAGTCTTGGCTCCCATTGGGAAGAATGATTATATTTTTGCAGTTTTTCATTTCAGAAAAGAGGAAATGTCTTATTTAAACACACTATGGTATTCAACCCAGCTAGTAGAAAATGCTTACAGGCAGTTTTTGTGATATTTTGATAAATGCTGCAATGATATGTAGGTGAGAAAAATGGCTCAAGGGAAAGGAAATTAATGATGCCTGGGAAGAAGCCAGCTGTATGATTATGTGTGTACAAGATCAGTTTTTAGAAAAATGTTTTTATTTTTCCTACCAGTGTCTTCAGTTGTCAAATATTAAAAAATAGAAATATGTCCAAAATAAAATTGGCCTGTGGGAAAGGCAGCAGTCAAGGTTATCAAAACATTAGAAAACACCAAGTTATCCCACCCACTCCCAGCACCTGTGAGAAACTGCAAAATGATGATAATGCATATGTTGCCAACTGGGCCATCTGTTCGAACTACTGCTGGCCTGGTCAGTGTTTGGAATGGAGACACCTGTCAGATAAATTCATGTGTTGTGGGAAGCCTAGTTGTTGGTGTTTTGGCAGGTCATTCTCTTCTCTTTGAACCAAAATGAAACAAATGTTTTGGCATCAGGAGGCCTGCATATTCCCTCCAGTGGAATATGGAAGTGTGGTTTGGTTCCCTCACTGTGGTGGGCAATCCTGTAGCACTTAATACAAACATCAGAGCATAAAAAACTGAGAAATGTTCTCTATACCCTTGCTAACTCCAATTATCTCTGCCTGACTTGTAAAACATAAGAGGGAAGGAAGAGTAGCAATATAATTAGCTAATACTTATTTGTATTGGGCATTGTGTTAAGCACTTTGTATGTTATTAGTTTAATTATCTTATTTAAAATACTTTGAAAGAGTCATCATTCATGTGGAAATTCAAACTAGGAAAGTTTGAGTTACTTATCCAAAATCATGTAGGTAATAAACTGAGATTAGAATCGGGATCTCTCTAGCTGCAGAGCTCAGACTCTTAACTATGCAGTTATACTCCTCTATACATCTGAAGAGGATGCGATTGATAATATTTTGCAGATCATGTCTATTGTCCTTGTCTTGATGAACACTAGGGCCTCAGCCCAAGGTTCACTGTGTTAGTAAAAGCCTGAGTTACGACTTGACTACAGAGGTAGTGTTTGAAAATTGACCAAGAGTAAAGTCAACCTCTGATCATCTGCCGGCCTGTCGGGAAAGATGAAACTTAACAGAAAATTGATCTGTGTTTGGTCTGCAGTCAGAAGCATAGATTCTGCTGGAGACAAACATTTGGACAGATATTTTTAAAAGGACCTTGGGAATCTACCTTTCTTGAAGACAGGAAAATAAATTCAATACTATTTCTCTACTGAATTTTAGTGTTTTAATATCACACCCCCGTCCTGGGTACAAATGATTGTGTAATTTTGATATACCTGTTAGAGATCCAATTTTTGAAGCAGGACATTTTCTTCTGCATTTCCGTCAGTGCGCCAGAGCCTGCAGTGGGAAGAGCCCATTCACATGCCTCTAGTCAGTGCCTCAGGTGGGAGAGTCTAGTGGACTCCACCCACTCTTATTTTTAGAGTTGACAGTGACTCCTCTGTCGCTTTACTGGATGAATCATTTCTCAGGAGCAGTTCTGAGATATATGTACCTGGAAGTTGGGAGAAGAGGGTAAGCACCAACAACTGGTAAATATTCAACAATTTGATAAGTATTTGCCAAAGTGGACACCAAAGATACAATGTTGAATAAGTCACAGACCTAGACTGAGGGTAAACTGCAACTGGCTGTGCAAAGATCAAAGTAAGAACAGATGCTAAGGGAGCATGTAAGAGGGGCAAAGTTTCTTCTTAGCTAAGACACGGCAGATGCTTAATCGTGGGTATGAAATTGAGGGGTCAGGAAAGAGAGAGGTGTTCCAGAAAGAGGCATGTGGCAAGGCCTGGAGGACAGGAGAGGACACTGCAGTTTTGAATTACTGGAAGGTTAGCATGGCTGGAGAGGAGATGGAAGATAAGATCCTGAGAAGGAAGCTGGAGCCAGACTTTGAAGGGTCTTATGGACCATACTAGGGAGTTGGGACCTGAGGATATTTCAGCAGGGAAGTCACATGACCAATCTGCACTTTAGGAAGATCACTTGGAGCTCAGGGTATGGAGAATTGAGTAGAGAAAGTTGGGAATGGAGGAAGGAGACTCTTGGCAGTAGTCCAGGGGAGAAAATGATAAGGGCTGAGCAAAGTGGTGGTAAAGGGAATGGAGAGAAGTGCATATGCTTAAGTGTTAGAGAAATAAAATCTGCAAGTATGGAAGCCAGAGTCGAGGGAAAGTGATGGGTTGAAGATAATGCTTGGGTTTATGATCTGAGTATAAGATGATCATCTTCACTCTAACAAGGAACACTTTAGGAGCAATAAGTTGAGTCTAACATGTTGGGATATTCAAATGGAAGTGTCCAGTATGCAACAATAAGGAGCTCAGGGAACATTTGTAGCTTTCCATAGATGACAATTCAATCCACAGGAGTAGATGAGATCACCCTGCAGGGGAAAGGGAGAAGAGAAGTGTGCATTAAACCCTCAAGTGTACCAGTATTTGTAGGAGGGTCAGAAGAGGAATTTTCAAATGACCCTGAGAAGAGACAGGTAAGAGGCAGGAGACCCTGGGGGGTGGGGGGAGACTTTCCAGAGGCCAAGGAAGAGAGCAGTTCCAGAAGGGTGAGGAAGTCAGCAGGTTAAAGTTGTACAGAGAGATCAAGTGAAGTAAAGCCTGAAAAGTGTCAATAGGGGTTAGCAGCATAGAGGTTGTTGGTGACCTTGGATTAGATATTCTATATCTAGAAAGCAGTAAGTTAAAGTAACATTTTTGGGGGGGTTATTTTAAAGCCTGAAGTAGTGGTTTTTAACCTAGGTTTTTGTTGTTGTTGTTGTTTTGTTTTTAAGAGACAGAGTTTTGCTCTGTCACCCAGGCTGGAGTGCAAAGATCATAGCTCACTGCAACTTCAAACTCCAAGCAGTCCTCCTGCCTCAGCCTCCTGAGTAGCTGGGACTACAGGTGCATGCTACCCTGTCCAGCTAACTGTTTTAAACATTTTTGTGGAGACAGGGTCTCACTATATTGCCCAGGCTGGTCTTGAACTCCTGGCCTCAAGCAGTCCTCTGGCCTCAACCTCCCAAAGTGCTGGGATTACAGGCATGAGCCACCATACCATACCCAGCTAGGTCTTTCTTTTTTAATAGCAGAAGTTTTGTCATGTGATTTGATAATTTTTTCATTTTTTAAAAAATTTTTTCATATTTTGAATCAGAATTTCTTTTTCAGTTAGCATTAAGCTTCACATGGTGATTTCTGAAAAGAGCTCTCATTATTAAACTTTTTAGATGGAGATTAGTAAGTCACATATTCATACAGTGAAAATGAAATCAACCATTCATCAGGCTTTATCCTGTTAATGTTCACTGTAATTATAATATAAAGTATTATTAATGTCAGTAGAAGGTACAAAAGCAATAAAAGCTTAATGATAGTAATAACTTATATTTGATAGTATTTTATTTGTACTTCTTTCTATATATAAGCATGAATAAAAGCTTATAGACCAATAAGTACTTTTAGAGGGACAGGAGGTAACTGTGATTAAAGAAAAAAGGTAATTTACATTCTTTTTGTTCAATGCTTTCAACAATATAGTAAATCCCAAAATTAATGCTCCATATCTTTATCCTGTGTGAGTTTGCCCTTGTATACAACCTTTCACAGACATGTATTTAGAGGATGAAGCAAACATATATTTGGGAGGAATACAAAAGACATATTCTGACATTTCATCTTAACTGAATCCCTTAGTGAAATGCCTTTCATTCCATATTTTGTACAAGTTAATCCTAAAAAAGTATCAGTAATGACCAATTGTTGGAGAAAGTGAAAGACAGAGACTAGAATCAGTAGTCCTTTAGGAGTACATAATCAAACAAAGAAATAGCTATCCTGCAACAAGAACATTTATGGTTACTGTGGGAATTCATGTTGTTATGTTGTCTTTAGATTGCTTCTTCAAGAATGCTTGCAGGAAAGTGGCTTTTATGTGATGTTGTATTGACTCTTGGGGGTTGTCTCTCACAGGTACTTAAAATATGAATTATGCCCTGAGTCTCTTCAGACATCTCACCCCAAGGAAATTTCATTCTCTTGAATCTTTTCAGAATCATCTTACTCAAAAGAAATTTCATTTAGCAGTTCCCGAGGTGATTTCCATTCATCAATTATGAAAGAGAGATCCAGGGTTTTGAGTTTTAACTGGTTGTAGTCTTTGACATTTCCAGACTATGCCTGGGAAAACATTCCTAAGTCTTGGGTATATTTTCCTTTGCCGTGGTCATTTAAGAAATAAATCATAGGTTTACATCCACTTTGTAGTTTTAATAAGGTATTTTAAGTTTGTTTAGATTGCGATTAATATCTAGCATCTTTTTGGGGTGATAATGCATTAATTCTCTATTAAGTATTGTAACAATATATATTTAATGTTTGAACAATATTTCAAGATGTGGTCTGCTAAGAACTGGAATTTGGAATTTTCTACTCAAAATTATGTTCATTCACTGGTCAGGATGTAAATAATAAATGAGTATATGAATAATTAGCATTATATCTCATTGGTTTAATTTCTAATAATAGTAAAATGGATACAGTATTTCTGATATGAACTCTATTAATAGTATTTAAAGCCTCTGGTACTTCTCCAGAAATACAGAAAGTTGGAACATATCAATGTGTAAATCAAACTGTAGATCAGGGATTGCCCTCTCTTTCAAAGATGAAATGATACCATGTTAGTGAAACACTGGTTGCTAAAAC
The DNA here is from genome assembly GCA_008086735.1 of Cheirogaleus medius. Lineage (NCBI taxonomy): Eukaryota > Metazoa > Chordata > Mammalia > Primates > Cheirogaleidae > Cheirogaleus > Cheirogaleus medius. The sequence continues at coordinate 35,866,642 of VBSM01003176.1, forward strand.
CTTGTTTTGCTCCTCTCTTCCTCTCAATTCCGGTTTATTCTTACTTTGTACTTGATGCATAAAATAAAAATATTTCCCACCAGAGTTCTTTGTGACCCTTTGCTGTTGTCAGCTTGATGGGCCAACTCATTCCCTGCCACCTCTCCTCTCCTTCCCTCTGCGGTCTGTGGCGGCCAAGAAACAAAGCACGTCACGGAGACAGACTGCTCTAAACCCATAGATCTAAATATCTATGACTATTCTATGTTAATATGACAAGTAGAGCCTTTTGCTTTGGAAATAAGTTCTTGGTGGTTAAAGATTGTGTGGGGCATGTGTTCTGTCTATCACTAAAAGAGCTGGTGTGCTAAGTAGTAAAAGATATATTTGGTGGTTATTATTTGTAATTTATAACTCCCCGCTTATGAAAACAATTTGAGACTACTTACAATGTAAACATCATTTAAAAAGGGAACTCACAAACTAAAGAATGAGAAGAAACCACTTAGAAAATAGAAAGAGAGCTAGAGGTGCAACTTAGTTACTTTAGCTGAGTACTAAATTTAACTCTGAGGCATTTCCACTTTAGCCATAAGGGAGTACTGGCACTTGCCTAGGTAACTCACCATAATCAATCTTAAAACTGGACAAAATATATGTGGATATTGTTTTCACTTACTTCACTACAGGCAGTGTAATGGGAATGCAAGCTTCATGATTGCCCCAGTTTTCTGCATGGGGGCAGTTTCCTAACTGCAGGGAAGTAAGCTGGGGTCCAGGAAGAGCACAGTGGTCCTGCTGAGATGAGGAGGCAGAGACCAGAGTTTGGGCCAGGTGAACTGGCCATCTGTGGGATGGGGAGCCAGGAGGGAGATGTTCAGAGGGAGGACTGCAGAAGTCTTTATGGAAATTGCTCATGAGTGTTTGATTGAGGGCTAAGCTGTCCACGTACAGGAAGAGACCACATGATGCTTTCCAGACTGTGGCTCCTACAGGGTTGAGAACAGAATAGAGATACTAGAGGGTGAGTAGGGCTGGAGGACATCGTAGGTCTGGCCTTGCCAGAGTAAAGAGATCATATTAACACCTTGAAAACAGCCTAGGCACCCAGCTGAGATACCAAACAGACCAGAAAGGTCATGCTTTAGGAATAAGGACATGACCAAGAGTAAGACCTTCTCTAAAACCACCAATCCTTGACACAGATCCTCAAGGAGTTTTGATGCTGAATCTTACCAAGTTAGAAGGACTTGGGAAATTCACCAGGCATTCTACAGCTGTGTCCTGGCAAAGCTTTTATAAAGCAAGGCTTACACAGGTTTAAGATGCTCAGTAGGTAGTTTAAGATGCAGGTAGTTGAATTGCCTGCCAGAAAATAATCACATGTACTTATTAGAATAAATTGGAACTTACCGATGTGCACACAGTACACAGAGGGAAGTAAAAGCAGTGGGGTAAAGAAAGGAAGGGAGGGGCAAAAACCCTCCTAACGGGTACAGTGAACACTATTTGAGTGATGGGCACATTTATAGCTATGACTCAAGCCATGTAATAAAAACGTTTGTACCCACTTATATTTTGAAATTTAAAAAACTCTTCAGAGGAAAATAACAGAAATCAGATTCTCTACGTTGTATCATCAACAATGTAATTGTTGATGAAATAAACAGGAAAACAGGACCCATGATCAAGGGGAAAAAAAAGAATTCAATAGAAACCAGTCCTGAGATGGCCCAGATGTTGGATTTAACACACACTTTAAAGCAGCTATTTAAAAAGAATACTGAGAACTAAAGCAAAATATGTTCAAAGTATAAAATGAAAATTTGGTCTTAGTGAGTTTAGCATATATAGAGACAATGTTGAGAGAAATAGACACAATAATAAAAGAACCAATCTGAAATTCTAGAACTGAAAAGTATAATAACTGAAATGAGGAATTCATTGGCATATTAGAGATGGCAGAAGAGTCAGTGAAGTTGAAGAAAAATCAATAGGAATTGTCCAATCTGCAGACCAAATAGGACAAAGTTTGAAGAAAAACTTTAAAGACCTGTGGGACAATATGAGATGGTCGAAAATATGAAAAATAGGATTTCCAGAAGGAGAAGAGAGTGAACAATATTTGAAAAAATAATGGCCAGAAATTCCCCAAATTTGATGAAAAACATTAATTTACAGATTCAAGAAGTTTAGTAAATGTCAAACAGTATACATACAAATTTATAACAAGGCACACTGTAGTCAGCTAGAAATCAAAGATAAAAAGAAAATATTTAAAGCAGCCAGAGGAAAAAGGACACCTTCTACATAAGTAAAAGTGACTGCTTATGTCTTGTCAGAAACAATGTATAACAAGTTGACAATTAAAAAGTGGTGAAATTAAATCCAACCATATCAATAATTACATTAAATATAAGGACATGAAATATTCCAACTGAAAAAGCAGATATTATCAGACTGGATATAAAAATCAAGGTCCACAAAATCTTGTCACAGGAAGTACAGTTTAAACAGAAAAATACAAACAGGTTGAAACGAAAAGGTTGAAAAAAGATATACCATGAAAACAATATGTATAAAAAGTGAGTGTGGCTATGTTAATATGAGATAAAATATCAAGACAAAGATTATTATGAAAGATAAAGAGGAACATTTATTGAGTATAAAAGGTGCAATTCAATAAGAAGTTATAATGATCCTAAATAACATACATATGTGCCATTTAACAGTCTCAAAATTCATGAAATAAAACCTGAAAGAACTAGGGAGAAATAGACAAAGCCAAAATCATAGTTGAAGATTTTAAATTTAACTCTGAGTTCCATAGCATACCTGGCAAAAAAAGAAACATAAACATAATTTTGTTATTTAGTTCTATCTGATTAGTAAAGGGTAATCTGGATGGATAGACTTTCTCTAGCACTAAATTCTGGGAGGGATTTATGGCAAAGGAAAATCTCTTAGTAGATTAAGATTCTGAAATGATGTAGAAATCTTGAAATGGAATTTCTTATTTTATATTTTCTATAAAATAAAATTTAATAAAATATACTTAATTCATTTATCTACAGAGGTAGGTTTTGAAAACACTATTTTTCCTTTTAAGTCTATTTATCTCAACACAGAAATAGTTTGGGAAGCCTAAAAATATTTAACATGGCCCTTAGAAGCTTTCTTTTGATATCCAATGGTTCAACCAAACATTTAACTTGGTGAGTTTGAGGCTGAATTTTCAAATTGGTTCCTGATATCCTATTTTACTGATTGAAAAGAGATCCATGAGTTTAAGGTTATAGAGATGCAGGTGGCATTTCATGATAAAAATGCAGACACTCTCTCTATGTTTGTGTCCATGTGGAGCACCATCCCACTTATGCATGGAGGTGGCCTTAGGGGTGCCTTTGGGTAGGGCCAAGTTTTTTCTCAAAATAGAGCTTTGAATTTTGTCAAGCACTTGGACAGAGCAGGAGGGCACTTGGCGCCAGGAGGAAAAAAAGGCTTTGAAAAGCGAGGTGGGAGGATAGAGTGGACGGATTTGGCTGACTTCACAGCGTTGCCTGGGGTCTACTCTGGTTTGGAATATGAATTAGGCGTTTGTGATTGGTACACATTGTTTTATCACAAAAAGAAAATTGGTAGTTTTTTTTCCTCTCTTGCTGTCAAGTAAAATGAAATAAAGAGTATATCCACGTGTATGATTACTAAACATTATAACCTGCAGTCAAGGAGAGATTAAATTTCAGGATGGCACGGAGGAAAATAAGCCAAATCAGGAGCAGCACCAAAGATTTTTTAAATAGCATATTCAGAGGTAAGAATTCTGACCCAAATATTAAATTAGATACTTATGTTGAAGAAATACTGAATTTTCTTCTAGAAAATATTTCCAGATATTCCCAGTTAAATTTTTATCCTTGTCTTATTTAAGTTTAATAGTTACATAGGCAGCTTAGTGACTTTGATCTAGCACATTTTAAATAGTTATTAATATATATTACAAAACAAAAAGTATCACAGAATCTTCTTTGAAATAATCTTTTATGCCCAAAAGACATGTAACAAACCTGTGTATATTTTTATTTTTTAGTAAGGTAATATAATGAACTAATCTTTATCTTAAGGGTAGACATTTTGGGGGAGTATTATCAAATTGGGAAATATAAATTGTCTAGTTTATCTGGTTTCTCTTTTTAAATGAAAATACTGTCTCTTGGTTTGAATGCACTGTGTGCAGCATAAGAGTACATAAATCATTTTTATTTTGTAACAAGATCTACACAAAAATGTTTGGTTACATTGCTTCAGGTAAATGTTAATTGTCATTTATTCAGCTGTTGCAGAACTTGTACAACATCTATTCAGTTATGGTTGTGGGTTAAAAGCAATCTAATTTCAGTCTTCCAGTTATACTTTTGGTTAGGGTTGCTTAATTTTGAACTATACAAGTGTATTTTACCTATCTCCTGGTTTTGTTTAATATATGAACCATATAGGGCAGTAATAAACAAGTATTCAGCTGATGATTCTTTCTCGAATGAATGAATGAACGAAGCACCATCTAGTTCTACGTCTCTCACGTGTGTGTATGTCAAGGGTAGAGGAGGCTGTGCAGACATCACAGAGGGAAGACAAGATTATCCACTGGATGATGTAAGGAAAATATTAGAACTTCAATTTATATATTGTTAGTTTTATCATTATTTTATCCTTTTATGACTTCTAATTTGGACCATATTTTATAACATGCATAATATAATAGTACAGGAGCGAGTACATTGCTTTATAAAATAAAGACACACATGCTGATATACATGTTATAAAAATATTTTGCTGATAGGGATGCCTCATTGGTGATCTTAATTACAACACCTATCCTTTTGGCTTAAGTTATGAAAATAAGAGAAAAATAACTAGTTTGTAAGTGATTTACTGGAGTCTAAATGATTTCAGGAGTGCAATCACAAATGTTTAGTTTTTAAAAAATGTAAAGAATTGCATAATTAATAAATTGGTTTAGTAAAGCTATCTCTATCCCTAAAGAGAAGCCAGCTCACCCTCGCTGTCAAACATGCCCTAAAGCAAGTCCTAAAACTGCACTCTAACTTGCTTTGGCAATGCAACAACAAAGGCAAAGCAAATCTGTTTTGATATGTTTTTCTCAACTTTAACCTGGGTTTTTGTTGTTGTTTTAAAGCTGTGGTGCTTTTTTGTATATGGTGAAATAATACTCATTGCTTCCTTCTAGTAATAGGCTAAGGAGTTAATCACATTTCCAGGACAAACGCCAAGATGGAAACTGATATTTTTAAATAATAATCCTTGTATTTGTTATGGGTTTTTAGTTTACAAAATATTTTAACTGGCATTAGTCCATTTGGTCCATATAACATACTGCTAAAAAAAGATTAGTAACACTAACCTCATTTGGCAGGTAAAGACACTGAAATAAAGTGATTGAGTACATTGATCAGTGTTCCATGGCTTTCACACATTAGATGTAGGTGCTAAATCAGAGTGTCTTGACTCTGTGTTCAGAGTTTTCCACACTTTGCCTTTCAAAATAAACACTTCTCAGTACTATGTTGAATAGAAGTGGTGAGAATGGGCATCCATGCTTTTTTCCTGACCTTAGAAGAAAAGCTTTCAGTTTTTTATTGTTAACTGTAGGCTTTTTGTATTTTGCCTTTATTATGTTGGGGTACATTCCTTCTATGCTTAGTTTGTTGAGAGTTTTTATCATGAAAGAGTGTTGAATTTTTTCATATGCATTTTCTGAATTTATTGTGATGATCATGTGATTTTCATCCTTCATTCTGTTAATGTGGTATATCACATTAATTGATTTGTGTCTGTTGAACCATCCTTGTATTCTGGAAAGCAATCCTACTTGGTCATGGTATATGATCCTTTTAATGTGCTGTTGAATTCCATTTGCTAGTTTGAGAATTGTTGCATCTGTGTTCATTACGAATATTGGCCTGTAGTTTTCTATTAGTGTAGTGGCTTTGTCTGGCTTCGGTATCAGAATTGTGCTGGCCTCATAAAATAAATTTGGAAGTATTCCCTCTTCTTCAATTTTTGGGAAGAGTTTAAAGATTGGTATTAGTTCTTTTTATTGTCTGGTAGAATTCACAGTGAAACCATCTGGTCCTGGGCTTTTCTTTGTTGTGAGATTTTTGATTGCTGGTTTAATTTCCTTATTAATTATTGGTCTGTTCAAGTTTTCTATTTCTTCATGATTCAGTCTTGTAGCTTATAGGTTTCTAGGAATTTATTTCTTGTGGATTATCCAATTTGTTGGTGCATAATTACTTATAAAAGTCTCTTATCCTATTTATTTCTGTGGCATCAGTTGTAATGTCTTTGATTTCATGAGTAATTTTTTGAGTCTTTTATTTTTCATAGTTATTCAAGCTAAGGGTTTGTCAATTTTACTTATTGTTTCAAAAGCAAAACTCATAGTTTAGTTGATTTTTTTTCTATTGTTTATTCTCTACTTCTTCTCTAATCTTTGTTATTTCTTACCTTCTGCTAACTTTGGACTTAGTTCCTTGTTTTTCTAGTTCCTTAAGATGCAAAGTTAAGTTGTTTATTTAAGGAAATTCCATCATATGCGACAACATGGGTGAACCTGGAGAACATGCTGCTAAGTGAAATAAGCCAGTCACAGAAAGACACAGAAAGACAAATACTGCATTATTTTACTTACATGAGGCATCTAAAAAAGTCACGCTCATAAAAGCAGAGAATAGAATGGTGGTTGCCAGGGACTGGGGACAGAGGGAAAGGGGATTTGGTATTCAATGTATATAAAGTTTCAGTTATGCAAGATGAGTAAGTTCTAGAGTTCCGCTACACAGAATTGTACAACCTATAGTTAACTATACTCCCCATTCCTTAAAGCTTTGTTAAGAGTGTAAATCTCATGTTAAGTGCTCTTACCACAATAAAAAAAAAAACAACACTTTTTATTAGCTTTTTCATGATTCCTTATACATATGGGCCTGAGATGACACTAGCTTTGTGACCTTGGGCTAGTCACTTAGAATTGTACCACATACAAGAGCTGTCCAGAAAGCAATAATTTTCATAATTTTTCATATTACATGAAAAGAAGAATAAAAAGTAAATGATATGAGCGATTCTACCCACTTTCCCATCCAAAGAGCACACACCTTTGAGTGAAGGTAAAAATCGAGAGGTGAATCTACTTTTCCATCAGTTTGCCTGAGTTCTTGCATGGCTCCAATAGTATGAACATCCCCTGAGCTGAGTGGAACTTTATTGTTTAAAGATCCATATATTTTGTATAACATGTTACCTTCCTGCAAGCCAACTACCTCATTTGGTGCTCAGCCAACAAAACAGTGATTTCTTCCAGTGCTGAAAAACTTTAAGGATTTTTAAAAGAAAAATATTGATTACAAGTGATTTTACCTTACGTGAAATTTAAGATGTGATTCCGCCATATGGTCTCAAGAGTAAAATTTTCTCATCTGTAGAATGGGGCTAATAATATCTATTTCACCAATCTCAGAGGAGATTCAAGTAAGGAAATGTACAGGAAAGCACCTTGAAAAAAATAACTATACAAATATAGGATATAAGTATTGAACATTCTAGTCTAATTCCACTGGGCAAAGTCAATGCCACCCTCTGTATTCCACAGTGCAACTGGGCTCCTCTGGATGCCCCCACGTTAAGCCTCATTCCATAGCTTTTTAAAATAAAACTCTTCTTCAAAACCCGGAGAGTTAGTGTCCCATGAAGATGTGACTAAGAACAGTGATATGAGGCCGTTGAAAGGATGCAGGATTTTTGGAAGAGCAGCTTGGGCCTTGGAGGCCTCAGTTCCAGTCCCTGCTCTGTCCCACTAATGATTTCTGTGCCTTTGAACAAATCACTCCACCTTTCTGGGCCCAGTTTTTTCACCTAACAGGGGGAGATTAAGTCAGATGCATCCAAGGGCTCCTTCTATAGCTCTCACATTCTATGGTTCTTTTATCTGCTGCATGTGTCAAAATTGTCTTTGGGGTAGTTATTATAATGATCATAATTATTCCTTTTGCTTTGATGCTTTGTGTTTTTTCCTCTCAGTTCATACTTTTCAGTCTCTTTTGCTGGGCTTTATTATTTGAATACTATCTACTAGATGACTATGTTCTTAAATCTTTCCTTCTTTGTACCCTCTGAGTGTTTGGCCTGATCTCAGCTCTCTAGCTGCCTAGCAGATTGGACTTCTGACCTCCAGTAACTGTTGATATGAACTTGAATAGATGTTCATTCTTGAATGTGTGGCTCTCCCTAAGTTAATCCTTACATTCCTGTATTGGGAGAAAAGCCATGCCCATTCTCTAATTTCCTGCCTATTTTGGAACAAATTGAGTGTTTTTACATTCCTTTAAACCATTTGCTCCTGTATCCTAACTGCTGGAAGAAAACATCCTGGCTGCTGATGCATGTGCAAGGTTTAAATTGCTGTTCTTTATTATTTTTCTGTTTCAGTACCTCTGCCCTCTTCTGCCTTTCAGCCTGAACCTTTCACTGTTGGACTCTTTTTTAGGAATCATCACATATGTTTGCCTTTTTTAAAAAAATTTAATTAATTTTTTTTTTTTTTTGCTGACTCTCATCAGTTATGTTTGACTTGAGATGAAGAGTTTGTGGAGTGAAATTTAAATTCTTTATTTCAGTAGAAATGTAGTAAGAACCCAACATTTGCCATGCCCTGAAGATGAAAATGTGCCATAACTTAGAGAATCTTGAAAGGTAGAAGCATTAAAGAGGAATGGGGAAAAAATAAAAGAAAGAGGCATGAGAGTGAAGGGAACAGAGAGATGGGGGGAAGACAAGGAGAGAGAGAGAGAGATTCAGAAGATGAATGGATGGATGAATAGATAGATAGATAGATGAATAAAGGCATATCAGGAGACCAGTGCCACAAGAGGATAGCCAATATCAAAATTAAAAATTAATTTCCAGCTCTCACTGCCTTTTATATACCCGAAGACTATGAACGTGTGTCAACTGCAGTCACACACAAAAATACTCAGATAATGCTGCAACATTTCAAATTCACTGACAAGCCAAGCCCTTTCAGATCCATATACTGAAAGGTTGGCCATTCTGTACGACCCAAATAATGTTAACTTTTTCCTTCTTTAGTTAGAAAATTTATGCTGTTTTATTCCACCCTGCCTCTTGGATTTCCCACATCTTGACCTTATCCAAGAAAGACTGGAGTTATGGCCTGAGTGAGCAGTAGTTGATGGGCAGCGACTGAATTAATTCATGAATCCTCCACTAGTAAAGTCTAAACTTTATTTTTGCATACCTCCATATTTTTATTTTTAATCTCTTCCTCTTCTCTGTTTCCTTTCGGCTTACAAACATGCTCAAAAATTTAAAACCAAAACATAAACCCTGTACTTGATCTTACCTCACCCACAAACTATTATCATACCTCCCAGCTTTCCTTTATTGCCAAACTTCATGTAAAAACACTACACTTACTAATTCCACTTCCTCAGTAATTCACCACTTAATACATTATTTTAAAGCTTTCTTTTTGCCCACTGGCCTATTGATTATACTTTCATAAAAGTCAGCAGTGACATTCTATTAGCCACATCTAATGACCTGTTTTTAATTTCTCATCTTTCCTAGTCTCTTAGCAGTTTTTGACACTGTTGGCCACTTTCTATATGTGGAACTGGTCTTTTTGCTTTGGAACATAAACAGGTTTTTCCTGTTGGTGAGTAGGAGTTTCTGTGATTCTACATGGTCAGTCTTACTACAGCAACTATATGTTACCTAAAATATAGTCAGTAAGAGTGCCACTCACTAAAAAATATCTGTTGCTGAGACATCTGAAACATAATCTATTTCCAAATGTTGTGTTTTTTGGCATTGGCTCTGTCAACCTCCAGTTCTGTTAAAGTCTCACCCCTTCCCTTCCCATCCCTGGACTGGAAATAATGCAGTAATTTGTAATTTGTTGAATTCTTTCCTAAATGTGAACCCCAAGAGCCTGTCAGCAGACCAGGGATTTGAGACAACTTTTTTTTTTTAACTTGGATAATATTTGCAGTTGCTTGAGATGAAAGAGTTGCCAGATAATTGAAAGCATATTTTAGCACCAACTTGTAGGAACCTTATAGCACCTTCCATCATAAATGTGTACATCAGAAAAAATACACTATTGTTTAGGAAGTCCTTCCTCACTTTATACAAAAGGAGAAGAGAATATCTTCTACTCTTGCATTACTTTAGCATTTATAAGTTAGCCCTTTTCTTCTGTCTTATGCTTTAATATTTGTAAGTCTCCTCAATTAGGATATAAGATCTTTCTTATGAGCTTTGCATTTTATGTCTGAATTCTTGATATTACCTTTTACAATGCTAAACACATAATAGAATTATCTTTGGGTGTTATGAAACTTTCATATCAAAGTCATGCTGTTGGTTCCTTTGAAGAAGTTGACAAGAAGTTGTTAACCGTTTATCTTTCTGATAATAATAATTAAAATAACCACTACATTTTAGTTTTTTTATGAAATATAGATACCAATATAAGAGGCAAGGCCCAGTGTTGGTACTTTCTACATTTTCACTTTTGAAAGGAATTTGTTTAGAAATTAGAGGAAAGATGGGCATGAGGGAACTTTTGGGGGCGATGCATATATTCTAAAATTGGGTCGTGGTGATGGTTGCATGACTGTAAAATTATTAAGAATTGTACACTTAAAATGGGTAAATTTTATGGCATGTAAATTATATTGCAATAAAGCTATTTTTAGAGAAAAGAAATATGAAGGAAAGAAATTTTGAATTTGTATATATACCTCCCATATATTGCCCCTTAGCATTTTTTTCTACTTCCTCTACCCGGTATGTCATAGCTGTTAAATTGAATTCAGTACTTGTTCTTTAATATTTGTAGGAAACTGATCAATAGGAACGTATATGGATATTCCTCATTCCTTTTTTATAGCTGCATAGTACTTCATGGTGTGTACCATATTTATTCACCAATCCTAAATTAATTTTCTTTTGGGTTGTTTCTAGCTTTTTAAGGGTTTTTTTCTGTAACTAAATATTGCTGTAAAGCAGTAGTTATCAACTTTTAACATCAGGACAGATTCCTGACCCCTACTTCCTCAACTTCTGATTCAGTGGATCTTTATTCAACATTATTATGTTGAATTGATTTGTTTGTCCAAGTGTCAATATTGTGTGTATGTGTGTTTAAACTTTATTTTGAAAAATTTAATCACATGAATTGTGACGTGATAGCAACGAGCCTTTGTGTCTGTCCATCACCTAATTTCGACAGTCATCAACTCAGAGCCAACTTTGTTTTATCTGCATCCCCACTCACTTTCCCTTCCTCTATTAGATTGTTTTGAAGCAAATCTTAGCCTTGAATTTTGTGGTCTTGGTCAAATCCCTTAATCTTGCTAGGTGTGAGTTGCCTTCTCCATAATGTGGGAATACGCATGCCTGTTTCTAGTACTGTGCTGGTGAATGTTTAAGAATCAGCTCTCCAGGGGAAAAATAAGGCCTGATTTGTAGTGTCTTCCAATTTCTGTGGTTAAATACTTTCACCATGGCCAATTTGAAGCTACCAATGTGGTGCCACTGAATTCAGAGTTGGGAAGGGATGAGTACAGTCAGCTTTCTCTAGCCAGTATAAGCCCGCTCTGTGATGCCACTGCTGCTATTTCACAGGTCTGTCGTGAGGCTTTTTTGAGAAGTTCATGTTATAGAGTAAGCATTGATAAATGGTATATCTTACTGTTTTTATTATTTTTGTCCTAACGAAACTCCTTCCTCATTTGAGAGAGTTCTTCGACAAGTTCTTCCTCATTATATGTTTTCCTGCATCTAAACATTCAGTGTTTCAGTACTATCAAAGGACCCATAAAGCAATGCAATCCCATTTACTGCCTTACTCCATGTAATAATTGGCTTGCTACACATTATAATTAAAATAAAAACTTAATACCTTGATCCCTCAAGGAATATAGTAAAGAAGTGTTAATGTATTTGCCTCACAGAATTCATGATATGATGAATATTAAGTGTTTTGAGAGTTGAGTATAAAGTTATCTTGGAAGGTTTTTTTTAGTCTTGTCATCATTAATTACCAACTGCTATTGATAGAAACAGCTGGGGAATATTAAAAATTTCCATTTATAGTTGTGATATAATGAACAACGTATGTCTGATTCAGTTTATCATGGCTAGGCCTGCATGGTTAAAGCCAATAAAACAAGTAATTGTAGTAATGCCTTTAGAGGATAGGGCTTAATGGTTTACTTACATGGAATTGACATTTCGTGCATGAGGATTTGAGGAATGTTAATTGTTGTCATTGTGCACATTTTAAAAAAATTGAAGCGGTGTTGGTGTCTTACATCGGATATCTTCTCCTCTCTGTGTAATCTTTCTCAGTAATGGCAAATCAGACAAATCCCAAAACCCCTGTCACTATGTTCTGTTCTCCATTTATTCACATTTTTAAAAACTTGCTAAAGATTTGACACAACAAAACAAAGCTAGGCATAAATCTCTAGGTAATGCCATAAAATTGTTTCACCATGGGGAATGAAATGATATTGGATACACCTTGTGCCATGTTGTTAAAAATCCAATTAATATTTTATTTACATTGTATTTAATCCAACATGTGTAAGATTAAATATGAAACCTTTAAAGATACCAAATGTGCCAAACATTATCATGGTGAAACTGAGGTGGTAATTTTCTGAGTGGTATTAATGTCAGAGTCATGCACGCACTTGAAAAGTGCACACAACATGCATTGTTTTCCCGTTAAAGCAAATCTGATAATTTCTGTAATCTTTTCTACTTCTTTCTCCCCACTTACCTGACTAGTTTATTTTTACCCCTTCAGTTTTAAAGCTAAAGGGAACAAATATTTGCAACATTCTCCAATGACTGCCCATAGGCATGAAGAGTTGAAAATATGGAATTGAGGTTTTTTACCTTGAATCTTCTACTTTTTCTGTCCTCTAGGCAAGCCATGCTACTATCATCCTTATGTGTAATACAATGTATAGGGATTTTTTTCTATAGGTCTAGCATTCATTCCTAAGGCCAGCTAGATATAATAGGATCAATTAATTAGTAAATAAAATTAGCATCACGTTGTCAATGTTTGTTGTAACAATACAAGCTGTGGAGCTCCATGACTACATTGTGGGAGTGTCTTTTGTATTCAAGCATGAGTAATCAAGGCAATGAAATAAGGAGGCATAGTAATAATATACTAATGACTAATGACAGGGTTGGTGCAGGTCAGAGAGGCTCATGTGAATAAGCTAAGTATAACATAATCATACACTATATCTTTTCAGTGATGTTTAAGATTTGTAGTTATATACTTGCAACTGCAATAAAACAAGCAAACCCTCTAATACTTCCATGAAAATTGTCTTATTTCTGAATATTTCTAACTCCTAGCCTCTATTACAAGCCATCTGATTATTTGGCTCAGTTACTCAAATTTTATAATGTTACATTAGGAATACAACTATCATGTCAAAGGTGAACAGACAGAACATTGAATTACAGCTGCTAACATGTAATGAGCACTTACTATGTGCCAGGTACTATTCTGAGAGTTTGGCTTATCTTGTTTAATCCTGCCAACAATACTAATATATATACAATTATAATCCAATTTTGTAGATGAGATAGTGGAAACCTAGAGAGTATAAGTGTAACTAGGCCAAGGCCACACAGCTATTAAGTGGCAGAGGTAGGATTTGAGCCCAGGCTACCTAGTGCCGGCCCTATTGTGCTCGACCGTTACACTGCATCCTATGGAGAATACTGAAAACCAGCTGGACGTGATCTATATATTTTTTAATGCCATAGTTAACTTTAGGTGGCATAGAAGGGGATTTGAAGGTTTCTAAAAAGACTGATGAAGAGGGAGGCTGTATGAAACATGATTATGTGGTAATTGGGATATAATATCAAGGACAACATAACTAGAGATAAATATAAAAAAATTACCTAAAGCCTCTGCAAAGCCTTAGGGATGTGGCTTTTTTCCCTCAACTCCTTCCCTGGTGACTTGTTTTCCTGGAGTAGAACAACTGATTAGCATATTTTATTTCTGCTGTTCATGCCAAGCCTGTTTACCACGACTGGATTTGCCTGATTGGCGGCGTTTAGTGTGGTGCCTGGCAGTTCTCTAAGGAGTGCTTAGACGTCAGCTGTAAATCATCTGCTCAGCCTCCCTGCCTGTGAGCTCCGAGCCTCCCACCTGGTGCACTGGGCACAAGCATCCGCATACCCGCCATATGCGGGCAGAATCACGCTCAGCCTCTGGGGGCAACGCTGCCAATTAGAAGGTGAATTCGCAGCTCTCTGGGCAGGCCCTTACGTGTGCAAATCCTGTTCCTTGTAATTGGAATTGTGTTTGCAAATCCCTATACACCCAGGTGAGGTTGTATTACACCCCTGTATGTTGGATGGGGAAGAAAAGGCAATCTTTTTAAAAGAGGCCAATTTAACTTCCTCTAAAAACTAGACAATATGGGTGAGCTCTTTGCAACTACAGTCTTTCACGGAATGTAATTGCAATCACAGTCTTTCAATGGAGCGCTCTTTATTTCTTAAAAAAAATTCATAAAATCTACATTCTATGATACATAAATAACGGTCTCTCCTTATATGCAGTCAGTCTTGAGAAAGAGATCTTGATGTCACCTTCTGTGACATCTTTATTAAGGATCCATATTATTATAATGTAAGCCTAAATTCTGCTTGGCATATAAGAAGGCAATATCAGCAGACAATAACATGTTGTATGGGGTTGGAAAGTATAGTTAATTGAGTTGGAAAGTAACCAACTTGGATAGTTTTTACTAATAACCTTGCTAAGTAAAATTAATTCCTCCTATGTGAAAGTCTTTAAGTGACAAATTTAATGATCATCATACCATAAATGTTTATATTTCAGAATTTACATTAGCTAGTGATTTTCAATATAAAAAAAAACTATGGGTAACAATGGGTTGCCTCTCTTTAAGGGAACATATTAATTTCAGAAGGTCATGCTAACACATGCATACAGTTTCCAATTGCAAAGTTAGAATTTTCTCTAGACATTTTTGTCAACATATTTACTTTTTGATATAAATTTCCCTCCCCCTCCTGCTGTTCACCCTTCTAACTAGCCACCCCATGCCCCATTTTATGTGGGATTATATTCTTTTATACCTTGTAGTTTACAATTAAAACAATATTTAGAAAGGAATTATTCTTATTTGAGAGCATCTTAATAAAGAATAGCCCTTCCACCTAACTCTGATTGACAGAACAGCATCCATGCTTTCGTTATTGAAAATGTATTTTTTCGAGTGAGAAGGCTGCAGCTCCTTGTGTTTCTCTTTGTTCTCTTGTAGGTTGAATTGTGTCTCCCCCAAAAAGGGATATGGTGAAGTCCTAACCCCCAGTACCTCAGAATGAGAATGAAAATAGGGTCATTGCAGATATAATTAGAGTTAAGTGGAGGTCATACTGGAGTAGTGTGGGCTCTTCATCCAACATGACTGGTGTCATCTCGGCATAGTGGGTACAGAGACACAGGGAGAATGCCACGTGAAGATGGAGGAGTGGAGTGGTGCACCTCTCAGCCTAGGAATGCCTGGGACTACCAGAAGCTGGGAGGAAAGCATGGAATAGATTCTCCCTCAGAGGTGTCAGAAGGAACTAACCCTATTGACACCTTGATTTTGGACTTCCAGTCTCTGGAACTGTGAGACAATAAATTGCTGTTGCTTTAAGCCACCTACTTTGTGACATTTTGTTATGGCAAACTAATACAAAGCATAAAGCAATGGATTCAAATCAAAAACCTTTCTGTCTCCCTTCCTAACACTAGAATTCTGACCCTTCTCTTGCCTGGCCTGGTCTCTTGTCATAACATGCCAGGCACTGCCCTTGATGCTCTTTTGGTCTGCACTCATCCATTTTACACACTGTGAGTATTTTGTTATTTTTCTTCTGTGAACACAGATTTCCAGTGGTCACTCCCCATTGTGTCTGCAACAGTATATGTTGTTTAGAGACACCTTTGATGGTTTCCCATTCTGGCCTCACTTGCCTGTCCAGCCCTTTTCCACACTGTGCCTCCTTTGTACACCACTGCTTTTTAGCCATGTCACACTTCTTCTTCTCTGGATTTGACCAGCACTTTTCCACGTCAAGCATGCTGTTCCTTTTGCAACATACCCATTTGAGAGAAGTAGCTGGGATTACAAGCGCCCAGCTAATTTTTCTATTTTTTTTTTGTAGTGATGGGGTCTCACTCTTGCTCAGGCTGATCTGATTATCTTAACTGTACCTCCAGATTGGCTGACCTAAAAGAATTATCTCTAGCAAGGTTATCTCTAAATAACCTGTGACTGCTGCCCTATAGAAACAGCTCCAGGTAAAACCATTTTATCAAATATTTTATTCTTGTTAAAATGAATATTCCCATGGTCTTCAGTCCCAATATCTTAAAGGCACAGTGACTTCTCCTCCCTTCTCCCAGCCTTGACCATTAGAGACCATACTGCTGCTGTCATCTGTGAATTGACATGTTGCCCATTTAGTCTATGACAGTGGTTCTCAACCTTTCTTTAATTATTGTCCCTCTAAAAGGCCTTTGTAGACATTTTATCTAATTGTTCCCATGACATTTTATATAAGATATTATATGATTGAAGCCCTGGGTATATCTATTAACATTTTCAGGTGCAAACCACAGAATACAATCTAAGTAATTGAAGGGATTTTTAGAGATATTATAGAGCTTCTCAGGGAGGGCTCGAGAAGTAAACTTGAATGCTGTGCAGCAAAGAGCAATGTCCACCACACCATGGGACTGGACTGACATAAGAACAACAGCTGCTATTGCCCACTCCTTGACACTAGCCATAGTTAGGCTGAAATAACAGAACCTTCACCTCAGCTGTTCTCCCAAAATAAGTACCTTCCTTCCACTACTTTGCTTGATAGAATATTGGCCTCTAAGAACTTTCCACTACTCCATTTGATAGAATAGTGACCTCCCCATACTGGATGCCCACCTCATAGTGCACTCTTCTGCATACCAGTCTCATGAGAATGGGTCTGATAGGTGGGAACTAGGTTACATGCCTTCACTCTAGAAAGGGAGGCAGTGTGGAAATTCTGTTTTGGGAAAGCTGTACTCACAATGTGGGAAACTGTATAAAAATGTTGGGCAGTCATAGATGGTATATTCCCATCACAGAGGGCAAGTTCAAAGTCTGAAAATTCTGGACTTCTTGATCCAAAAGTAGCTAAAATAACTGATGGTTTTTAAAGGCCATGGCCTTTTGGACTATTTTCGTGAACCTATACATTGAGTTCCTCCTTACCTTGAATGAACATTCTGCCACAGGAAAGATACTGCTTATCACAGTCAGTCTACTTGCTGAACAGTAGTAAAATCTCCCCATACACTTTCTAACAGACTTCCCAAGGAGTCACATCAGGTCAGAGGAAGTGTCTATGCTCACACTCCAGATGGTGTGCTTCTGGAATAAATGGCAGAGATCCTTTTAAAATCAGCGTTCCTGCTAAAGAATGAATGTAAATAAGAGCAATATTTATAATCTTAGAGGAAGCAATGCTATCTTATCTGGGAGTCATTATTGACCACTTTCCCCACTCCAGTCAATCAATCATCAGGTACTACTGATGTTACCCACAGATTTTTTCAACAGTGCCCCCTCTTCCCTACATTTCCCACAACTGCCTTATTCTAGACTTTCCTTATCCGTTATCCACACTGCCCATAGCTCCCTAATAGGTTTGAGTTCAGTTTTGCCTCCTCAGGAAAATTATCAACAGTGCTTTCTAAAATGTAAATGTAATTATAGCACTTATTTAAATTCTTCAGTGGCAACCCATACTTATAGAATTAGTCTGAGTTCCTCAACGTGACCATACTGTCCCCTGACTAGCTCTCTGGACTCATTTGTCATGACCCTTCTTCAAACTTTACACCATCAAGACCACACCATATATAGTGGTATGTACACATCTCTGTTTTTGTTCTTGTTCTCTCTGCCTAGACTGGAGGTCAGCAAACTATGACCCACAAGTCAAATCTGGACCATGACCTATATTTTACCCTTGAGCTAAGGATAGTTTTACATATTGAAAAGTTGTAAAACACAAAGAAAAATATGCAATAGAGACCTACCATATATAACCTGAAAAACCTCAAATATTTACTACCTGGCCATTTACACAAAAAGTTTGTTGACCCCTGCCTGGCCTTAACTGCCCTTTCTCCCTCTGGCTTGGCTAAACCCCTACTTATCAATTAATATACATATGATATCATAAGTAATCCCCTCCAAGAAACTTTCCTACACAGCTCCTTCCTGTACTCAAGATTAATGTTAGCACATCTCCATGCTATTCACTAATACCTAGTGAATAGTTCTGTCTTTGAACTTACCCATTGCATTACAGAGAGTTGTCTTCCCATTTAGACTGTTAGGTATTTGTTATGAATTTTTCTGTCCACAAAATCTATCATAGGCACATAACAAAGGTTTATGGAATAAATTACTTTTTAAAAAAGTATTACAGTTTACATAATAGCTATCAAGCAATTTCAATGACAGGAGCTCTCCGTGGTACTGAAACTCTCCTGCCACAGTTCTAGCTCCTTCCTGTGGGATGCCCAGAACCTTGTTCTGCATTCTTCAATTACATTCACCAACCTCCATCAAGACTTTTTCTGCCACTCTTCAGTCAGCTTCCTGTAGCATCCTAACTCTTTCCCAATCCCCATTCTGCTCCAATTGACTTTACATATCTTTTGGTCAAGGCATTTATTGCTCACCAAATAGCCATATGCTCCCACACATTTTCTGGCCCCTTTGCAGTTCAAGTAGGCCATCAATCAACAGGATATCAGCAGAAATGAAGTATACTATTTCCTAGCCGAAGCACTGAATAGAAGACCTGAGTCCTTTATTCCCTTCCCTTGATGATAATGGAGGCCACACACTGAGGTGGCATAGCCACAATATGAAAGTAACCTATACAGCTGAGTCCCTGTATGCAGGACCACTACTCTGAAGAGTCATCTGATTCATGTAAGACCACTGAGTTAAGCTGATACTTGGGATTTAACTTTTTACTACAGCAAAACTGGACTTACCCGATTAATACATCCTTTTAATACAACACTTATCACAGTTCATTTACTTATATTTCCTTTACTAGATTATAAGTTTCTTGGAAGAAGTGATTTGGTCTTATTGATTTTGAAAAGCATCACTCAATAATTGTTTGCTAAACAAATGAATAGACTTCCATTTAGATTTTATTAAAATTCACCCTCCACCAAGGCAATAATTTGGATCAGAAAACTGAGTGTTTCATATCCTTGAGGCTAAATGATTACAAATGTAGTCTTAGAAATTCTGAAGGTCCCTTAATCTTTAAAATAGATTAGAGAAAAAAAATAGACAAAGTACAGGTGTATTTTGTGGTTTTGTTGTTGTTGTTGTTGTTGTTTTCTTTTTTGAGACAGGCTGTTGCCCAGGCTAGAGTGCAGTGGCATCATCATAGCTGACCGCAACCTCAAACTCCTGGGCTCAACCAATCCTCCTGCCTCAGCCTCCCAAATGCCATTTACTAGCTCTGATGCCCTTGGCAAGTCACTTAAATTTACTGAGTCTTGGTTTCTTTATCTCTAAAATGGGAATGATAATAATAGCTAACACATATAACATGTGTCGTGCACTCATTCAATCTTCCCAGCCACACAATTATTATCATCTTCATTTTCCTGGAAAATTTTCCAGGAAACTGAGGAACAGAATGATTGAGCAACCTGCACAAGATTCCATACTTCCTTGATAGGGGAGCAAGTGTCTGAACAGATAGGCTGCCTCCAGGGTCAGTATTTCCCACCTTCCTGCTCTACTGCCTCTCTGATGCCTGGTACAGAGAATCATATGCTAAGTGGTGGTGCTGGGAGAGGATTGGAGAGGACTCTCATCATAGTAATTGCAATGAGTGAAGAAAGCGTCAAGGTGATTTAAAATAGGCTCTGTTTACAGAACTAATGAGAAGTATAGAAATAGCATAGGTCCTCATACATTTCTAACTTATATGTCCATAGATGTATAATTCCAGAATGATTTTTAAAAGGTTTTAGTACTTTTTGGATTCTTAGATTTAAATGTGAAACCAAATGCCTCCAAATCAATGCTTTAAAAAATAAGCACACACAGTGTATGTGTGTGAGTGTGTGTGTACATACTATTCAATATCTTGCAGCACTACTTGAGAGCTATTCTTTTCATACCCATTTTCATTAGGCTGGTACTTGACAGATAAGCTGCAATAAGGCCATTTTCAGGAAATTCTGTGATTATTTTTCAGTGTATGAAATCATGTTTGGCTTTGTTGAACTGTTTGAGTACATTGACCTGGGAAAGAAGGCAAATAATAGACAAGCCAATTTCTGTAAGTAGACAGTTATTCATATTTGAGTTAATAGGTTAAAGACTGACAAAATGAACAGATTAACGAATGACAAAAAGGAACTCTATAATTCATTTTCTCCTTTTCATTTACAATATAAGGCTAACTTTCCAAACTAGATTTTCAGAACAGCTTGTTTTTTATTACCTGATGGAAGCCTTTAGATATCCCTTTTAAAGGAAGAGGAAATGATGAAAATAAAAGGAAATAGAAATTATCTTGAATATGTGTGCCATTTTGATCTTAACACTTCTTGTGTAGACAAAAGGTAATAGTTATACTAAATTTCCTGACAATACATTCTACCAAGCTTTCTGAAAGTATTTGAAATAATAAAATAATATTTCATTTAAGATCTCATCAGTTTTATATATGAGGGTAACATTTTTATGTATGGAGGTTACATTTTTCACATAACAAAAATCTGATTTTTCTCACAAGGTTGGTTATTTTTGGTAATACAATCTTCAGTGTGTTTCTTGGAAGTGAATAGCTTACCTTTTTATGAGAGTATGAAGATTTTGTTTTAGAGATGGGGGATCATAGAACTTCTAGTTACAGTTCTGAAGACCCAAAGTACACACATTAAAAGCATAGAAAGGTATTCCTGGGGGGAAATGGGGTTCACACAAGGTTTAGTCACAAACTTAAAATAACTGAAGACTTGTCAAGGAAAATGACATCCCGGAAGGCACAGAAATGTGTGTCACTGTCTTAAAAGGGAGTGTGGAGGCAACTTTAGAATAATTAAAGACATTGTGAGTTGAATCTTGCTGAAGTATAATGTGGATGAAGGAAACTGTGCTGTTTATTCCAATCCTTCAACCACAACTTTGATAAAGAAGACAAATATTGGCTGTTTGTAAACTAGATATTCAATGGTTTGTATGACAATGGATTTTAAGCACCCATACTTTGTCAAAGGAATAGTGGCTTGAAAGAGTTATAGTGATTTTTAATACAGAAATTACAGCAAGGTTATGAATATTTTGTTTTCTAGATGTGTGTACACAATATTCAAAAGGAAAATATTTTAATAAAATAGATGCTTTTAAGTCTTGCTAAAATCAAAACAGTTACCAGTTTTGTAGAACTTCAGGGTTTGAAGGATAAACTCTACTTTCTTTGCTTGAAGCTGTATCAGGAGAGCTACATTTGAAGTTTTTACTTTCTCTCATAGTCCAATTCTTTTGAAAAAGTATTGCCTCTTTGGAGAAGAAATTCCATATGAAAATTTTTTTGTATGACAGTTTATGCATAACTACAACAACAAAAATAAAATATTATAACTACATTATACACATATATATTAAGAAAACTCAGTATGTATCCTATTATCCAGCATGCATCAAGGAAACAACATCAACTTAAATTCATTATCAAGTTCAAATTTTAGTTATCCCAAGAATAGGTTTCTAAATCATCTCTATTAATTAGATGGCATATGTCTTTCAGGACACCAAAGGCATTAAAAAGATTACTGTGTTGGATGCAGGAAATTGTGTCTCATAGAACATTGGAAGCTGATTCTGATTCTCTCATTCTCCTAGTTCTCGTTTTATATGTGCAGCTCTGCTCATTATGTTCATATTTGTGGAACATCCTCCCATCTTTTGTCTATTCATGTATATTGCACTCAGAGAAGTATGGAGCTGAAAAGGGTCTTAGCATTTTACAGATGTCAGAATGAAGCTGGAAAGGAGCATCCTGACGAAGTCATGCAGCAGTGAGTGGCAGAGGGACCATCACTGGATTATGCCCTGCTACTTCCTGTAAATGAAAACAAATATGGGAAATCTTAGCTTTCCCTTCAATGCTCAGTTCGAGTCTCAGACTCCAATAGAGCCATTTCTGACTCTGTAGCAGCCCAGGCTACTGTGCCCCCTTGTCGTGTGACCATGAGCAAGTTCTTTTGTCTGCGTTTTCTCAGTGTCCTAATCAGTGAAGTGGAGAGCAGAACCACTCCTACTCACAGCGTTCTTAAGGGCCTTAAGTAAGTTAGTATTCATGAAGCACTTAGAATAATGCCAGGTCATAGGGTCATAGTAAGTTTTCAATAAGCAATAGTTGTCATTATTATAATTGTCCATATTAATCCCTTTTTCACTCCTATTTTGTGTTTTTCATCAATATCACTCAGCACTTGTTTTTGAGCTGCTTTGTTTAGCATGTCAGTTTATTCCAGTTTTCTCTTCCCAGCTCCAGTCATTTCAGGGAAAATTTCCTATATTTCTTTTATATACTTCCATAGGGCCTTACCTAATGTTTGATGCAAAATAGGGATACTGAGGTTTTTTTGGTTTTGTTTTTTTCCCCTGCTGGTTGATATTTAGATAAATAGATTTCTAATAGTTACAACTCTGGCTGGCTTTTAGGTGTTCTCAAAGAAAAGCCAATTACAATGTGGTAGCCATATAATTAACATGCCAGTGCTCTGTGTTAGAAAAGCAAAGACCACTGTACACTCAGTGTTTGATAAGATCCAGAGAGTACATGTTTGGGATGGTTTTAGGAGTAGTGGGTAAGAGGATAGGGCATTTTGTGTTACTACCAAGGCCATTGTATAAAAGATTGTTGAATACCTTCAAAGTCTTCATTGATGCTTCAGAAATGTGAATAATATTATTCTAACCTCTGAATTCTAAACAACATTTTACTAAGGTACATGTTAATGCAAGTTCTTGGCTATACATTAGAATTGCTTGGTGAAATTTTTAAAATCCCAATACCCAAACTATCCTCTAGACCACTTAATTCAGCATCTCTGGGTACTAGAGATTATATCTCTTCTGCTGGGGCCTCTGTGTCGCCAAGGGGAGAACTACTATGCTAGACTGTTGGGTTACAAGAATGTTCTTCTATGGCATGTTCACCCAGGCTGGGGCATGAGCTACTTCCCTTATAAAAGTCTGTCTAGTAATATGTGGCCCAGACATTGACTCACTTTCTAGGAGGGGTTTTGAGGAATGGAGAGATGTTTGCCTGTCGATCCTGTTACCAAGGCTCTGTAATACTGAAACATTATTTTGTTTTGATTCGTTTCCCTTCCCACAAGACTCTGGCTGAAACTGTGTTTTCTTTTTGGCCAGGCAGACTTCTGCAGACTTGTCATTTTCTGCACACTGGATCCCTGCTTTATGCTTGACCAGAGGAAAGCAGCAATGCCTGAGTCATGGCTGCTGAGTGTCCTTTCGCACTCTGTGATTTCCCTGGGAGTCTCTTATCCTCCATAACCTTGTGGTTTCCTGGCTTGATGAATTTTGTCATGAATGAGAAAAAGAGCATCATTTGGATATGTCAAAATATAGACTTGCTTTTCTATTGCTTAGACCAGTTATGATTTATGCTGAATAACTTTCCATTGTAGAAGATTCAATTTCGCTAGTTAATGCAACATAGATGTTATAACTTCTGTTGCCTTTTATTAAGTATTTTAAAAGTTATTCCTGTATTTCTTTAGAAAATATTTGTTGAGTATCTGTGATGTGTCAGACTTTGTAACAGGTGCTTGGGATATGAAGTTTAAAGACAGAGTCCCTCATAGTCTACTTGAGGAGTCAACCAAATGCTGTGACGGAGGGATGTATGAACTGCTGTGATGACTTGTAGGGAGGACACCTATCCAAACATGGAACAGGGGCAGTGAGTGGGGAGGGAGGTCTCTGAGATGGCCGGGCCATATGTGATGTGTCTTTGTATCATTATACTCCCAGAACAGCAAGTGAATTCTGTTAATGTTTGATGTTAAGCACAGGCTACATTGAGCCTTGCATTGCCTTCAAAGCACATACAAGTTAGCCTCCGGGAGAAGAAGGATGGGTGGGAGGAGAGCAGAAGTCTGGGGCCTGCTGTGTCTAAAGGAGAACATATGCTCAGAGGTGTGGTTGAGCGGGGCTCAACCACTAGCGCCTGAGAATGACTGCAGAGCTGGTTCACAGAGGTGGAGAGGGAGTGCAGGGAGAGTGGGTAGGGGTCAGCTTGTGCCAGACTTTATAACTGATGCTAAGGAGTTTGCATTTCTCTGGAATCTGATGGAGTGCCATTTGAGGAGATTTAGCAGGGAATTGACAGGATAATATATGCCTTTCATAGAAATTATTTTGGGAGGATGGGGAGTGAGATGGGGCAGAGAAACCTGTAAGGAGTGATCATGACATCCCAGGAGAACAGTGATGGGAACCTAGAACCATTTAGGAAAAAAAAAAAACTCAAATGCTGACCTTGTACCACATAACAAAATAAAATTTAGAGTCATTAAAGATATCAATGTAAAAATAAAATAGTAGGGAGAAATATAGGAGAATTTTTTTGTATCTTGGGGATTGAGAAGAATTTCTTTTCTTTTCTTTTCTTTTCTTTTTTTTTTTTTGAGACAATGTCTCACTCTGTCACCCAGGCTAGAATGCAGAGGCTCAACCATAGCTCACCTGCAACCTCAAACTTCTGGGCTTTAGGGATCCTCCTGTCTCAGCCTCCCTAATAGCTGGGACTATGGGCGCATGCCACCATGCCCAGCTCATTTTTTAAAAAAATTTTGCATACGGTGGGGTCTTGCAATTTTGCCCAGGGTAGTCATGAACTTGAGAAGACCTTTTTAAGCATGAGATCAAAGGCCTAAATATAACAAAAATAAGTATTTGACTGTGCATACTGTGATAGGTGCTAGAGAAATGTGGATTAGTAGACTGGATTTGTTTTTTAAGAGTTTAAGATATAGAGAAAGATAAGGAAACAAAATATTCCAAATGCCTTGGGCTAAGAGCTAAGTTGGAGTTAAGGAAATGGTTCAGCTGGAACCTATAGGAGGAAATGCCAGGGTTTGCTTGGCAGTAGACAGGGGAGGCTTGGCAAGGCAGAAAATGAGGTAAATCTTGATGTAGGATCTGTCAGGTGGTTTGTCTCCAAATTTGGGAGACAAAACATTTTAGATAGAGGGCACAGCTTGTGTGAAGGTGGAAGACAGTTCATTTGGTATTTTTGGTGTGTAAAGTGCAAGATTGGAATGGGCAAGACATAGGGTCAGGAAGTGCTGAAGTTGAGGTTGGAGACAGAGATGAGAGGCAGATACAAAGGGTCTTAATTTTATCCTATAGACCAGTGCCATCAGTAGAGCTTTCTGTGGTGGTGGAAATGCTCTGTTCTGTGCTGTCCAATATGGCAGCCACTGTTGAGCATGTGAAATCTAACTAGTGCAACTGAAGAGCTGAATTTTTAATTTGTGTCTAATATTAATTAAATAACCACTACAGCTAGTGGCTACCATATTGGACAGTGAAACTATAGACAATATGGGGTCATTGAGAATTTCTTTGTAGGGAAATCATATAATCATATTTTAGAAAGGCAGGAAGAAAATCAAGATTTATCGAGAGCCCACTGCTTTAGATACTGTCCTAGGTGTTGTGGTATGTACTGAGTCACTTAATTCTCACAACTTTAAGATATAGGGGGCATGGTATTTCCATTTTACAGATAAGAAAACTCAGTAAGAATAAGTTATTTGTCTAAGGTCACAAAGCCAGTAAATGAGAGAATTTTTAAATTTAACTTCCTATTCCTGGCAATGTTTTTAGTACACTTTTATTAATACATTTTATTTTTTAGAGGATTTTTAGGTTCCCAGCAAAATTGAGTGAAAAGTACAGAGTTCCCATATACCCTGTGTCCCCATACATGAAGAATCTCCCCTGTTCTCAATCTCCCCTGTTCTGCCCCATCATGGCACATTTGTTACATTCAGTGAACCTGCAATGACATATCATTGTCGCCCAAAGTTCACTCTTAGTGTTGTACATTCTGTGGGTTTAAAAAATTTGTATAATGACATGTATCCATGTCAGTAGTAGTAGTATACAGAATAGTTTCACTGCCCTGAAAATCCTCTGTGCTCTGCCTATTCATCCCTCCCCTCCCCCAAACCCTGGAAGGGATTCATCTTTTTACTGTCTCCATAGTTTTGCCTTTTCCAGAATGTCATATAGTTGGAATCGTATTGTATGTAGCCTTTCAGATTGGCTTCTTTCACTAAGTAATGTGCATATCTAAGTTTGCTTCGTGTCTTTTCATGGCTTGATATTAAATAGTTCATTTCCTTTTAGTGCTGAATAGTACTCCACTGTCTAGATGTACCACAGTTTATTTATCCATTCACCTACTGAAGAACATCTTGGTTGCTTCCAAGTTTTGGCAATTATGAATAAAGCTGCTATGAATGTCCATGTGCAGGTTTTTGTGTGGATGTAAGTTTTGAGTTCATTTGGGTAAATACCAAGGAGTGCAATTGCTGGATCGTATGGTTAGAGTAGGGGTCCCTAACCTTTTAAGCACCAGAGACCAGTTTCATGGAAGACAGTTTTTCCATGGACGGAGTGAGCGGGGAGGGGAGAAGACGGAGCTCTGTGGTCCGATTCCTAACAGTCCACAGACTGGTACCAGTCCATGGCCCAGGAGTTGGGGACTGCACAGTTAGAGTATGTTTAGTTTAGTAAAAAAATGCCACTGCCACACTGTCTTCCAAAGAGGCTATACCATTTTGCATTCCTACCAGCAATGAATGAAAGTTCTTGTTTCTGCACATCCTTACCAGTATTTGGTATTATCAGTGTTTTGGATTTTGGTCATTAATAGATTTAAGTGATATCTCACTGTTGTCTTAATTTGCAATTCCCTAATGACATATAGTGCTAAAAATCTTTTCATCTATGCTTATTCGCCATCTGTTTTTATCTTTTTTGTGAGGTGTATGTTTAGGTATTTTGCCCAATTTTTAATTGTGTTGTTTGTTTTCTTATTGTTGAGTTATTTCTTCATATTTTATATCTGAGGTAAATCTAAGAGGATCACCTTATTAGAAAAGAAGAGTATCCCTTGATAGCCAAGCTGGGAGCTGCTTACATCTCACATTGAACATAAGCAATTTTACCAAACATGAACGTTAGACAAGGCCACTCTATGACTGTAATGATAGGAGGAAAAACAACCTACTCTGTAATCATCCTTAAACACAGACAAAAGCAAGAACGTGGTACAAACCACGAAAATGACCAACATCCCCCTCTCCATGCAAACATGACTGCTGTTGCTCTTTTACCAATTGCAGATTTAGCGTCGCTCCATTCCTAATGCCTCCTGGATAAAAATGAAGATATCAACCAGCCCCTCCCAATGCCCTCTTACTGAGCTGCCTCCCAGTTCCCCATGGGGTTTTGTCTCCCTTGTTGCCCATAGTTCCAATAAACCTAACCTTGTTTAACTGCAGGTTGGTCCTGGTGGTCTTTGGTGATGGGCAAAGATCAGTCAACAAAAATCAAAGCAAAACAAATACTATGGCAACGATTTTAGTAGGTCACTCCTTAATGGTAATGTTTTAAATGATTAATTTACCTTTAGCAATAAACAGTAAAAAATTACATAACTTATGGGGAAGCCAAATAGCATCATGAATCTTACCATAAAAGAAAGATGTCCAGAAAATATTGTGATGCCATGACAGGCAGGACTTTGTTTTGTTGTCTTTATAACAATTTCCCTTCCTTTCTGTCTCTCAGGGATCATGTCGGACCACCAGTTTGGTAACCAGTTTATGTGCAGCGTGGTGGCCTCTCATGTGAGTCATCTGCCCACAACCAACCTCAGCTTCGTCTGGATTGCTCCCCCTGCGGGCACAGGCTGTGTGAATTTCATGTAAGTACCCAAGCGTCTGTGACACATACAGAAGGCAAATACTTACAACCTTTCATGGGGTTACACATAGGGCAACTGTTTAAATGTATTATTTTGACAGGTTTGACCTTAATTAAAGCCACTAATTTTGGTGTCAAAAAAGATCAAAACTGTTTTTTTTCAAAGTAACTTGTTTTTGCATATTTATTTATACCTCTAAAGTTCTAAGTTGGATTTTAGCTGACAAAAACACAACAAGTTAAAAGTAAGTGAGTGGAGGGGGGGGAGCAGGGTGTGGAGAATGGAGGGAAGTTGTTCAAAGGATACCACATTTCAGTTAGGAGAAATAAATTTGGAGATCTATTGCACAGCATGGTAACTCTAGTTAATAATAATGTATTATATATTTCAAAATTTAAACATTTTTATTAAAAAATGGTAAGTATGTGAAGTGATGGATATGCTAATTTGCTTGTTTTAATCATTCCACAATGTAAACATACATCAAAACATCCCATTGTACTCCATAAATATATCTATAATTATTATTTGTCAATTTAAAAAAATACATATAATTCAGGGTAATTGGAAAATAAGTGTTCAGAAAATAAGATGAAAACAGGTACAAAAAAGGCTATAAGGCTTCATCCACTTTTTGGAAGACCACAAATTTAGCTTTGAGTGTTCCGGCCATTAGTGTCAATTAGGAAGTGTGATTGGTTGGGAGATTCATGGTGGCTAGAAGTCAGGTGCTCTATAGAAACCTAAGGACTGTCTCATGTGCATCGTTAAGAGAAAACTGGGGAATGTAGTGAGCGATGCCCTCAACAGCATCCTTAGATAAACACTGCACTATGGCCACAAGGCTGTGACTTATGACATCTCTCAATACAGACTATACTCTACTCCTACCCCAGAGTCACCACTCCCCATCCTTCTTATTCAGCTTTTTCATAACATTTTTTTTTACTTCACTTATTTAATTACATGCATTGTTAATCATTTGTTTCTTCTCACTAAAATGCAAGCTCCTTGAAGGCAAGAATTTTTTGTTTTGTTCACTAATTTGCTGCATAGAACAGTCCCTGGCATACAGTAAGCACTTACTAAATATTTTTTTCAATGGATGAGTAGGCCAATGGTAGAATGTCTAAGGCAGTTCAGAAATAACTGTTCTATGGGCAGTCAAGCAAAATGGAGCTGGAAGTTATCCTGAATTATTTTCTCTTCCAACCTCCAGCTCAGGCAACAAAATCCTATATAGCCTATATAGCCAGAATTTACCACTGCCTTTTCTTCCCTCTGGATAACACACAGTTCAGTGCCAGGGATATTTATGGCTCCCACATCACTGATTATATATTCTTTCTGCCCATCCTCTGGGTTACCCAGGCTGCCAACATCAGATTCATCCCACATAGCTGGTTGACATTTAATCCCATCATTTTCTCCCTCAGAAAGTTTTTTATACCTTTTCTTTCCAGTATCTCTTGCTAAGATGATTGTAGTATCTTTCTAATTGATCTGCTCACCTCCAGCCTACTTTTCCTCTAGTCCATCTTATGTATTCGTTGTCCAGTTAATCTTCTGAAGGTACTACCTTGATCTCTCAAAATTTGGCTAAGCCTAAAACTCCTTTTTGAAGACCAGGCCTTTGGCATGGGTTTGAAGGCCTTTCCCAATATTGCTGCTTGTCTTCTCTCTTATCCCCTGTGGCATATGCCTCCTGATAAAGCACGAACTGCAGGACTTCCCAAACATTCTGTGACTTTCTTCCTTTCTCTATGCATTTCCCTTGGCCTGGAATGCTTTTTTCTGTCAATCCCAATTGTTAAAATCTTACCTATTCTTCAATACCTGTTTAAAATACCAACTCTTCTGTAAAACCTGCCATGGTGTCAACAACAAAAGGGATATGCATTGTCACATTTTGCTTGTTACTCTAGCATAGTGCTGATTGTATTTTACTATATACTTGAGTCAATTTCTTTTCAATTAGATTAGATTGGACAGGGACAAATTCTTATTTCTTTTTTGAATCTCCCATATTTGGTGCAGTGTCTCATACATTGATATCAGGGAAAATGTCCCCTGAATTATATGGTGTTCAGTGTTGTCATTCCTTTAGTTTAATAGTGATCCCTAACTCGTTTTTTCATGCTTGCTTTTACTCATATTGGCACTTGCAGAGATAATTTAAGTTCTTGCCATACATAACTTCCTAATTTAAAATAAGGATGACTTTTTTGAAAGATAAAACACAAAATAAATCTATGTCAGCAATATAGAACTGCCTCCTTCCAAACAGAGATAGTTGTTTAGTTAAATCTGTTTAAAAATGATATTTGATGGCTTATGATCTCACTGTTTCTGGGATATGAAACTCTTTTTTTCTCAGGAATAATGGAGATATTTTAAGTCTTAACTCTAGTTTGTTCTTAGCAGTTGGTCAGAAAAATCAAGTTTGGTCTAAAGTAATTTTTCCTTACTGCAAAGAAGTTTACACACCCTCCCTTGTATTTCCCAATAAAATTTTGTTGATATAATTTGTACTTTTTAACATTCTTGACAAACAGGCTTAAGTCTATTTGTTTTAAGCCATGATAATGTTGAATGTTAAGCTGCTTCCTACCTTGGCAAAATGCTTTTGTTGATCTCTTTTACTGATCAGTTTGTGAGAGAGTACAGGAAAAGTGAGGATTGAATGTGGAGCACTGAAACAAGTTATTTGAAATATTCTCAACTAGGGTCTTGCAATTTCCTACCTTTATTCCTACTCAGTATTTATTGTGTGTTGAGTAGAGTTACATATAA
The DNA here is from genome assembly GCA_008086735.1 of Cheirogaleus medius. Taxonomy (NCBI): domain Eukaryota; kingdom Metazoa; phylum Chordata; class Mammalia; order Primates; family Cheirogaleidae; genus Cheirogaleus; species Cheirogaleus medius. The sequence continues at coordinate 35,897,662 of VBSM01003176.1, forward strand.
GAGTTAGTATTTGTAATTAGTAAGTGCCCAGAAATACTTGAAGGGGATTGCTAATATTTAACATTAATTTTAAGTGTTAAAGAAAAACTAAATCACACAAAAACTTATGGCATTTGAAGGTAAATATACCATGATTCTCTTTTCTTTTTAACCTTGTAAGTTAAGTTGTTCACTTTTAAAGTAGGGGCGGGGGAGAGGATTATTTCTTAGAAATTAAACTTCAGCCATGCTTATATGCTTTTGTGATACATTCTGTATAACTTTTTAATGTCATTAGTTAATTCATATTGTTATTTAATTTTTAACATACTTGTTTTCTTTTTCTAATTGAATTTTAAATCCCCCAAGGTCAGGGACTGTGTATAATAGTTTTTACATACCTAACTGTTTCTAACACTGAACTATATAGACAATAAAAGGCTCTCAGTAAATATTTTTAATAGCTAATGATAATATTATACTTCACTGATTCTAAGATACAGATTTCCTTTTTTACATTATGGGATCTCAGAAGTAGGGTTGCATTTTACATTTGATGGCATCCTACAGTTACAATTGGCAGCATTTGCTTTACTTCTTAATATCTTACAGTTGACGGTGTGTTGTATTTGAAAAAAATCCAGCAACTAACATTTTTCATTTACCCATGTACATGGTCCTCCTAAAACTGGCCACAGAATTGACACTACACCCAATTCTGTTATATAATCTCATGTTAGTAAGTTAATGTATGATGCAAACTCTGATTTTAAAACCCAGTTACCTATTTAAAATCCCTTTTTTTTTAAAAGAAAATCCTATACCAAGAATTATGGAACATTTGAACTGAAATTCAAGGCAATTATATACATATTGTGTGTCCCTTTCTCAGTGAAGAGTAAGTGGCATGCTGTCTGAATAAACCATGTTTTATTGGTAAACCACTTAGCTGCATAGTCATTTCAGCTGTGTGTTTACTGACTTCCTTGTTAAAAATAAGCAAGTGAGAGACATAGAGGAGAGATGCCATGAGGATAAAATGCTGGCTGTAATGGTACAGATGTAGAAAATGGGCTAGAGTTATTTTTATTGTTATTTTTATGACACCTGTTGATAACTTTTATGTTTTAAGTTGTAATTTTGCTTTAAGATTTGCTTAGTATCCACATCTTATGGAAGTACAGTTTGTCTTTACTTTTATATTTGATTGAAGTCTTCAGTGACTAGTAGACCTCAAGTTAAAAGAGGTACTTAATTATCCCAACTTCTTGGATATAAATCCCCTTCCCCTAAAAATTCCCAAGGAGAGGGGAGAGACAGGGAGGGAAGGAGAGGGAAAAAGAAAGAGGAAGAGGAAGAAGAGAAGGGGAGAGGGGCAAAGGTAGGGACAGGGGGAAGGAGGGAAGAAGAGAAAGGAGGAGGAAAGGAAGGAAGGATCAAAAGAAGGAAGTAAGGAATTCTCTAAGCCATCTAACTCTAAAAGTTAGTGAGAAACTACCAGGGAAAGGAAGTTGTAAAGTAGCAACTACAATATTAAAAATGTTTTTGAAAATTTACATTGCTCCAGCCACTGTTCTAAATAGTTTCCCTCTTTTAATCCATTTAATCCAAGTAAAATAGGTACTGTTATTATCTCAGTTTACAGATGGGGGAATTGAAGGACAGAGATATTAAATAACTTTCTTAAGGTAACTTACCTGGTGAGTGACACAATCTGATTTCAAAGCAGGTGATTTTTGCCACTTCACTACAGTTGCCCTTAGAATGATGACTTGTCTATTTTGTTGTGGTAAAATACACATGATATTGATACAATGAAAATTAAATAGAGTTTACAGTGTAGTATAAGAATCTTTTTATTTTTTCAAGTGGCCAACATATGTTTTCTATCTACATTTTGAAATCTGTCTCTATATGGGATATAATGCTATCTAATTCATTTGAATATTGAAAGGCACCACTATAAAATTCTGACATGTGGAGAACACACTGGACTAAGGTGTCAAACATGAGTTTGATCTTGATATGTATGATGTAGGTCCATTCTTTGGATGTTGATTTTATGCTCTCCCTTGTCACAAGGGTACTTCCTATAGGGAATGTGTGAATTAGAGGCAAAATTCATCACAATTAGATTTAGGTTTAACTGGACAGAGATGCTGTCATAATAGTAGAGTAAAAATGGAACATTGAAGAGGATCAGATTTGTGCCTAAATTAGTGATTATTTAACCTTATGTGAATTTCCTCAAAACTGAAAACAGAATGAACCAAGCAGTATTCTATTTAAGATACGGAGCATTGACAAAGAATGAACTCAGGTTAGCAAAGAGGAACACAGGAGGACTGTGTTTGAACATTTGATGTTTTAAAGGACGTGTCTCCTAGAGGGATCATTTTCTTGAAGTACACTAAACAAGAAGAAGAAAAAATCATTTTAAAAATTGAAGACACAAGCAGTTTCTGAACCCCTTCAGACTCAAAATGATACAGAGTGAGAGATTTGAAGTGCTGTTTTGAGTGTATCTCAGATGCCTTTAATTTTTGATGAGAGCCATTCCAGTCTATCTGGGGGATTCTTCAGAAAAGATAGCGTGGTCACCCACTTACTTCTGTCTGTCAGAAGGAAACATCACAGAGGTTTTACTTCCTTACTTAAACATTTGAAGTAAAACTGGAGACTCACCCATGGGTATGTTTATTGGGCGTGCATTCACACCTATAGATCAGGATGCTAACAACTGATACATGTAAATGTTATTTTACTTTCTGGATTATACATAGCTTACTACAAAAATAAATTACTTCTCATGTAAGCCTGAAATGATTGTGTCCACACTGTTAGATAAAACCAGATGTGCTATTTTCCAGAGGTGGAATTTCATCTATCTCTTAAATAGTAAGTCTGTTATTTTTTCTGATGATCTAGTTTCTCTTTTTAACAAACATTTCCCAACTTGAGACAATTATATAAGGGCTGCTCAAAAATGTACCTCTTAATGACAGGATAAAAAAATATTATCTATCCTTAAAGGTAAATAACTAGGAGCCTAACTGATAATTCTCACTTCCTCTTAGGTCCCTGCTTTTCATCAAAGTTAAATAACCAATTAGGCTTGGACAAGGAGGCAGTGTAAGTTCAGGGACTAATGTGTGTTCTTATATATCAACACTTTGGCAAATGAGGTCAGAATGCTTCCTTGGAATTTATTTTTAATTTTAGGGAGTGTGGTTGAGATAATATGTCCATAAATCTCCAAGAAGTCTTGAAGAAATTATTTTTATTAAACAACATATATATTTTAATTTAACAGATATTCAAAAAGAAAACTACTCCCTTCATTTCCCCTTCTCTCTTTTCTCCCTTCCTGTGCCTCCTCCTTCTAGGAAGTCACAGTGTAAACAGCACAGGTTATATTAGGGCAATCTACTGGAGTCTCCACTAGGAAATTTCTTTGCACCAAAATGATAAGTCCATCAGAGAAGTTGAACTGCTTTACAGTGGGAAAATTTTCTATTTCAGTAATAAAATATTTTTAACCAGGTTCCCAAGATGGACCTGCTTCCCTGGAATTCTATCCCATAGCAAATAGTTGCATTAGTGAATTTGTTCTTTTTTAAAATCTCTGCTTTTTTTTTTCTTTTTAGACAGAAATGTTAGTTTTTTCCTAATGTTGACTCTAGAAGCAAAAAAAAAAAAAAAAAAAAAAAAAAAAAAAAAAAAAAAAGTCCTATGGCAAAACCGCCTCTTACCTTCTTCTTTTCCTTTCATGTAATGGTGTGAGAACTTGAGGAAGGCACTCAAGTAAATGGGCTGAAGTTTGGAATCCACAAAATGCTCCTTATTACAAGGCCTTGTGGTCTAGATGGGATTACTACTGTACTTGGCACTTCTTATTTGAAAAACCACATGGAACATTTGTGAGAGCAAAAAGACCAAAATCAACAAATTTAAAAGCTTTATGTGTTACAATTATTAGAAGTTCTCTAAACCAAATAGAAATTTTCTAACTGAGATATGGGCAGAGATTTGGGTTATTTTTCTATTAATAGAATTGATTAAACCACTTTTAGAAGCCCTAAGTGTGAAATTTCATTTTTCCAAACTGCCCACACAGTCAAATAGTGATGACAAAGATGTCTGAGAAATAGGTGAATAAGTTTTTCCCATGGCAGCAACAACTCCATGGTTTGCCAATATAGTCACTTGGATAATATATACTAGCAGCAGCATAATATAAAGGTCTGATTTTAGTAAATCTTTGAATATTAAGGCATTATTAAAAGCATGAAATAAAATTTTGATTGTTTCTTCCAGATAAGAATTTTTTAAAGAACTTATTTTGTCCTCTATGACCTATTTGGATTTATACATGTTATGTACACACACACTCTCTCTCATGTATGTATACACACGTACACATTGTTTTAGTCCCTTTTGTGCTGCTTTTACCGAATACCTGAGACTGAATAATTTATAAACAATAGAGATTCATTTGTTCCATGGTTCTGGAGACTGGGATGTCCAAGATCAAGGGGCCACATCTAGTGAGGACCTTCTTATTGTGTTATAACATGGCAGAAGACATCATGTGGCAAAACATGCATGCCCAAGTGTGGAGGGGGACCAAACTCATCCTTTCTTCAGGAACCCACTGCCAAGTTACCTAACCCACCCGCAATAATGGCATTAATCCATTCTTGAGGGCAGAGTCCTCATGACCTAATCACCTCTTAAAGGTCCCACCTCTCAATACTGCTGCATTGAGGATTAAGTTTCCAACACATGAACTTTGACACATTCAAACCATAGCACAGAAATATACATACACACACACGCATATTGTAAAATTTGTTTAGAGCTGTTCTTTCTAACATGGTAGCTATAAGCCATATGTGGCTATTGAAGTTTAAATTAATTAAAATTAAGTAAAATAAAAAATTCAGTTTGTCAGTTTTACTAGCCACATTTCAAGTTCTCAATAGTCATATAGGGCTAATGACTATTACATTGGACAGCACAAATGTAGAACATTTCCATCCTTACTGAAAGTTGTATTGTATAGCATGGGTTTAAAGAATCTGCTGAATTATATTTTCCTCTAATGTTACCTTGACATTTACAGTGCATAACCATGCACTTCAAAGGACATATAGAAAGAATAAAGCAAAACTAAGGTTTTGAAATTATCATGTGAACTTGAACCATCATAACTTCTAACCTCAATAAGTAAAACAGTTTTATGTAAAGAGCTGGTTAGCTCATTGTTCATTTTAGTTTTATTTGCCACTGCAGCAGTTTCTGTGGTCTTTAACTTTATGGGCAGTGGTCAGCCAAGTATGACAGGTGAGAATTGCCTCTGGTTCCCATCTCTTACAGTGCTCAGGGCTTAGTGCTGCTGGTTGGCCGCCTTGGGCCAAGGCACGTCTCCTCATCTTGCCCCATCCCTGGATCTCAGCCCCTGCTCCCACCCTACCAATCCCCTCTTACCCTCTGCCACAAGGTTTTAGATTCTGCACCTTTTCAAATCTTCCCTTACTCCATGAAAACTTATTGCCTTGTGCTTAATGTTTAAGATTAGCTGCTCTGAAAGACTGACCATTGTTAATATAAAAATGAGCAGTAATGGAATTAGAACTACCATTTGATGATGATGATGATAATAACAATAGCAGCAAAAGCATCAACTTCCATTTATTGAGAACCTGTGTACCAGGAAGCCCACTAAGTTCTTTTACTCTTCCCAAACCGCCTATTATTGAAGGCAGAGCTTGAAGAGCTCACAGAGACAGGTCTGTTTCGATTCAAAACTTGTCCTTTAAACCACCATCCTATACTCCCACTCTATATCATTTTTAAAAATGGTATTTATGAAGATAGTATTACATCTTGGGAGATGCTGGAATATTAAGTGACAAAACGTAAAAATATTTGTTTCTGTGATACAATTTCAAACACATTAAAATTTTGTGGATGCCATGATTTCTGGCATCATGGAAGACTGAGCTGGCATGGTAGAACTCCTTCTCACTGAAGTCATATAGAAACTCTAGCTGAGATAGAGCAAACACTTAAAAAAATATATATAAAACTAGTTTGAAAGAAAGTGAAAACACCAGTTACCTAAAGAAAGGAGAGCTATCAAAGCTGGATCAAGAAGTGGGAGCTGACATTATGGTGGCCTACAAGTACTTTAAACCTGGATTTAGGTCCTGGGCCTGAGATTTTCACCTATGTGGGGCCTGGGGCTATAGTCATGATCTCCTTCAAAGGCCACAGGAGATAGGAAAGGAGAGAGAGCTAGAACTGGGCTTATTGCACAAAGCCTAGAGCCTCAAAGTGTTATCCAGCCCTGCCTGGGAACATGGCAAAGAAGCTTGTCACCTGACTGGAGACTTTGGTCACTTATAAGAAACTTATAAGTCACTCATAAGAAACTAAAACTGTATGAGGAGTGTGGCTTTACATTACTAACTTGTGCAGAATACCAAGTTAAGAAATTAACATCTAATAGATGTTTTAGGAGAAAATAGAAAGAATAAGAAGAGGCAAATGTGAAGAGATAATGGTGGAGAATTTTCTAGAACTAAGGAAGATGTGCGTCTTTTCTGTCTAAGCAAGGTAAATAAAATAAATTAGCACGGATATAGATTATGGTGAAACATCAGAATATCAAAGAGAAAATGTCAAAGGCAACCAAAGAAAAAAGATTACCTATAAATTTAGTCTGGCAGTGGTCTTCTCATCAGCAACAAGAGATGCCAGATGACAGTGGCATCGTATCTTCAACGTAGTGAAGGAAAATAATTATTATCCTAGAATTTTATACCTAGATAAAGTATTAGTCAAGTGTGAAAACAAAAATTTTTTTAAAAAATAAAGTTTGATATTTTTACCAAAATGAAAATGCACACAGACATTAAAAGCAAGTTTTTAAAGGATATGCTTCAGTAAAAAGAAAAACTCAGAAGAAAGGTAAAAGTTGTATGATACAAGAAATTACGATGTGATGCAATAATTAATGGTGAGCAAAGAAATCAGTATCTTGAGGCCGGGCGTGGTGGCTCACGCCTATAATCCTAGCTCTCTGGGAGGCCGAGGCAGGCGGATCGCTCAAGGTCAGGAGTTCGAAACCAGCCTGAGCAAGAGCGAGACCCTGTCTCTACTATAAATAGAAATAAACTAATTGGTCAGCTAAAATATATTTAGAAAAAATTAGCCAGGCATGGTGGCACATGCCTGTAGTCCCAGCTACTCGGGAGGCTGAGGCAGAAGGATCACTCGAGCCCAGGAGTTTGAGGTTGCTGTGAGCTAGGCTGACGCCGCAGCAATCTAGCGCGGGCAACAGAGTGAGACTCTGTCTCAAAAAAAAAAAAAAAAAAATTAGTATCTTAGAAACACTAAGCATTGGATATGCAAATTAATTTACATATAAAATATATACCAATAACTATTTTAGGATAGAATTTAAAGACAATGCATAAGTAAAATTCTAAGCAACATTTGTGTATAAGTTGGGGAAGGAAGAATCAGTATTAAGGTTTTCTGATGTTTTCAAATTCTTTTGCAAGAAGGTTGTAAGCTTAGTTAAGGATGATTGGTAAAGACATAAATGTAAAGAACAGAAATAACATAACTTCCAAATTAGGGAGGGGATGAGGAAAGAATTTTAAAAAATTCAATTAATCCATCAGAAAAAAAGGAAAAAGGCAAATTTTAAAATCATAGAAATATAAAATGTAATATAATACTAATAATCTAAATAAATCAGTAATTACAATAAATGTAAACAGATTAAATTCACCAGTTGAAACTCTGACTTTCAGAATGCAGTTTCATGGGGTGGCAGGGGCAATATATGTAACCCTAACAATATTTGTACCCCCATAATATGATGAAATAAAAGGAAAAAAAATCCAGCAATATACTGTTTCTAAGACACAAACCTAAACATAATGGCACAAAAACGTTGAAAGCAAACAGATGGGAAAAGACAGACCAGGCAAGTGCTAACCAAAAGTAAGTTGGTGTCACTATATTAATATCAGACAAAGTAAGTAAAACTTAATCATATTAAGAATAAAATTATAATTACCTAAGAAAAAAATAACTTGAATATAGACAAAGCTGAAAGAAATATGCAAAATTGAAAACTGCCTTTGAAGTGGCAGAATATTAAGTATATATTCTAATATTAATATTTCAATTACAGGTAGTATTATAAAATTGTTTAGACACAGGCATTCTTTAAGAGTTATTTGTTGAATAGATGAATGAATGTGTACATACATCAATGAAAAAAATGCATTAATATATGAATACGTCAGAAGATTACGTTAGAGAATTGGAGTTTATACTCTGCTATTTATACCTCAGGCATGTGCTGGCTTTATATTTTAATATCTTAGGTGCTCTAGAAATACTAATTTGGTCATTTACCAAAATTTTATCAATAATTAAAAATTTTGATTTGCGGTTACTTTTTCCCTACTAGTTCAAGCAACATTACGTAAATTTCTCTTCAATATTAACTCTGAAAGCTTAAATATGCTAGAATGCAAATATTTCTATTGTTTATTAAGTTAACTTAGATTTTCCTATTTTTGAATGCTATTTGTACTAACATGAAATTTAAAGGTAAATATTATTAACAATATTTTTAAATTGAAAAGCCAAGTCCATGTAAAACTTTATTGTTAGGAAATTTTTTTAAAATATCCAATTGAAACCACATATTTTCTGGAATTATAAGATAATCTCTTTAAAATGAAATCATCACATATTGATAAATCATCTTATTTAGCACTGAGAAATAAACAAAATTAATTATTTCCATCTCCATTTTAGCACCTCACATTATTAAAGTCAGATTTTTGTTACCCACATTGACAAGTCCTAAGCCGGAAACAAGAATGTGTTAGTTAAATCTCCTCCATTTATTTCCACCGTTAGTATTTATAGAAGGGATTATGAATAACACCAGCATTTTAGTTATCTGGGATGACATATATTTCAAAGAGCAATGTCCTAAATTTTACAGGAAAGATAAACAGTGAAAAGACTTCTAATTAAAAATGTACACTGTAGCTGCACAGGAGCTAAGATGGTAGGTCCCTTAATCAACCCCTGGTTTTAACTTAAGCAAATATATTGAAAGTATGGCTGTAAAGCTAAGCTACATAAGCCTTTCTTCTAAATCCGCCTGCAGGCATTAATGCTCAGATTTGAGATGGCATCCTTATTTGCTAAGTGCAAAGATGGTTACAGAAGAGCTTTTCTCACTTTGAGGATAAAAGCTAAAGTATTCTTTAATTTTGGTTACTGCCTGGCTCATCTCGGTACCATAATAGTTATTTGGCTTAAAACCAAAAAGTAGCAATACAGTACTTACATGTCTATGGATCAAAATTAGATGAAAAATTGCTGTTTCTCATCTCCAAAGCTATTTGCTGCACATTTTATAACCCTCAAGATGCCTTTTGTAATATGTGATAACAGAGCCAACTGCAGCATCTGCCTGGAAAGAGATTACTTTAATTATGGACTCAATGTCCTATTTTCTGCAAGTGATCCCCGGAGACAGGCTTCCTGCCGAAGGAGAGGTGCAAGGATGCACATTAAAGCCTACACGTCAACAGCGAAGAGGTGGATAAAGTGAGACAAGGACACCCATAAACCACCTTCATTTTCCTAGTCTGTAGTGTGATGGAAGAGTGTATAGTGATAGGTTTTTAATTATTCTAGCATCTGTTGTAATGGACTTCTGATGGTAAGGGCAAGATGAGCTTACAGAAGAGCAAAACCTTAGATAAATCTATACAGGAAAAATACTATATTAAAAATGTTTGGCATTGTTCAAACTACTGATACAATTTTTTTTACAAAGAAAAAAATCACTTTAATTTCCAAGAAAAAATTAACAATAATAAAAAAGGTTTGTTAAACATTCTTTTCTTTAAAGTTTTCCTTTCAAGTTGAAAAATATATGTGCTTTATCAGTTACTTGCTATAATATTATTAGAAAGTGAAGCTAAGTGGTTTCTTGTCAACTCCAGTTCTGGATAACACATCAAGTGCCTCATTATTAAGAATTCATTTGCCATTCAGTATAATAGAGCTGCTCATAATGAATTTCATTTAGAATCAGTGGGGATGTCTTGTGTATTTCCATGGAAATTCTTTATAATTTAACATTGATTTAACATTATGAATGGACACTTAAAAGCAAATTATTACCTTGTTCTTATTAATTACAGAATCAGACTCCTTGATTTTTTTAAAAGAATGGGTGTTTTTTTCTTTTTAAAAGCATTGCACATACATAGGGTATTTAGGATTTCATCTGATTTCTCATAAAGTATAAGCATATTTTGCATTTTTAAAAGGTGGAGGATTATAGAAGAGTAACCATGGAAATTAATTTTTAACTTCAAAAGAGGAATTTAAGGGATTTGCCATGGAATGATTTCATGTGTGGGAGGGAAAGATGGAACAGAAAAGTGTACCTACAATCATATTAGGTGAAAATATGAAGCCTTTTAAATATCATACCAACTATGGTATTCATTATTTTCTGATGTTAAAATGAAATGCCATTTCCATTTTTATACTTTGACAAAGAAATCTAAATAAATATATCTTAGGGAATTGTAAATGGTAGTATTTAACTCTAAAGCATTAAAATGAGAATTTTGATATTTCTTAGACATTTTCATTTATAATAAATGATATGCTGGAGAAATTTTTTGAAAATATGTTGAAATGGATAGTTTTACAGACTTTTGTATTTTATATCTTGTAAAACTAACAGTTAAATCTATATTATCCTTATGACACCAGAACTTATAAATAGGAGAAAGAACATAGAGTTCATTTCTGTTTAAAGATCTTGGATATTAGGCGTTAAAGCAATGTTGATGTACTTAAGGAAAAATAGAAACTTATTAAAAGAAACTAAGAACATAAATAACTGCACTAAGTCTTCAGTGAAGGGAAAATCATTCTTAATTTTTAAATTTTATATTTTGCTTTTAAAACACAGGTTTCTTTATTTCATACAATGGATCTCAGATGTACAATTAGATATTCTATACAAGTAAATTGCAAGAGAAGATTTCTGCATGGCTCATTTGGACCATGAGGAAATGACCTCTTCAAAGAGCACAGGGAACTGGAGTTTTATCTCAGAGTATTCTGTAATTTCAACATTGTATTGTATTTTGATAACTTCCAATCGAGTTTTTTAATATTAAGTTTGTAATTTAAGGGTTGTATCTGAAATATATACTTCCCCCCCACCAACTGTTTGTTTCAGACATTGTGTATTTCTAACTTGTATGTGTGTGAAAGTGTCAAGTTAATTTTTTGTTTGTTTCTGTATTTCACCTTTGAGTCAAAATGCAAAATGTCTATATTTAGAATTATAACTTTAAAGAGTGACAGTAAACCAATATATACTTCAAACAGACTCTTTTTCACATTGAAACTTCACAGTAAATAATACTTCTTTATAAATGAGTTTTAAAATAATTTTACTTTCTGATTATGAAAGCAATGCTTATATATTAAAAATATAGCTAAGCAAATACCCTGTGTATATACATATACACATTTTCACGCTGACATATGCATGCATGCACATTCATATTTATGCTATCCCAGAATAAGAACAGTAAGCATTTTGGGGTATATTTCTTTAGACATATATATGTGTTCTATTTTAGTTTTTACAAAATCGGGGCTCTACTATACATTCTGTTTTCTTATGTAGCTTTCTTTAAACCTACAATTACATTATGAATGTTTTCCCAATATGTATACATCTACAACATCATCTGACTCATATTCTATTATGCGGATGTACTATAATATATTTAATCAATCTTTTGTTTGTGGACATTTTGTTTGTTTCCAGTGTTCACTGTTACACAATTTTATGATTAAAAAAATCTTGTAGCTAATGCTCTTTGAACACTCCTAATTCTGAAAGTATATTATTTTGATATTAGAATTAAATATGAGGTCAGCCTGATAAAATGAAATGCTAAGACATATGAGTAAAACCGTATTTTGATTTTTGTACTGAGGACAGCATCACAAAGAGTAATGGTAGTTAACTAACTTTTAACAGTAATAGTTCTGTATAATAATATTTGATAATTATTCATAGGTTAAAATAAATGCCAGTTTCCTTATCGCTATTCTAATTACCTAGACATCACTTCAATTAAGAAAGCATTATCTCTCATCTTGCAATATTTTCTGTACCATTGTTGAATTTCAGTAAAGTGGAGATGGTTAATGAGTACCAGCTCCTCTTTATCCTCCACTCCCCCCTACCCTTCCCAGCCTCCAGTAACCATCATTCTGCTCTCTGTTTCCATGAGATCAATTCATTTTAATATTTAGCTCCCACGTATGAATGAGAACATGCAAGATTTGTCTTTCTATGCTTGGCTTATTTCACTTAACATAATGTTCTCCAGTTCCATCCATGTTGTTGCAAATGGCAGAATTTCATCCTTTTTGTGGCTATATAATAGTCCATTGTGTATTCATACTACAATTTCTTTATCTATTCATTCATTGGTGGACACTTAAGATTGATTCCAGATCCTGGTTATTGTGAAGAGTGCTGCAATAAACATGGTAGTGCAGATATCTTTTCAATATACTGAATTGCCCTCCTTTGGATATATACCCGTAAGTGGGATTGCTGGGTCATATGGTAGTTCTATTTTCTATTTTTCGAGGAACCTCTATACTGTTCTCCATAGTGGTTGCACTAATTTACACTCCCACCAACAGTGGATGAGGGTTCCTCTTTCTCTACATTCTCACCAGCATTCTTTATTGCCTGTGTTTTTGATAAAAGCCATTTTAACTGGAGTGAGATGATATCTCATTGTAGTTTTGGTTTGCATTTCTCTGATGACTAATGATGTTGAGCATTTTCTTATATACCTGTTGGTCATTTGTATGTCTTCTTTTGAGAAATGTCTAGTTAGATCATTTGCCTATTTTTTAATCAGATTATCTGATTTTTTCCTATCAAGTTGTTGGAGCTTATTATATGTTCTAGTTATTAATCCTTGTCAGATGGGTAGTTTGCAAATATTTTCTGCCATTCTGTGGATTGTCTCTTCACTTTGTTGATTGTTTCTTTTGCTGTGCAGAAGTTTTTTAGCTTGATGTGATCCCATTTGTCCAATTTTGCTTTGGTTGCCTGTGCTTTTGGGGTATTACACTAGAAGTTCTTGCCCAGACCAATGTCCTGAAGCATTTCCCCAATGCTTTCTTTTAATAGTTTCATAGTTTTGGGTTTTAGGTTTAAGTATTTAATTGATTTTGATTTGATTTTTGTATATGGTGGGAGATAGGGGTCCAGTTTCATTCTTCTGCATATGGTTATCCAGTTTTCCCAGCACCATAAATTGAAGAGATTATCCTCTCCCACACTGAATGTTCTTGGCACCTTTCTTGAAGATAAATTCACTATAGATGTATGGATTTATTTCCACGTTCTCTAGTCAGTTCCATTGGTCCATGTGTTTTTATGCCATTACCATGCTGTTTTGGTTATTACAGCTCTGTAGTATAATTTGAGGTCACGTAATATGATTCTTCCAGTTTTGTTCTTTTTGCTCAGGGTGGCTTTGGCTATTCTGGGTCTTTTGTGGTTCCATATAAATTTTAGGATTATTTTTTTCTCTTTCTGTGAAGAATGTCATTAGTATTTTGATGGGGATCGCATTGAATCTGTAGATTGCTTTGGGTAGTATGGACATTTCAATAATATCGATTTTTCCAATCCATGAGCATGGAATATCTTTCCATTTTTTTTGTGTCCTCTTCAATTTGTTTCATTGTTGTTTTATAGTTTTCATTATAGAGATCTTTCACTTCTTTGGTTAAATTATTCCTAGGTATCGTATTTTATTTATAGCTATTTAAATGGGATTTATTTCTTGGTTTCTTTTTCATATTGTTTGCTGTTGGTAAATAGAAATGCTACTGATTTTTGTATGTTGATTCTGTGTCCTGCAACTTTACTGAATTTGTTTATCAGTTCTGATAATTGTGGAGTCTTTATGTTTCTCTCTATATAAGATCATATCATCTGCAAACAAGGGTAATTTGACTTCTTCTTTTCCAATTTCAATGCTTTTTATTTCTTTTTCTTATCCGATTGCTTTACCTAGAACTTCCAGTTCTGTGTTGAATAACAATGGTGAAAGTGGGCATCTTGTCTTGTTCCAGATCTTAGAGAAAAGGCTTTTAGTTTTTCCCATTCAGTATGATACTAGTTGTGGGTCAGTAATATATGGTTTTTATGATATTGATGTAAGTTCCTTCTGTACCCTGTTTTTGGGGAGTTTTTATCATGAAGGGGATGTTGAATTTTATCAAATGCTTTCCCAGCATCAATTGAAATGATCATATCGTTTTTGTTCATTTGTTCTGTTGATATGATGTATCACATTGATTGATTTGCATATGATGAACCATCCTTGCATCCTTGGGATGAATCCTACTTGATCACAATAAATAATCTTTTGAATGCATTGTTGAATTTGGTTGGCTAATATTTTGCATCTATGTTCATCAGAGATATTGGCCTATATTTTCTTTTTTCTTTTCTTTCTTTTTTTTTTTTTTTTTTTTTTTTTTTTTTTTTTTTTTTTTTTTTTTTTTTTTTGCTGTGTCTTTTTCTAGTTTTGGTATAGGGGGTGATATAGGCCTCATATAGCAAGTTTGGGAGTATTCCCTCCTCGATATTTTGGAATAGTTTGAGGAGGATTGGTATTAGTAGTTTTTGAATGCTTGGTAGAATTTAGCAGTGAAGCCATTGGATCCTGGGCTTTTCTTTGATGAGAGACTTTTTATTACTGCTTCTATCTCATTACTTATTATTGGTTTATTCAGGTTTTGGATTTCATCCTGGTTCGATCATGGTAGGTTGTATATGTCTAGCAATTTATCCATTTCTTCTAGGTTTTCCAATTTATTGGCATGTAGTTGCTCGTAGTAGTGTGTAATGATCCTTTGGATTTCTACAGTATCAGTTGTAATGGTCACTTTTTTCATCTCTGATTTTATTTATTTGAGTCTTCTCTCTTTTTTTCTTAGTCTGGATAATGGTGTATCAATTTTGTTTATCTTTTCAAAATAGTAACGTTTTGTTGGTCTTTTGTATTAATTTGTTTCAATTTCATTTATTTCTGCTCTGATCTGTATTATTTCTGTTTCCTGGCACTAATTTTGGGTTTGGTTTGCTTTTGTTTTTCTAATTCTTTGAGCTGTATGTGTAGGTTGTTTATTAGAAGCTTTTCTACTTTTTTGATATAGGTGCTTATTGCTATAAATTTTCCTCTTATTACTGCTTTTTTCTGTATCCCACAGGTTTTGATATGTTGTCCTTTCATTTTCATTTGTTTTGAAAATTTTTTAAATTTCTTTCTTAATCTCTTCATTGACCCACTGATCATTCAGGAGCATATTGTTTAATTTCTATGTGTTTGTATATTTTCCAGTGTTCATCTCAGTATTTATTTCTAATTTTATTCCATTGTGGTCAGAGAAAATACTTGGTAAGATTTCAGGTTTTTTTTAGTTTTTTAACACTTGTTTTAAGATCATATGATCTATCCTTGGGAATGATTCATGAGCTGAGGAGAAGAACATGTATTCTACAGCTGTTGGATGAAATATTCTGTAAATATCTATTAGGTCCATTTGGTTTATAATGTAGATTAAGTCCAATGTTTCTTTGATGACTTTCTGTCTGTATGATCTGTCCAATGCTGAAAGTGGAGTGTTGAGGTCTCCAAAAATTTTCGTATTAGAGTCTGTTTCTCTCTTTAGCTCTGATAATATTTGCTTTATATCTGGGTGTTCCAGTGTTGAGTGCATATATATTTAGAATTGTTATATTCTCTTAGTGAATCAACCACTTTATCAGTATATAATGACCTTCTTTCTCCCTTTTTATAATTTTTGTATTGATTTCTATTTTATCTGATAGCAGTATAGCTACTCCTGCTTTTTCTTGGTTTCCGTTTGCATAGAATATTTTTTTCCATCCCTTTATCTTCAGTCTGTATGTGTCTTTATAAGTGAAGTGTGTTTCTTGAAGACAACATATTCTTGGCTCTTGCTTTTTATCCATTCCACCACTCCACTCTATGTCTTTTGATTGGATAGTGTAGTCCGTTCACATTCAGTATTGTTATTGACTAGTAAGGACTTATTACTGCTATGTTGTTATTTTATTTCTGGTTGTTTTGTGGTCCTCTTTTTCTTTCTTCCTTCCTGTTTTCCTTTGTTAAAAGTGATTTTTCTCTGGTAGTGAGTTTTAATTCTTTGCTTTTTATTTTTTGTGTATCTATTGTACATTTTTTGATTAGAGGTTATCATGAGGCCTGCAAAAAACATTTAATTACCAGTTATTTTAAACATATGACAACTATTCTTACAAACAAGCAAATAAATAAGCAAAGAGAAATCTAACAGAAATTCAACCTTTTAACTCTATCCCTTCCCCTTGCTTTTTAACTTTTTGTTGTTTCCATCCATCTCTTTTTTTTTTTTTTTTTTTTTGAGACAGAGTCTCACTCTGTTGCCCGGGCTAGAATGAGTGCCGTGGCATCTCCATCCATCTCTTTTTATACTGTTTATCTCTCAAAAAATTGTTGTAGTTATTTTTGGTAAGTTTGTCTTTTAGTCTTCCTACTCAAGATATAAGTAGTTTATACACAATTACAGTGATAGAGTATTCTGTGTTTGTGTCCTTACTGTTACCAATTGCTTGTATACCTGCAGATGATTTCTTATTGTTCATGAACATCCTTGTCTTTCAGATTGAAGGACTTCTTTTAGCATTTCATGTTGGACAGGTCTGGTGTTGATGAAAACCTCAGCTTTTGTTTGTCTGGGAAAGTCTTTATTTCTCCTTCATGTTTGAAAGATATTTTTGTAGAATATAATATTCTGGGGTTAAGGTTCTTTTCACTATATCATGCCTCTCTCTCCTGGCCTGTAAGGTTTCCACTAAGAAGTCTGCTGCCAGATGTACTAGAGCTCCTTTATCAGTTGTTTTTTTTCTTTTTTCTTGCTTCCCTTAGGACCTTTTCTTTATCCACAACCTTTGGGAGCTTTATTATTAAATGCACTGAGGTAGTCTTGTTTAGGTTAAATCTGCTTGCTGTTGACCTTCTTATACTTGAATATTGGTATCTTTCTCTCGGTTTGGAAAGTTCTCTCTTATTATTTCTTTGAATAAACTTTTACCCCAATCTTGACTCCTCTTTAAGGCCAATAACTCTCAGATTTGCCCTTTTGAAGATATTTTATAGATCTTGTAGGCATGTTTCATTCTCTTTTATTCTTTTTTATCTTTTGATTGTGTATTTTCTAATAGCCTATCTTCAAGCTCAGTAATTCTTTCTTCTCCTTGGTCAATTCTGCTGTTGAGAGACTCTGATGCATTTCTCAGTTTATCAGTTGAATTCCTAAGCTCTAGAATTTCTGCTTGATTTTTAAAAAATTATTTCAATTTCTTTGTCTATTTCTCTGATGGGCTTCTGAATACCTTCTTGGTGTTATCTTGAAGTTCATTGAGCTTCTTCAGGACAGCTATTTTGAATTCTTTGTCTGAAAGGTCACCTGTCTCCATCACACCAGGATTGGTCATTGGTACCTTATTTAGTTTGTTTGGTCAGGTCATGTTTTCATGGATATTCTTGATGCTTGTGGATGTTTGTTGATGTCTGGGCATTGAAAAGTTAAGTATTCATTTAAATCTTCACAGACTGGGCTTATTTGAACCTATTCTTCTTGAGAAGACTTTCCAGACAGTCAAAGGGAATTGAGTGCTGTGATCTAAGTCTTTGGTTACTGCAGTCATATCAGCACTGGGGATACCCTAAGCCCAGTAATGCTATGATTCTTGTAGACTTATCTAAGCTTACCAAGGGTAGCATCTTGGTAAACTTAGATAAGATACAAGAGAATTCCCTGGATTACCAGGCAAAATCTCTCACTCTCTTCCATCACTCTGTGCTGGGCTGCTGGAGTTGGGGGAGGAATGACATGGGCACTTCCTTGTGGCCACCAGGACCAGGTCACATCTGCAACCAGCCCAGTCTTACCCAAAGCCCATGATGACTGAAAGCCCAAGGGCTATTTAGTCAGGAGGTGGTGAATCCTACCAGGACAGGTCCTTCCCTCAAAGGCAGCATGTTTCCTTCCGGCACAGGATGGGTCCAGAAATGCCTTCTAGGAACTAAGGCCTGGACTCAGCAGCTTAGGGGATCCACTTGGTACTTTATTTTACTGTGGCTGGGCTGATATCTAAGTTGCAAAACAAAGTCCTCTGAGTTCTTCCTTTTCCTTTCCTCAAGTGGAAAAAGATTCTCTCTGAGCCAGGCTGTGTGTGGTTAAGGTAACGGTGACATAGTACTGGCTTAGCTGCAGCTGCTGATGTCTCACTGGGCCACAAACACCCCAAGTCCACTGGCTTCGAGCCAGTACAGCCATAGGATTTGCCCAAGGACTGCAGCCTTTCTGGTCTGACTGCCTTACAGATTTAGTCTAGGCCTCAGGCTGCTTTTTGTCAGCTGGTGGTTGGGCTAGTGGGAACTCAGGGTTTCAGGGTGGAGGATTTCCCTCTGGCTGGTCTGGTCTAAATGCTCTTTCCGTGAGCACCAGCAGAATTCTGCCCTGTGCTGTGTTCCTCTTTGCCAGGGTGGCCCTGAGTTTCAATGCAAAGCCCCACAATCACTTCACTCTCCCTCCCTCAGCACACAGATTCTCTCTCCAGACAGGGCGTTGGTGCTATACTGCTGGGGGATGGAAGAAGGGTGGTGTCGACAATGCCAGATTATTTTCTCTGCCTTCTTCAGTGCCTCTTTCCTTGATACAATGTCAAAACCAGGTGGTATGATAACTCACTTCATTTAGGTTCTTTTGAAGGTCTTGCTTGCGTGGGTAGTTGTTGAATTAGGTGTTTGTGTGGAGGGAGGATTGCTGGAGGCTTCTATTCGGCCATCTTGCTCCTGGTCACATATTTAGATCCTCATCCTACTGCTTTGGATATTTGCCTGCCCTTGGTCTCAATTCATGGATTCATAAATCCCCTAGAAGTGAGCATTCACAGTGAAATATTCAAGTTTATGGGTGACAGGAACTAAAATGACTTTCCAGAAACTAAAATGCTAGCTTGATTTGAATAAATTGTAGGATGATATTATAAACATGTGTGAGCAGGAGAGTGGCAAAATCAGTATCAATATGTAAACAAATACAAAGAAATGTAAGCAGGGAAAAATAATCTGAGCTGTATTACAAAATGATGGTCTGTGAGTTATCAGCTCTATTCCAAGAAGAAGACTATTCCAAGCAATTACGGGCTGCATCTTGAAGACATCAGCATTGTTGTGGCTTACATGGACCCCAAATCTGGGACATTTCTTGAGGACCACTACAGTGAGGACAGAGAATATTGGTCTTACTGGCAGCAGTTCCTGGAATTGTGGTTGCAGTGTTAGATAAAATTACTTTTGTGTAGGGTCCATGTCATATCAGTCCTGAAGGAAAACCTTGGAAAGTGTGTGTGTGTACACTCGCACATGCACACATGTGTGTGTTTCCAAAGATGGCTCTGGATAACCACTATAAATCATATTGTTTTCTTTTGGTCGAAAACTTCTTCCTGCAAGTCGATCTTTTTATAGTTTTATGCAAATTAAAAGATGATTTACATTTTTAATATAATGAAACCTATCTTGAAAGCTATGTTCCCTTGTTGCTAATTCTGTATTGAGAAAATGAAAAAACTCTTTCTTTAGAGGACTTGACATATAACAGGTTAATTTATAGGATATTATACACGATTGAACTTAAAAAATAAGCGTTTTATGACAGATTTAGTCAGTGGGTTTAAATATCAAATACCTTTGAAATACATTTTTGTTGGTTCAAATCTATTTACGCAGAACTTTTCAGCACAGCAATGTTAGGAATGGACACAGCCTTGGACAATTAGTGTCTATAAGAAGTGCTGCTTTCTTATGGAAATTTTCAAAGCAACATACTGTGGTATGCCAATTTTAAAAGGTTTTGGGGATAAACATTTGAGTTACAAAGAGACTACCAAAGCTGTCATTATGGCACTTTAGCATACCACTGCCAGTAAACAAGAATGACTTTCCATAACTCATAATGCTAATCCACAAGTAGAAGCTTTATTTTTAAGTGTGAAATTGTCACAGTGTCCAATACTAGTATTTGGCTGAGGAGTATGAATCACTGGCAAATCAAATGTTTAAATTAACAAAATTATAATATTTTAGTAATTACAGTAATGATACTCATAGATTTAAATTTTCACAGATAAACTAATTTTTGCTTGATGTATCAAGTTAAGCTTATGACTTTACATTAAATGTGAGGAAAATTACATCTTAAAGATAGCCACCCAGCTGCCTATCTTAGAAACTTCAACACATGGGTAAAGATTTATTTTATTTGCCTGGAAAGAATAAAACTTTTATAAACCATTATGTGTAAAACTTTACAAAGTCAAATATTGACCAACATATTATACAGCTGAGAGCTGAATTTCTCAAATATTTGAAAATGGAAAAAAATTCCATAATCAAATTAACTCAAGAAATAGCTCTCCAATAGCTTATAATACTTATCTGCCTTTCTACAAATTCAGTCACTTTCATGAATGAATATTTTCAGTATATAAAGTTGCTTGAATGATGGTTAGACAGCTGAAAGTTGATGGTAGAAAACCATACAGCACAGATGCCAACAAATCTCTGTATTATCTTAAAGATCGCCAATATTTCTGTACCTTCTTCCATCCCTAATTGACTTTGTTACTGTCCATTCCTCTGGACAAAGACATATAAATTAACTTGGATAATGTTGTCTTTTTGGAAACATTGCTAAATAGGTGTACTGATAAGAGCGAAGTCCTCTTGGCCTGGCATAACTTTAGCTTACAGTGGGAGCTAGAAGGACCTGAACTCTCATTTTAAAGATGAGGAAATGGAGGCCCAGAGAGGTGAGCTTAACGTCACAGAGCTGCATTGGTGACAGCCTGCAGTGGAACCCGAGGCTTCCACTTCCCTGTTTACCACATTGCGCTGGCCCTTTGACTCCTTCACCCTGGGGGCGCTTAGAGGGGATTGCAGGCTGAGCCCCCTCCTGACCTCCACCTGTCCTCCATGTATTAACAACATGGCAGTCAGTGGAGCGTCACACTGAACTGATTCTTGATTACTGATGAAAACGGAGATGTTTCACTTGGATTTATTGATCTGTATAAGCCAGGACTTTATATTCTGGGCTTTCTGGAATAGGCTCAATTTCAGGTAACTGTATTCTTTCCAATAAAGGCAATTGTTAAGTATATAGAACTAAATAGAATATAATATTCGTTAATTTATAACTGAATCAGAATAAACTCCCAAATCAGAATAAATCCTCTGTCAGGTTATCCATCTTTACTTTTGTGTAAGCATATGTGACTTCCTCAACATCTTCTGTGTGCCATCCACTATGCCAGGCTCTTTACCTCAGTCTTCTTATTTAGTCTTCACACCCATCCTATCAAATAAGCAGTGTTGTTATCCACATTTTACAGATGAGGAATCAGAGGCTTGGAGTGCTCACAAGGCTTTCTCATTACGCAGTGAGTTTATATAGCTAGTAAGATGCAGCTGCGGTTTAGCCTGGGTCAGTCTGAGCCCTTAACCAATGCTCTTCCTATGACCACACGAAGTTGATGGTTAGTATATGTAAAGGTAAAAATAGGAAACAAGAAAAAAAAAAGAAACTCTTACTTAAAAATACTCTGGTGTGGGTTCCATGTATATGGAAATGGTTAATAAATTGATTAATAAAGTATATATTTGAGAGTTAAAACCACTGGGAGAAAAAAAGAAAAAAATTTGTATTTTATTTCTAAAAATGTATTTAATTTTTAATTTTTATGGATACATAATAGTTGTATATATTTATAGGGTACATGTGATGTTTTGAAACAGACATATTAAATCAGGGTAATTGGGGTATCTATCACCTCAAGCATTTATGATTTCTTTGTGTTAGGGACATTTCAGTTCTACTCTTTTAGTTATTTTGAAGTATACCATAACTTATTACTGTCTGTAGTCACTTCGTTGTGATATCAAATATTGTTCATTCTAACTATATTTTTGTACCCATTAATGATTCCCACTCTATCTCTATCTCCCCACTCCCCTTCCTAGCCTCTGGTAACATCATTCTACTCTCTGTCTCCATGAGATTAATTGTTTTAATAGTTAGCTTCCACATACGAGTGAGAACTTGTAAGATTTATCTTTCTGTGCTTGGCTTATTTCACTTAACATAATGTTCTCCAGTTTCATCCATGTTGTTGCAAATGACAATATTTCATTCTTTCTTATGGTTGAATAATATTCCATCGTGCATATGTACCACAATTTCTTTATCCATTCATCTACTGGTGGACACTTAGGTTGATTCCAAATCTTGGCTATTGTGAATAATACTGCAATAAACGTGGAGGTGCAGATATCTAAGAAAAGAAAAATTTTTATAAGAGAAAGAAGACATGGTCTTATGATCCATTGAAGGAGTCAAAATGGCATGTTACATTAGAAAAATAGAGAAAAAGAAGGCAAAAATACCGAAAAAGAACTTCAAGCCTTCCTCCTTTTCTCAAAGACCTTCTTCCTGATATAATATTACTTATATCCCATGTTTAAGATTTTCTTGCTGTGCTCATGGCATAAGATTCCATTTTCTGGACTCCTCTGGAAATTTTGCTTATGTGGAAAATTCAGTTTTCCACCTATGTCCAAATAATGGAGCATTATTATACACATATACATACATACACACACAAACACACACACACACACACACACACACACACACACTCTGACTTCAAAATAATAAATATCCTCCCCTTAAAATAAGTATAAGACAAAAGTATTCAGATTGTCTTGTTAAAATTCTGATGTGATTGATTTCTCTGCCTTAGTTTCTTCATCTGAAGATAAAGTTACTTTTTTTTTTTT
>VBSM01003176.1:35920842-36001553 GCA_008086735.1 Cheirogaleus medius
AAAAAAAAAAAAAAAAAAAAAATAAGCTTAAAAATCCAAGCAAATGTATATAGAGAAGGAGCAATTTTAAATACTGATGTTAGGTAAGCTAGTATTATGCAATATTAATAAAAGAGGCCTAAGGCAGATATTAAGCAGAAAATTAGATATAAGCTCAAAATATAATATAGTTAAAATGCTACTGTATTTAGGATCCTTGTATTCAGATTCTACATAAAGGATCAGATAAGCACTCTTTGTGATGCAAGCTCAATTTTGATTACAGATTAATTCAGAAAAGACTTAAATCTAGATAAAACAAAGTAGTAAGAAAAACATTGGTCTTGGTCATATGTGTGCAAATACCCCTGCAGCCCGGGAGATCCAGTGCTAGCCAGCTACAAGCTATAGCAGAAGCCCCTTTCCCTCAAAATATCTACCTTACCTGTCTGAAGAGCACAAGGTTCTTTAGAGTCACCACTTTCAGTCGGGTTGCTATTCCAACATTCCCATTCAGTTGCCCATTGATCACCTGGGAATAAGAATGAATCTGGAAATGAATTTGTTTGAAAAATGTTAGCAACCATGTGGCAGAAAGCAGGACTCTGAGTCGAGGGACAGGACAGCCGAGTGTGTGGCATGGACACTGCACAAGATCAAAAGGGCAAGGTCAGGCTGGATAGTGTAGTTGAGGGTCTGGGGAGCAGGGGTGCCTGGGAGAGTCATGCCTAGAAGGAAAGTGATTAGGGAGGAGGAGGTTGGTGGGAATCACCTGAAAGGTGATTAATGTTTTTTGATTCACATAAGAAAACAAAGTGACTGTGGCCACAGTTACATATTTTCTACAGTCCCATGGATGCAACAGAGCAAAACCACGTGAATAACTAGCTTCATTCTCAGCAGCTCATTCCTCACATAAATGCTATTAGGTTATCCAAGGGCTTTATGTCAGGGCCAGTATATCACTCACTGGATAGATTCATAATTTGGGCACTAAAAAAAAGTTGCATTGGACTTAATACCTGACATGTGTTTCCCTCTGGATGAAAAGAAGTTCTGGGGGTTGATTTAAAAAATCTTATGTTGGTTTATGTCTGCCAAGGGAAATTCATAATGAGTTAATTCTGCTCGATGAATTTTTGCCTTTATACAGTTATTTTAATGCCAAACATTGCCTGTTTCTAATTATTGTACCATAGGTATTTATTTCCAATCTGGTACGTATGTAGTTTGAGCTTCTTAGCATAACTTACAGTGAATTAATGACTTGTTATTTATTGCTTAGCCACTCTGCAGAAGTGATTTATAGGGCCCTGCTATGCACGGGCGGTTACTTTGCAGTCTCTGTGCAGGCTGTCTCATCAATATCATTAAATGAATTCACAGTGACACAGCTCAGCTACTGTAGTTTTTGATATGAGGGATAACCGAACATAAATCAGGAGTTATGTTTAATTCATAAGACGTACCAATCTCTCATGTAGGCGTGAGTTAGGTTAGGGATGTCACAAATGTGTTTTACAGTACCTCTTGTGATTAAACCCACGCCCTTCTGTGTGACTTTATGCACCAGATGAAAATAATAGGTTGCTCTACACTATGCCGTTTTTCAGATTCATGCAATTTATTTTTATTTACACATGATTGGCTTCTGTTGTTGCCCCACAAGTGGGGTGTATTTTGGAAAGTAACACTGAGAGAGAAATAATGAAAGAACAGTTATGTCAAATTTGTAATTCTCATATATTCTTTAAGTAGTTAAATAAGAAGCAGTAATGACTATTTTTGAAAATACTTTTTGCATAAGATTTTTAAAAATTGAATAATTGAACGTTAATGCTGAGTCAAAATAATTTTTATTTTAAGCGTTAAAATTTCTTTTCAGTTATAACTTTTAAAGTGCTTAAGTAACTATAGGGGGACAGATCTGGTTATCTCTCCTTGTTTGTCCAGTCCAAAAAAAAGAACAACAAAAAAAAAGAAAATATTACAGCTTAATATGCAACAAGGAAAGTCAGTTCTTTGCTTGTTTGGGAGCAAACATCTATACAGAAAAAGAACTCAAGATATATTCATATGCCAGTTTCCTAAAAAAGGGGGAGAAAAAAATAAACTCTTCTAGCATCAAGAGAATTTTTCTGGCATTGTTATCATTGCTACAATGACCAGTATTTATTCTTTGAACCAAACGCTGTGCAAGTGCACTGTAATCCATGCAGAAGAGGTGAGGGTTTTTTTTTTTTTCTTGGAAGGAAGGGTAATCTGCCTCCAGCAGTGCGGGCGACCAGGGGCGCTTAGATAATAGCAAGATTGCTGGGTTGTCGTGCCTTGTCACTGGCCCGCTGTGTAGCCTTGTGATCGGCTCCGCTGACTGTCACAAAGAAAGAATGTGACATGTTTCTGCCAAAGAAAATAATTCCAGCATATGCAAGAAACTGACACAAATGTCTTCTCCTCCTTCCTCTGGTTCCAGTTGATTAGACCTAGCTTTAGGTCGTGATGATTTTAAGACCCAGTTATTTGGGCCTTGCACTGAAAAGAAGATGGATGAGCTGTTGCTTTCAAGGCCCCAGTGACAAAAGGATGAGAGGAAATGACATTACTTAGTAGCTTAATAAGTAATTGATTTCATAACGCTTGGGGCAAGGGGCAGAGTAAATGCACGCATGAGAGCAGAGGATGCCCCGGGCATGTCAGCAGAAGGGAGAGAGAGTGAGCACACAGGAATTGGGGAATAAGGGTGCCTTGGAGGGGAAAAATTACTACAGAATGGCAGTGGTAACAGCAGGGTAATTGAAGTAGTTCCTTTTGGTATGAATTGTGAGATTAATTATAAGTAGGGAATTTATTAAAAGTAGAGAATTTCTGCAAACCACATCAACCAAAAAATCTACTTCCTGGAATTTGTATCATAGGAAGAGGTTCCACTGCACACAAGAGAAAACCTGACTCGTAGTAGTACCAAAAAACAAAAAACCGAGTCTCCTTTTGTTCACTTGAGAAGTGATTAGAGTCGCAAAGGCTGCTCATGATTGCCACAGGGCTCTTCTTTTAGCTGATCGTTTCAGAATTTTCCTCTGTATCACTAAATAACATGCTGCTTATTATTATTTGCCAATTCTTGGTTTTTCCAGTTTAGGCATTATCTATTGACTTTCCACAATAGACGATTAGATTGCCATTTTATAATTTTAGTTGGACCAATATTAATGGTGCACAATGTTGATTATATAAATACCATTCACAGTTGAGCCGTATACTGCATTATAATTTCTTTTCCAGCCCAAGTTTTCGTTTTCCCTGGAATTAATAACTGCCTTACTTTTTCACTTGCTTTGTTTTCTAAGTATTTGTTCCTTCCCTAATTGTGTAAATTTTCTCTCAACACATTCAAATCCTTTAGGGTTTCCATCAGTTTAAACCTCTTGAGGGAATCTTTCCTGGAGGCTTCTGGCTAGTTCCAATGTGAACTGGCTGCTGTCTAGGCCTGTGGCACCAGATGGTATCCTGGGATCTCCTCCACTCTCTCCCTGTCCCCCGCTTCAGATCCTCGTTTGTTTAACATATTTTCCCTTCTTGCTGGCACCCTGCCCCCTCACCCCTGCTTTTGTCATCGTTATTTGGAGAACATCCTCTAGTACCATTCTGAGTAGACAAAAAACATTTTAAGACTTTGTTCTTTAAGAACTAAAAAAGTCTTAGTTCTACCCTCTTGAAGGATAGGTTCATTGTGTATAGAATTCTAAGTTGGAATTGGAAGGCAGTCGTCCACTGCCTTCTAGCTCCTACTATATCTCGAGAAGACAAAAGCTGTCTTGATTCTTTTTTTTATTTTTCTAATAGTGATTTTATTTATAAAAAATTCACCAAATAGAATTCAGAGCCCTACAATAGAGTTAATGCTTTGTCCATTCCAAAAACAGAAATATTAACATATTTCCATGGTAATGCCATGTGATTAAAAGCATAATATTGAAAATCAGCTGATCTGCTGTTTAACTATTGTAGCAGCCTAACACTCTGAAAGTTCCAATTGATTACAAACAAGTTAATAAGGTAGATTAGACATATTCTCTCCAAAACTGGTCAATTTAGAAATCATAAGTAGACAAAACTTCTATCTAGATATAGTGGATCTTATGACTCAGTATTTTTACAAACAAAAATCAAAGCATCCTGGAATACCAGGGCCTATGGCCCTTCCTAGGAAAACATTTGTTCTTTCCCAATGTGTAGGATCTTCTCTTTGATCTCAAAAACCTGGAATTTCCTGATGATGTGCATTGTTATGGTTCTGTTTTTATCCACTGTGCTAGAAATTCAGTGGGCCTCTCCATCTGCAAACCCACATTCTTTAAGACCAGGACTTTCTATTGTGTTATGTCACTGAATACTTACCTCACTTTTGTCCCCATTTCCTTTTTTTTCTGAAATGTCTCTATCGTGACCTTAGACATTCTGGACAGATCCTCTAGTTTTCTTTTTCTTCTAATTCTATCTTTGTTTTTTACTATACTTTCTGAGTCATTTCTTCAGCTGTATTTTCCAAATCCTCTATTGGTCTTCCAGCTCTGCTATAATATTTCAAATTTCTAATAGATTTTTTTTTTCTTTCTGAATATTCCTATTTTTACATAAATATTTAATTTCTATAAAATATTTTTCTTTGTATCCCTATGTTCTCTATTTCCTTGAGGTTGTACTTTCTACCTTGCTGTTTGTATTGGTCTCTCTTTCATAACATAGAGTTTTCCCAAAAGTCATAATGATCCTTGGCTGTGGAACTTCAGAAAACCACTGGGCAGTTCTATGGCAGGGAGTGCAGGGCTTGATGAAAGTGGGTGTTGATGGTTGTCTTCATTGTAGGCTGATATGGCTTGGCTGATTCCCTGGAGAATCTCATATTTTATAATAGTATCTTTAGGTTTTTTCTTTAGGCCAGTCAGAGTCTCCAAAACAGACTTTCCAATTTCTTGGAGGAGGATGTACACCTGGTTTCCAGCCTTATGAGATCCAAGAGGAAGAAGAAAGCTGGAGGTCTCATTCAGTATATAAACTTTCACTTATC
The DNA here is from genome assembly GCA_008086735.1 of Cheirogaleus medius. Classification (NCBI taxonomy): domain Eukaryota; kingdom Metazoa; phylum Chordata; class Mammalia; order Primates; family Cheirogaleidae; genus Cheirogaleus; species Cheirogaleus medius. The sequence continues at coordinate 35,925,890 of VBSM01003176.1, forward strand.
CTTGTTTTCAGAATGGTGCCTCACCCTTAATTATGCCTGGTGTCTCAGGAGAATAAATTTCTAGTCTCCAACTGGTCTGATGAAGGTCCGTTACTGAGCTGCATAGAATTGCAGAGAGTAGTTCTTTAAAAAAAGCTTCATAAACAGACTTTCAACAAATAGTCTCTGTTTCGGTCTCATCTCCATCCTAACTTCAAAAGATATCTAGTGCCACCAATTTCTGAGTCTCTTTCAGCTTACCCCACTGCGGCTTAGGATTCAGTGTTTGGTGTGTGCTAAGTTGCAATTTGTCTCCTTTCTAGTTTCCCCAATTTTGATGATGTTGTCACCTCTCCTCTCTTATTGGCTTTTACTGGTTTATTGCTTTGAAAAAACTCTTTACTCTATTTTAGTGAGGTTTCGGAAAGGAGTGGAAGCTAATGTTTGCATGAAATCCAACATCTTTAAACCCTGGTAAACTCTTAGTTCAGATACCTCCTCTCAGTCTCCCCATTCAGATTAGGAATCTTTTTTTATGCAGCCATTGCACTTATCACATTCCATTATAATTGTCATTTCATGTGTCTTTCTGCATTAGTGTGTAAAGTCATTGACTGGAAAGCTGTGTATTATGTCTCTTCCTCTCTTGTGCTTTCATGGAGCCTGTAACACACTAGGTACCAGGAAGTACTTGTTGAATGATTAAGTATGGGTATTAGGATACTAAGGAAAAGACTCTTTCCCTGCTTAATCTATCCTGAAAAGATTATACTAACTCCATTGGATTTAGTTGCAGTAGTACTTGATTTTTAAGGCCAAGAAGAAGGTAAATTGATTTTTTTCAAAGAGATAACAATTCATTTTTCAGATTTTCTTAATGATTACTCAATTCACTGTTTTCCTTCTTTTTGAGAATGTGAGAGAGAGAAATTATATTTTGTGATTTTGTGTAAGAAAATGCTTATAGGGAGCTCCATTCTCCCTCAATACCAAAGATAATTACTTTAACCAGTGGACTAGACTGAAATTCCCTCTTCCCAATAATTCTAAATAGATATACAGCAGCTATCTGGTACTTACCTCAGAAGTTAGTGAAATGTTTGCCTTTTTCTCTCTTCTCCAATATATTTTGTAGTAATATGTCCTTCTCATCTGAAAATTTAAGCATGACTTTATAGAGACTTCTCTAAAAATACATACTATATTTTCCTTACCAACATTTAGAGCACTTTTTCCTAAGACGGGTATAAACTCCCCACAGTTGTAAAACCTGATTCTTCCTTACTTAGCAACTCAAAATCCACATGTTCCCTTCCATATATTTTCTCTTTTGAGCTAAAACAACATTCTGTAACCCTGGGTCAATGTTCATCCCCATAGAATATCTAGGAAGAAAGGCCTTTTCATTTAACCCTGTGGTCCCCAACCCCCAGGCCACAGACTGGTACCCATCTATGGCCTGGTAGGAATAGGGCTGTGCAGCAGGTGGTGAGCGGCGAGTGAGCGGTGGGCAAGTGAGTGAAGCTTTCTCTGTATTTACAGCCGCTCCCCATCGATCGCATCACCGCATAAGCTCCGCCTCCTGTCAGATCAGTGGAGGCATTGGATTCTCATAGGAGCACAAACCTTACTGTAAACTGTATATGCAAAGGATGTAGGTTGCATGCTCCTTATGAGAATCTAATGCCTGATGATCTGAGGTGGAGCTGAGGTGGTGATGCTAGTCTGGGGAGCAGCTGCGAATACAGATAATTATTAGCAAAGAGATTTGACTGCATAATAAATGTAATGTGCTTGAATCATCCTCAAAACATCCCTACCCCACCCCTCAGTCCGTGGAAAAATTATCTTCCATGAAACCAGTCCCTGGTGCCAAAGAGGTTGGGGACTGCTGGTTTAACCCCATCCAGTGTCCCTTCTAGCCCCTCCTTCCTAATCCAGCATTTTTCTAGGTACCTCTGTGAACGTATTTTACATGTCCCTTATGTAAAAGCCAACCAATTGGGCTTATACTTCATTTTAAAAATGATTAAGTGACCAATTATAGCACACTTTGATAAGTTAAAAGAGCTTGTGACCCAGGAAAATGTGAATGATCTTCCACACCTCCAAGATTAAGTGGACACCAGACCAATGGCTAAGCAAAGAGCTCTTCAGTCTAGCTCACAGCAACCTCAAACTCATGGGCTCAAGTGATCCTCCTGCCTCAGCCTCCTGAGTAGCTGGGAATACAGGCACACTCCTATTTTTTCTACTTTTAGTTGTCTGGCTAATATTTTTTTTTTTTTAGTAGAGACAGAGTCTCGCTCTTGCTCAGGGTAATCTTGAACTCCTGAGCTCAAGTGGTCTTCCCGCCTCGGGCTACCAGAGTGCCAGGATTACAGGTGTGAGCCACCACGCCCAGCCAAAAACTCTTCACATAAAATCTAAATAACTAGAAATTGGCTGGAGTATTCAGGAGGATTTGGGGGTGAACCCACTCCTTTCTCTGATACATACTCTAGTACATCATTTTAAATATTTAGGCAAAAGTACTAGAACATTGAAAATAGGGTTGAAGTTCGAAGGTTGATGACAGTTTTACAAATCTCAAAGTTGGCAACACATATCTTTTGAATCTTTTCCTGTTTACAGAGCACTTTCGTATCTGTTGACTTATTTGATATTCTCATAGCAGCAACCTGTGAGACATGCAGGCCAGCTATTGTTCCCAATTTTCAGATGAAGAATCTGGCACATAAGTTATACTATTTGCCCAAGTTTACTAATCGAGATGGTTAGTGGCAAAACCAAGAATAGAATCTAGTTTTCTTTTGAATTGCTTCTTAGAACTGAGACTATCTTTTTACTCAACTTGTTAGAATATGTATTAGATACCTGGTTATATGTAACATGTTATATATATATATGTTATACATATACGTTTTATATTTTTATTTATATATATATTAGATGCCTGATTAGGTATTAAATTCTTTCATGAAAGGCAAGTCCTTGCTATACTTCCTAGTTAGCAACAATTGCTCATCATTCATTCAAGATAATTTGATCACTTTCCCACATTAAAAATATCTTTTCTGGATGTGATTTTAGCAAAAGAATGGAGACAAAATACATCATGAAAAGCACTGAATAACATGGGCAAGCTGTTTTCTAACTTATTTTTGCAGCTAATATTTAAGATTTAGGAGTTTAATTTGTTATGAAGAAATAACCTATTACTGTTTTCTACTTCGTTTCTTAGTGATAACATACATTAGTTTATTAGATCTGTCTAAAAGATCTTGTTTCTTATTTCTTATAAATAATTTGTGGATACCCAGACACTGTAGAATCAGATTAGGTGTTACTACACATTATTTATGACCATAGTTCTTTAAACATATTCTAACCTGGAAGCTGTGTGTAGATTTCACATTTACATAGCTAATATATGCCTTGTCGCTGCCACACAATAAGAAATGCTTACCTCACAAGCTATGACCTGCATAGTATAATAGACATTATCCTAATTTGTCAGACATCCAGAGCATAAATGATGGGCTTCTTTTCAGACCACTATTTAGTGCCATTCTATTTGAAATTTGAAAAATTTCCAGCAACTTCAGATGAAATTTGAGATTTCTGCTCATTAATATTTTGGCTTGTTATCAATCATGTAGGTAAGTTAAACATAATTTAGAAAAAATTCTTGTATGTACTTGAAATAACTTTTGATTTAACCCCAAACTGAATCCACTTTTGTGAAATTTTCAATAAACAAATACAAGTCTCAAATATACAGGTAAAAATACTACAAAAATATTCCAATGGTAGGAATTTTTTTCTCCTACATGACAGGGAAATAAATGGATGTGATAAAGACTCTGTCTCGCTCAGAAGTCGTGAAGGTGAAGCTAATTACACGATGGAGATCTCCTTTCCAATGACACATCACTTGAAGATCTTAAAACACAGAACTCAAAGATTCTCAGTAGTTTTCATAGCCTTGAGATATTTTTGGGTGCATTTTTCACCCTTTATAAAAATTTCCCTCTTTTAAAATATCTAGTGAACCCCGATTTCTAAAGCATTTCCTGTAACTGCATCTGTTGCTAGGAGAGGAGCAGAAGGAAAAACGACAGCATCCTAGGATCTATAACCTTGCCATTTGCTGTTGTCCTGGAAGTGTAGTAGTCAAGGGTGTCATCAAGTCTCACAGTGATCTTAGCTCATTATAATTTGCAGGGGTGCCTGGAAAATTTTATAAGCCTCTAAGTTTCTTCCAGCCTTGGAAGCTGAATATCTAACTGCGATCTTTAAGCAATTTGATAACAAGGCTTGAGTATCTACACCCCACAGAGCATAAAAAGCATAAAGCCTTATACTTAGAAGGTGCCAAAGAGTATTTATTGAATCAACCATTGGAGCACTAGGCAAAGTCATAGCATTAGTGTCATCATTTTCAATTGTCATCACTTCAGTCAGGTGTCTTTTGTCTGATAGTGTATTAATTACCAATCTCTGATCTTTAAGAGTTTATCATGTAATGAAAGAACATTAACTATATTAAAGACATCTAGCATATGAAGAAGCAGTAAGTGAAGTCAGTGAATTAAATAAGCAAGTAACGAGTTAAAATATATTTAAAAGCCCTAGATATATTACGATGTTTTAATCATCATCATGATGAGTACAATAGTATAAACAAAAGAGAAATACCTTTAGTGAAATGGCAGGTGAAGAAACAACCATTGTAAATGCCTTTATAAAGCGTGAGTTTGAGTGGGAATAAAGAATGGAGTACTTCTAGTGTTGCAATCACTAGCTGGAAAGAGTTTTAGGGAAAAGTGAGCTTATTTTTGGCCCATGAGGCAAACTCAACACTCTGGTTCCATGTATCTATGTGGGTGATTCTATTTTGACCCAAATTTAAATTCACTTGGAAAGGGGGCCTGGGAATGTGCATCCTAATTATTGATTGGAAATGTGAAAATAACACATTACAGGGTATATTTGTGAAACAAATATTGTTGGTTTACTTCATGTTAAAGAATGCCAGCATTCTTAATGTAGTTTTATATTGTGACCATGGTTACTTAGGAGCTCTTTTTTTTTTTTTTTTTTAGTCAGTAAAACAAGCATTGCAGGAATTCTTGAATCTGCATTTTATATGATGGGTATACTTTTTAAATCCCTGCTTGGATATTTCAGATGTAGTTATATACCTATCCCTGAAGTCAATCCGAGCCTTTAAATGAAACTGGTACTCTGATTTCATAAGGAGACTTGCAATTATATTGGTACTTAGAAGTCTAGTTTATTTTCTTAGGGATTTAATGCACAGTGCTAATATTATCCTTTGCTACTAAACAAAATGCTTCTCGAAATTTCACATTTGGGTATCTTGAACTTACGTGACTTCTACAGTACTTTTATACTTAAATTAATTTAAATTTTGGTGAACCTTGGTCTAAGAGTAAATCTAATGTGTGAAAATCCAGGTACACAGAAAAATGCCAATTAGAGGATTGTGATTTGTTTTCCACCAGCAATCCTTTTAACTAGCAATCTCCTCTTGTGCACTTAATATTTGAATGCCCTAATATACCTTTTCAGGAACATATGCATTGTGTCATATGAAGCAAATATCAATTTTACTTCATTTATTTGGTCATATCTTAATTATATTTTGTTATTGAAAATGATAATTTTAGCCCTTGATTATTTTTCTTTGTTCTCTCCAAAGGGTTTTTCAAAAACCCTTGACTAAATTTTGAATGTTATAAAATTGTTTCCTTTATTTTTTCTCCAGAGTTTGTGAAACTTACTGATCTTTCATGTTGCTCTTTCTTTTGTTTTCTTATTTTCATGCACAAACCAACTCCCTCCCCCATCTAAAGAGTAAACACTGACTAAGAAAGAACCTTATTTGTATTTATTTTGTTTCTTATTCATTCAGTAATTCTGGAAATATTAATTGACTATTCAGTATGTGCCATAGATTATGCCAAGCCCTAGAAATATGTAGCAGTGTATCCAGTAAGCAAATAGAAGTAGTCTCTGCCCTTATAGAACTTGTATTATTACTATTATTATATTAAAATTATTATTGTGTCTAACATTTACTTGGAGCTTACGATATGCCAGGCTAAGTGTTTTATGTGGGTAATTTCTTTAAATCTTTACCATAACCCTATTAGTTGGGTACTATAATTGGTGAGGTGCAGAAAAGTTAAGTCATTTATTCACACAATTTACCTCAGCAAGTGCTAAAATCAGATTCAGACTGAGATTCCAGGGCCCATGCTCTTGACCACTCTATTGTACTTTACAAAACAAATAAAATATTTAATTATAATTGTGACAAATGCCATGAAGGAGGAGTCAAAGTTACCATAAGCAGCTATAATAAGGGATTTGATTTAGTCCGAGAGGTAATGAAGGCCTCTCTGAAGAAGACATTTAAGATGAGACCTCAGGGATGACTAGGAGTTGGCCAGGGGAAGAGTATTTCCCCAAATGTAATTGCACAGCACATGCAAATGTCCTGAGGTAGGAGATGGGAAGGTGGTTGGAGGAACTGAAAGCACACCCTGGGCTGTGCATATGATAGGTGATGCCGGAATACTGACAAATAGAGGAACATGCACTACAGGAGTACTGGTCTCTTCCCACAGAGCCACAATTTGTTGAACGATACAACTTTGCCATGGTTCTAATTATAGTAGCATCCTATGTAAATAGATCTGTTCATATAAAAATGCAAACTACTGGTAGATAATGCATGATTTGAAACTAGATATGACATAGCTGTGTAATTTCTTAAGTGTTTCCCACTCAAGATTGAAGAGACCTGGAAGTACAAAATACTTGGATCTATCAGCCAGCTACTTAATGTAGATAATTCTGGCACCATTTCAATGTATTATTAGTAGCAAAGTTGTAACTTCATGGATTTTTTTATTGCTGTTGTAAATTGCAACTTTATTACTAGATATAGTGTTCATAGCATCATGTGACAGGTGGGAAGCAGGGAGAAAGGAAGGGATAGGCATGATACCAATACTTGGGAAACCGATGCTATTGCAGAGAATGGCTAGAGGGCCTGGGCCAGGCAGAGGACTGCACAGACCAAGGGACACTGATGTTGGAGTTTCCCATGGTTGGCACCTAGTAATAAGACATGCCAGTAGACAACACTGGGAACCTAGAGGAAGGGTGGTTGGCATCTGAAGCTCTAGCTGTGGGTGACCATGGTGTGCACATCTCTTGAGAGCACAAAACATCTATCCATTGCTTTATCCCAAGCGCCTGGAATAGTGCCTGATGTTATAACCAAGAGGTCTTAGGAGCACGTGCCTAGGTAGAGGTCCTAAGCACTGAGATGGCATGGAAGGAGGAAAAAGAATATCCTAGGGATATCTTTATGGGAAAGAGGTCCTGGATCTGCCTGGCAGAGAAGGAGATATATAGAAAATAACACAAGCTTTCAGGAATTGTGACTAGTCCCCAAGATCCTACATCTGGGGAGGCAGGTAAATTCTAAACCTTATTGGATGACAGGACCAAAGCACTATGTTTTCCATTCTCCCGGATGAATATATGCCAAGCACATATTCAGGGAATCAGCTCATTTAGTCCTCCCAACAATAACAGTTGGGTCCTATTATTGCCCCATTTTAAAGATGAATAAACTGAGGCTTAGAGACACTCCTTATTATAATTTTCCCAAGATCTCAGTACTCTGAAGTACTACAGCTGAGATCCGAACCCAGGTTTGATTACAGAGCTCATGTTCTTAATCACAATACTTTGCTGCTTCTTAAAATACACCTTTGCCTTCACGTTGCTGTCAGAACAAGACTGAAGCTAGTAAGGGCTCAGAAGGGGGTATACTCAATAACAGAATTGCTTCTGCAAAGGCAGTGAGTAGTGCTGTCCGGGGCTGGGCAATCAGAGCTGTCTCCACACACAACTAACTCCCAGGAGTGAGGAGCTGGGAAGGGCTGAAGAAGCAAAAGGATGGCTGACCAAGGGCACAAGTCACAGTGCATGTAGCATCCACATTACAAAGATTTTAATCCATGACTTATTACCATAATTAATGATTTGTTGTTTTCTCTCAAATGAAAATTAGTTTGTCAGATATAGTAATTGAGGAAGCTAATTACACGTAGCTGCATAGGGCCTGCCCCAGGCGAAATTGAATGTCTTTTGGCTTTGATTTGTTACCTCCTTTCTTGGCAGCATTTCCTTCCCTTCACAATTCCTTTATAAACCCCCACATGCCCAGGATTTTCATGCTGCCCTTATCTTTCCCTTCCAGAAGAAAATTGATGTAATAAACCGGTTCATAATAGAGTTGGTTGGTAATTTAATAAATTGCATGGCCTGGAAATTTTTGTATTTACAAAAGGGATCTTGCTAAATGTGATGTGGTATCCTGGACTGCATACTGGGGGGATAAAGGACGTTATCAGAAAAACTGGTAAAATCTGAATGTTAATTTCTTAGTATTAAATGAACCATGGATATATAAAAAGTTAATATTAGGGGAAGTTGGGTAAAAGGTAATGAGAACTTTCTTATACTATATTGGCAACTTTTCCATAAATCTAAAGTCATTCCAAAATAAAACATTTAAAGCAGTAAAAGGGAATTTATAGAGAGATTAGTTAATATTCAAAAGAATAAGAAATTAAGAAGTTTCAGGCATGCAGATCATACCACGTAAATATGTAAGGACGTTTCTGTAGCTATGTACCTGTTTACTTTCTACAGCCCTTAATTTAGTTAACGAGTGACTGTTTCTTTCATATATTTTGCATGCCTTGAATTGTAGCCAGGAGAGGAAGATTGTTATCTATTCTTCTCACTACAAAAAATGATGCTGAAAGCCAAAAACTAAGCTGCAAATTAAAATTGGAAAACAAGAATTACAGACTTTTTTTTCCTCTTTGGGGAACAGTGATTGACTCCAGAAATCTTAGCATTAATTGATGTGCTGGGAGATGAGTAATTCAGAAGAACCAAGGTCACTGAATTTTTACTATCTTAAAATATTAATATCAGAAGAATAAACTCATTTGGGCTTTCAAATACTCACATAGGGTTTCCTCCTCATCAGATGACAGCGTGGAAATCAGTATTCTTCATATGACCTAATTTAAAGGGCTAAATGCTTGAGTGCATATACTCAGTTCAGTGTTCCAAAAGAATTTACTGTGTATAACTCCAGGGCTATTAAAATTATATAAAGAGCTTAAAAATATGATTTCCCTATTGAAATAGGTAGACTAACTAGTTGGCACTGTGTCAGGTAAGAGACAATTGAAGCTTGTTCTATTATTTATACAAATTGACTGGTTTGGCAGTTGCTACAGCAATGAGCCATAATGAACTACAGAAAAATGAAAATGTGATTTCTTTAGCATTATACAAAAATAGAATATTTACAGGAAGGCAAGGAATGACATTACAAGAACCCAGGCTATGTCAAAATGATCTCCCTTGTTGCTACTTTACCCAGAATGTAAGTCAAATAGTGTATGTTTACTGGGGCAAAATTATAATGATGGGTAACCATTTTCCTGCTATTAGTAAGGGGCTGTGCTTTGTAATTCCAAAGCAATTTAAAATACTCCTTTTCTATGACTTTTCACTTTTAACTGTACTTTTAACCTGCCCCTGTTTGCAGTAAAAGCTTTCTTTTGGCTAAGTAGAGAAGTTTCTGAAATTGGATAATTTGTTCATGTCTTCCCAGCAAAGGGAGGGAAAAAAATCATGAAGGATATAATTCAACTCTAAGATACCTAATTTTTTCTGATTAATTGACTCAATCTCTTTTTCTCTGTTAGGATCCCTGGCTTTTGTGTTATGGTCCTGACTTTGATCTTTGATATTTATACCTTATACTTTCATCAGCTCCCATTTATCCACACTGTTTTTTCTCTAACAATATTGTGTCCACTTCCAGGAAAAGCCTTTTCAACAAAATCACTACACACTTCGACTTTCCCAACCCCAAATGTTGTGTTAATCAAAGAGTAAACTTACAGAAAATGAGGCAGACAAGATAACTTTCTAAAGCTGATACTTAGCTTGAGCCTGTAAAGACCATTTACACAGGTATCTACTGTAGAGTGTGTATGTCAAACCTTACTTTTCTCTTTTGCCTAAAGCAATGCAGATTGACTTCAATAGAAAATGCTAGTTGGCATTAGTGGATATTATATGTAATTAATATCTTAGACATGAGCCAAATTTGAAATATTTCTCATAGTATAAATGTCAAAATGCATGATATTCAATGTGGTAAACAGTAGGATCCTTGTAAATATTATAATTTTGATATGGGCTGAATTCTTACAAACCTATACACTAGTAATTCTTAACCAAGGGTGATTTTTCCTGTGCTCTCACACTGTATCATTTGATACAGTGTCCTTTTTGGCTCGTAAGAGAATCCCATTTCACTGGAAAAGTATACTTATTGGCTGTTGTTGTGAGCTAGATATATATGTAATTTGCATCTACCAAGGAAAGTGAAAAATCAAAGGGGAATAAGGGGCAATCCCCTGCCATGGACAGTAGGATAAATTTTAATCTTTACTAAATGGTCTTTGGTTGGGGAAAGAAGGAATTAAACAACCTACTTATAATGATGGTTGTTACAAGAATGGAAGATTTTATTAAGAGGAAGCATGGAATATTTCTTACTCATAGGGTAAAATGTATAGTAGTTTACCTCTTCAGACCAATGGTTTTCAAGCCTGGCTACAATTACAATCATGTGTACCTGAGCCTCAAGCCTAGAGATTCTGAATTAATTGGCCAAAGATGGGGCCTGGCAGTGTGTGTATATTTTTAGAATGTCCCATTTCTAGAATCACTAGTATTGATGGTTTAGAATCACCCTTTTAAATGCTCATTTAAAATGAAAAATATCATCTGTGAAATAAGTTATTCTGTCTGACAAAATATTCATTTGTCCTTGTCCTACCCCTGATGACCACTGTGACTGTCCTTTCCCATCTCTTGTTCATTTTGATTTCCCTGAAAATGCACCTGCCTGAAAGCATTACACGTAGAGGAATTTTATATTTCCCACTGGGGTCATTGTCTGTTTTTCAGTAGGCTACTAGACAGTTCTTATTAGGCTTGGGCTGGAACGTGTACTCTTAACAAAATTGGGCTCACTAGTGACAGAACTGGTGATATCATCAGGAATCCTACCTGGACACTTAGCAACATGGCAGCACTGGAATTTGCATGACACACTAAGGAAATTCGGTCTAATTCTGGTTCCATATAGACCTAAGGGCTTATATTTTTAGGTGAGGAGGGCACAGAAAAAAAAAAAATCAGCCCTTATCCAGACAACATCCTAAGCATTCATTTTAGTTACTTCAATTCTGTAATTTATCAAAAAATGGTAAATATGACTGCCTTTGAATGTGCTTGTTAGAATTGTAGTTTTGCCTAAGCAGGCCAAAGGGCTTTGCTATAAATATGCTAGATAATTTAAGGGGACTTTCAATTAATCATTACATCAATAATTTAATGTGTTTTCTTTCATCTAAATGTGTCCTGAGGCAGGTAAAAGGAGAACTACTTATACATTGCAAAAGAAAAATTATTCTCTCCCTGGGCTCAAAGTTGCATATAATATGTAGAAATTAAACTTTGGTTTAATTGAAATTTGGTTGCAATTTGATGCTTTATAGTTTCCTTGGGCCACCTACTGCATTCTTTTTAATGAAGCATTGAAGGATGGCAGCATTAAAAAAATACTAATTTAGTTTTATTTTCTGGTTGTTTCAAGCAACAAAAACACTTCTTTTGTTCATTATAACATCAGCCTCAAGGAAATGGAGATGTCCTCAAAACACACCTGACTTTTCTTAGTAATATTATGCATAAAGCTAATTATCTATATTAGCTTATATACAGCCTTCCAGAATATAATTCAATTTTTATTTTTTAATGACAACTTTATTGAGATATAATTCACATACCTTAAAATTTACCCTTTTGAAATATACAATTAAATGATTTTTAGTATACCCACAGAATTATGCAATTACTAAAAAAAATTTCAGAACATTTTTATCATCCTAAAAAGACACCTTGTCCCCCCCCCCCCATTAGCAGTCACTTTCCATTTCCCCATACCTCTAATCCCCTGGAAACCACTAATCTACTTTCTGTCTCTATGGATTTAACTATTCTAGACATTTCACAGAAATGGAATCATAGAATATGTAGCTTTTTCTGACTAGTTTTTTTCACTTAGCATGTTCTCTAGATTCATTCATGTTATAGCGTGAACAGTACTGCATTCCTATTTATGGTTGAATAATAGTCCATTGTATGGATATGCCACATATTATTTACCCATTTATCTGTTGATAGACATTTAGGTTGTTTCCACTTTTGTGTATTATGAATAATGTTCCTAAGAACATTTGAATACATATTTTTTCAATTTTTTTTAGTATATAACTCCAAGTGAAATTGCTGGGTCATAAAATAACTAACTCAGTGTTTGACATTTTGAGGCATTGCCAGTGGTTTTCCAAAGTAGCTCTACCATTTTACATCCCTACCAGCAATATATGAAGGTTCCAGTTTCTCCACATCCTCACCAACACTTAATATTGTCTGTCTTTTTGATTTCACCTTTTGGGGGTGGAATGGCATTTCATTGTGGTTTCAATTTGCGTTTTCCTAAGGACTAATGACATTGTGCATCACTTCATGTGCTTATTGGGCATTTGTATTTTGGGGGGTGGGGGAGGTAAGTGGCTATTCAAATTCTTTGCCCATTTTTAAGTTGAGTTATTTGTCTTTTGTTGAGTTGTAAAAAGTTCTTCATATAAACTGGATACAAGTCCTTTATCAGATATATGATTTGCAAATATTTTTTCCCATTCTATTGGTCTTTTTACTTTCTTGTAAAGTAAGCCTTTATTGCACAGAAGATTTTAATTTTGATAAAGTCCTGTGTATCTATTTTTTTCTTTTCTTGTTGTGTTTTTCATGCTGTATTTAAGAAATAATTGCCAAATCACAGGTCATGAAGATTTATCCCTATGTTTTCTTTTAAGGGTTTTATAGTTTTAGTTATTACATTTAAATCTATGATCATTTTTAGTTAATTTTTATATATGGTATGAGGTAGGGGTCCAACTTCATTCTTTTGCTTGTGGATATCCAGTTGACCAAACACCATTTGTTGAAAAGACCTCTTTCCTCATGGAATTGTCCTGGCTCCCTTGTCAAAAATTAATTGACCATAAATGTAAAAGTTTATTTCTGGACTCTCAATTCTATTCCATTGTTCTACAGATCAATATCACATTGTTATGATTACTTAACTTTATAGTAAGTTTTTTTTTTTTTTTTTTTTGAGACAGAGTCTCACTCTGTTGCCCTGGCTAGAGTGCCGTGGCGTCAGCCTTGCTCACAGCAACCTCAAACTCCTGGGCTCAGGCGATCCTTCTGCCTCAGCCTCCCAAGTAGCTGGGACTACAGGCATGCGCCACCATGCCCGGCTAATTTTTTCTATATTTTAGTTGACCAATTAATTTCTTTCTATTTTTTAGTAGAGATGGGGTCTCGCTCTTGCTCAGGCTGGTTTCGAACTCCTGAGCTCAAATGATCCGCCCACCTCGGCCTCCCAGAGTGCTAGGATTACAGGCGTGAGCCACCGCGCCCGGCCTATAGTAAGTTTTGAAATCAAGAAGTGCAAGTCCTCCAACTTTCTTCTTTATCAAGATTATTTTGACTCTTCTGAGTCCCTTACATTTCCATTTATATTTCAGAATTAGTTTGTCAATTTCTGGAAAATTCCCAGCTGCAATTTTGAGAAGTATTGTGCTGAATGTATAGATCCATTTGGGTAGTATTGTCATCTTAACAATATTAAGTCTTCTGATTCATGAACATGAGATGTTTTTCCATTTATTTAGATCTTTCATCTTTTTCAACAGTGTTTTGTATTTTGTTACATACAAGTTTTGTACTTCTTTTGACAAATTTATTACTAAGTATTTTATTCTTTTTGATGCTATTCTATAGTAAATATAATTGTTTTCTTAATTCTATTTCTGGGTTATTCATTGATAGTGTGTAGAAAAACAACTTATTCTTGCATATTGATCTTGTATTCTACAGCCTTGCTGGACTTATTTATAAATTCTAATAGTTTTCTTGTGAGTTCATTAATTTTTTTTTATATTCAAGATCATATGATCTGCAAACAGAGATATTTTACTTCCTCTTTTTCAATCTGGATGCCTGTATTTCCTTTTCTTGCCTGACCACCCTGGCTATATCCAGAAAAACGTTGAATGAAAGTAGCAAGAACAGAATCCTTCTCTTGTCCATGATCTTAGAGGGAAAGATTTTAGTCTTTCACCAGTAAGTGTGATGTTAGTTATCTTTTTCTTTTAGTATTAATAGATGGCATTTATGAGGTGGAAAATGTTTACTTTTATTCCTAATTTGTTGAGTGATTTTATCATGAAAGGGCATTGGAAGTTGCCAAATGCTTGAACTGCATCTATTCAAATGCTCATGTTTTTCTTTTTTTTTATTTCAGAATATTATGGGGGTACAAACATTTTGGTTACATATAATGTCTTTGCCTCACCCAAGCCCAGACTACAAGCTTGCCCTTCCCCCATGCAGTGCACACTGCATCCATTAGTTGTGAGTTTACCCATTCCCACCAGCCCCCTCCCACCTGATGGGTACCCAGTGAATATTACTTCCATGTGAGCACTTTAGTGTTGCTCAATTAGTACCAATTTTATGGTGAGTATATGCGGTGCTTGTTTTTCCATTCTTGTGATACCTCACTTCAAAGGATGGGCTCAAGCTTTACCCAGGGTAATATAAGAGGTGCTAGTTCACCATTTTTTTTGTAGTTGGGTAGTATTCCATGATATACATATACCACATTTTATTAATCCACTCATGTATTGATGGGCACCTGGGTTGTTTCCACATCTTTGCAATTGTGAATTTTGCTGCCATAAACATTTGAGTGCAGATATCTTTATTATAGAATGTCTTTTTTTCCTTTGGGTAGATGCCCAGTAGTGGGATTGCTGAATCAAATGGTATTTCTATTTTTAGCTTTTTGAAATATCTCCAAATTATTTTCCATGGGGCTTGTACTAATTTTCAGTCCTACCAACAGTGTAAGAGTGTTACTATCTCTCCACATCCATGCCAGTAATGATTGCTTCTGTTTTTTTAATTTGTATGTTCATTTTTCTTAGAGCTATGTCTTGATTGCTTCCTAAGAAAGTATACATGGAAAGTAAAATGTTTGATTCCTTACACTCAAGTAATAGATTGGCTAGAGATAGAATTCCATATTAAAAATAATATTCTCTGAAAATTTTGAAGGCCTCAGGTGTTATAATTGAAAAGCCTTATGGCATTTTTTAATTTAAAAGTTTTTTTTTTTCCTGGAAACTTTTAGGATCTTTTCTTTATCCTTGTTGGTTTTCAATTTCTTCAGAATGTGTCTACAGAATAGGAAGTGTGTGGCAGCCCCACTTTCCAAGCCAGAGGCTTTCTCTCCATCTTCCTGTTTTCAGCTCACTGTATTGTGCCTAAAGTCTCAATTCCAGACCCTCTCTGATTCAGTATTTCTAGAGAAGGACGATCAGGTTTATCATATATTTTCCTAAAATTTATTCCATTTCACCCGCATAAATGTTCAACTGACAAGTCTGTATTCTCAGACTACCATAAGGAATTACTCCCTGAAGTTATCTGAACCAACTGATATTTAACAACTAGAAATAAGCAGAACATACAGATTTGATAGTTTCACTATGTGTTTTCATTTCATGATTATAATTTAATTATGGCTAACATAAGTACTGTTTATTTCCTTTCAAGTTAGAAATCATGAGAAAACATTATTACCAATTCCACAATCACTCTGTTCATATAATTGATCTTAGTATGGAAATTTGCCAAAAGTTTTCACATCAATGGAATTGTATATTTCAGAAAATAACTCTGATAGATATTTAAAATATGGAAAAGGTTCCATAATAATTAAGTCAATAAAAGATTATTCAGTAAAACATACTAGAACATTTATTAATATATGGAAAAAATAAATTTAAATCCCCACTGAATGCCTATAAACCAAAATAAATTCCAGATGGATAGAAAAAAATTCCCCAAAGAAAATGCATGCCAATATCTATTTCGTTGAGTTTAAAATGGGAAAGAGCTTCTAAGCATGAATGCCCTGAAAAAAAAATTAGAAGGGAATATATTAAAAGATTTGATTACATGAACATTTAGAACTTTTTAAAATAAAAAACCAATGAGGATAATAAAATACCACTTATAAACTGCATTAAAAATATTGACAACAAATACAGCAGGGAGTTAAATAGCCTTAACATTTAAAGAGTTCTTTTAATCAATTAGAAAAACATTAAGATCCATAGCAAAATTGTCAGGGACAGGAATAAATATCTCCCAAAGCTAAACAATGTAACCAAGAAACAATAAACATGCAAAATATCCCCACTAATAATCAATGGGATGAAAATGAAAAGTAACACAGCATCCTTGGGAAGAAAACTGAAAGACTGGTAATGCTTGGGTGCCCCCAGGGGTATACTAGTACACTGATAGAGAGTGGGAAAGTGGCATGCCTTTCCCAAAATGCTGTTTGGAATTATGGATCAAAGCTATCTTAGTCTGCTTAGGCTGCTATGAAAAAATACCATCGTCTTTGAGGCTTAAACAATAATAATGTATTTCTCCACTTCTGGAGCCTGGGAAGTGCGAAGTTCAGTTCCTGGTGAGGATCTTCTTCCTGGCTTGCAAACAGCTGCCATCTCACCATTTGCTCACATAACCTCTTCTTTGTGTGTATATAGAGGCGGGGTGGGGAAGATCTCTGGTGTCTCTTCCTCTTCTTATAAGGACACTAATCTTATTTCAGGGGCTCCACCCTCATGACCTCATCTAAACCTAATTTCCTCCCAAAGACCCACTTCCAAATACCGTCATATCGGTGGGTTAAGTATTCAACATATGAATTTGGGGGGGGGACACAAACATTCAGTCCATAAAAGCTTTAAATGGCTATACCCTTAATTCAGTTGTCCCAGTCCTGGAAATCCATCTTAAAATGCAATATATACAGTCAAAAATGTATACACTTCATTGTGTAAAATATTGTGAACAATTAAAATTCCAACAATATTAGAATAGTCGAAGAAACTATGATATAGCTGGTCATGTATTATCATATAGTGGAATGTTATTTAGCCTTTAAAAATCTTGTTCTAAAGAATTTAATGATATAGGAACTATTTATAATAAATATAAAATATAAAGGAATAGAAAACTTAGAAAACACTTTAGGCAAGGCATTTTTTAAACAATTTTATGGATTAATTTTTTAAAACTACAAGTGTATATAGTTTATTAACATGTTAATAGTGATTAACTCTCTATGAATATAAGTACTTTTAGTTTCTCATTAATAGTTTTCTATATTTAAAACTTTTGTAATGTAAGTTATTTTTATAATAAAAATATTAAATATTATATCCTATAATAGAAGTTGCTTTATAACTTATTTCCTCCAAAGTGACAGTTGTATGTACTTTGGCAGGATTTCTTTGCAAGAATATACCAATACTGTCCTAATTTGTTATGATTAACTGGGTTAGAAATCCTGCCCTTTATTGGAGCTTTTATCAGCTTTCTCACCATCATAAAACATTTTAGGGTTTATAGTCTTCCCTTTTTTTCCCCTTTTGAGTTCTAAAGTAGCTTTTGACCTTAAATCCTGTAGAATATGCTCTTCTAATTCCCCTTCAATTTTGCATCAGTACTTTCTGAAATGACCAGCTAGAACATTGTCATCATAATTCCTTACATTTTTTACATTTTCACAGACTTGATCTCATTGGATTTTCACCACAGCCCTGAATATACGTAGCCCAAGTTTTCTAGTCCTGTCTCAAGAAACAAACACTCGTCTAAGGTCAACATAAATCATTGAGCTGTGGTGCAAACCCACGTCTTCTAATTCAGAGATCTGCTATTTGGTCAAGGAATTATCCAGTCCAATCAGTTTATTTTATAGATTAAGAAAATGAGACACATGGAAGTTAAATGACACAGCCTGAATCATGGAGGTGATGCATGCCAGACTCAGAGCAAAACCCTCTATCTTCTGTCTCAGAAACTAGTCTCTTTTAGTCCACTCAATGGTGAGACCTAAGTATTTTGCATGGGTGTTTGGACAAATACACAGACTCTTTAATTGACTATCCATGAATGACATCATTTTTTATGAGGTTTCCTTTGAAATGGACATGCCATTTTGCCTGTTTTTCCTTGCCTTTCCTAAGGATGTCTCTGAGGCAAGCTGACATAGACTTACTTAGTTAAAAGGCATTTAAAACAGCAGAGTCACTCCAGATAGTTTTTTTTATGAATTTTAATTATTAGAAAAGGTGGTATGAAAAGCATTTTTATTTTGAAGTTTTGGAAAGCATTTCTGGAATGCAATTTGTTTAAGAATACTCTGAAGATGTTAAATGATGAAAGCATGTTGCAATAGTAAAGCAAATGCATCAGCTTAATTACTTTTATTGTTCTTACTGTCAACTGATTTCCAAGATAAATCCTACTTATAACAATGTTTATCTTGACTATCTATTATTATTATCTAATCATATTTTTCATAGTGTTTCTTATGCAGTAAGTTGCTGGTTACTTATTAAAGCACTTAACATTCTATATTAAATGTAACACCTGTTCCACAAACATTTACTGCATGGCTACTATATATGTCAATCATCAAGTAAAATATAAAAAAAGAAATAGACAAAATCCCTGTGCCTAGGGTACACATAGCCAAGTACAAAATGCACAATTCAAATTAATTAAAAAAATATTTGCTGAGAACCAATCATACACCAACAGAGCCAGGCTAAGAAATGTGAGCCCCTACAGCAGACTAATAACTTAGAACCCCATTAGATTCATAATCCTTTATTGTCTGTTGAATAATTATTTAGTGGAGGCAGAGAGAACATCATCTTTCTGTTAACAAAAATTGTGTATCTTTCTTGCTGTTGTTCATAATCAAGGATCTGCTACTATGGTTTTCTAATTTAGAAAAATTCCTGATAAAACCTACATAAAGCCACTTAGAATTTAGACAATGAAAAGCCATTCCTTCTTGGTAAATAGCACTCCACATGCCCAGGACAGACACTGTTAGCTGGGTTGCTCTGAGGACTGAAGACATGGC
The DNA here is from genome assembly GCA_008086735.1 of Cheirogaleus medius. Classification (NCBI taxonomy): domain Eukaryota; kingdom Metazoa; phylum Chordata; class Mammalia; order Primates; family Cheirogaleidae; genus Cheirogaleus; species Cheirogaleus medius. The sequence goes on from VBSM01003176.1 coordinate 35,945,172, forward strand.
CTGGCCTGTACTTGCACCTCCTACTGAGGTAGGTGAGGGCAGCTGAGGGGTTTTTTAATCTGCCTTTCTCACTTGGCTTAACACATGACTTTGTTTTCTCCTTAAATAAATTGCAGACTCCTAGAAATTAAGGTTTCTCCTAGGTGTGAGTTGAGAGCTTTTGACAGATGTTTGACACCTTAGTGATGAACCTTCTTGATTCTTCGTCTTTCATGAATCTGTCCAATCAACTTCCCCTTACTTTAACATTTTGTGATAGTCCTGATAAATGTGGCATTTCTGATTCCTTTTACTAGGAAAATCCATCCTTTTGCACATGGACAAAATGAAACATGGTTTTATCTCCTCGTGGGTATCTTCCCTCCCTTGAACCCCTTTGTTGTTGGTTTACAAAGGATAAAACTCTGCTAGTGATAAATGTTTGCTTCTCTTTAGTGTTATGTATCTTGCAACTATCGAGTGCTTTTTCACCAAAATTATTACTCTTTATTTCAATACAGCATCACCTAGTGATGTTATTGAAAACATTTTAAGTGAAAGTCGGAGTTCCAACTACTGTGGCTGAATGCATAAAACACACTGAATATATATATACCATCAGATGTACTTAAACCCTGCTTCTCAATTTCAGTAGTTAACTTTACTGAATTGCTTAGAAGGAAGTTAAGTTACTATTAACTATTAATTTAATTGCCCTACTTAAGTGATTTTATATGTTCTTTCTCTTACTAATAAAAATTATACTTTGATCAGAAAACACAGTTAAGCCATATATTTGGTGACCTTTAAGGACATGTAGACTTTGTGATTACTAACTAATGAACATTGATGCTGAAATTTGTTGTTTTCAGGGAGAGAAAAATGTGTGTACATTGGACAGAAGGAAAAATGCTATGGTTTAGGAATAAAAGATGTAATTTGTAAAAATGATGAGGGCAGTAAAGCTTTAAAAAGCAAAAGCATTGTGAGAACATACACAAATTTTTACTTGTTTTGCAATAGCCTTGAGATAGTTGAAGTTGAGAGTGTAATATAAAAATAATTTCTTCCTGAAGTTATTCATTACTCCTTTTTATATGTTTTAAAGCATTTGGGGTTTTTTTCTTATTTTAATAAATGTCTATATGTATTCCTAAATTAGCAAGTACTGTAATTTGCTTATTGTAAAGGGGGCAAGAATCTTGCAAGTGAATTGGTTCCTTTGAAGACCTTATTAACCAAAAAAGAGACTGAGTCTCTCTTATCGCATGTTCCACATATTTAATTACATTTCCTGGAGGGCAGCTTGGCACAGGCACACTGACATTATACTAGATTAACTTCAGATTGCTGGTTAATGGATGCCCTTCCAGATGTGAATGGACAGGACACTCTGGCATACCAGGCCTACCTTGGAAAGCAATAAAGAGAGATGGGGAAAGTCACCCAACACTAAGGGGAAAGCATATTTTCCTAGGTTGAAAAATGAAACACTAGATATGATTCTTTAGGTTAATCTGTGAGCAAATTGATTCATGAAATCAATAAGGAATGCTCTTGGGAATTTTTGCATTGTAATGACTATATTAACATCCTTTGTGTTCCTTTGGAAACTGGATGGCAATATTGCACGTCGGAAGCAAATTGTGAACTGAAAAATATAAACGGTTTTGTTCAAGTCATGACAGGTACCTGATGGGGGATAATTTCTTTTTAATTAATGATTCCTACTATTCCAGAAGCCTGCAATCTCTTTAGGTTGAGAGACTGTAAGTATCTGAAGAGTGAATATTAATATCTTTAAGTAATAGTTATTATTTCAAGTGATCCCTACCCTCTGGTAGGGAATTGAAGGCCTAGAGTGATTAAAGAATTTGTCCAAAGTCATTTAGCTCGTAAGTGGCACCTCACTGTGTCCTAGCGCTGGTCTATCTGATTGCAGAGACTGTGAACTTCAACACTGTGCTACAGCACAATGCACACTTAATTCCTAAATGCCTTGGACAGACAGTTGCTCTTGGGTGTTCAGTTAAGATGTAAATATCATATGCTCTTTTAAAATCATAGCAACAAAGGCTATTCAAGCATTGAATTATGGAGATCGTAATGAACTTTCTTCATTTGGGAGAATCTACAGAGCTTTTCAAATGGTAGCTTATAATAGCCCAAAGGATTTCATGCTTTAGAGATCTGTGCATCTCCCAGAAGATGATAAGTACTTATTAGAAACTTGTTTAAGAAATTTGGTCTACTCCCCAGAACAGTGAACAATGAGGACATTTTCTGAACTCCTCTGAAAAATTATTGCTAATTATGGAAAATTAAATGCAAATAGTACCGACATAGTTATTAGCACCATAAATTTGATGGACCCCCCCAAAAAGAGAGTTATTAATTACAAAAAACAATGGTTATGAAAATGAATAAGGCCTGTCACCATATACCATAGCTGTATATTCTTATAAAAAGTATATTGTGAGTTACAAATTAGAGGACTTGGTGGAATCTAAAAAAGTTGATCTCATAGGAGTGGAGGATAGAATAATAGTTACCAGGGACTGGGGTGGTTGAGGAGATGTTGGTCAGAGGATACAAAATCTCAGTTAGACATGAGGAATGAAGTCATGAGATCTATTGTACAACATGGTGACTATAGTTAGTAATATGTTGTATTCTTTAAAAGTGTTAAGAGAGTAGATGTAAAGTGTTTTCACCACAACAGATAACTATGCGAGGTAATCTGGCTAATGTCCATTAGCCAGATTTAGTTACTCCACAATGTAGATATACTTCAAAACATTATACACAGCATTACATACAATTTTATCTGTCAATGTAAAAAAAAACAAAATTGAAAAAATTGGAGGATCCGACCTCTAGAATCTTTTAATTTTATTACTGTGCTTTTAGCAATTATATATATATATTTATATCATATAATGCAATATATATTTCCATAAAAGCTTTAAATAAATGCTGTGATTCTGTAGGTAAACCACCATGAACTATTTCATAGCTCTAAATGTGTTCAAAGTAGGCTTGTGATTATTGACATTAGCCACATGCTAAGGAGAGTCGGGCAGATGTCTCGTGCAATGAAGCAATGAAGCCTAAGTTCTTGCTGGTTACTTGGGCTTCTGCTCTTTCTTCTCCCTAAAATAAGATGCCATTATGCAGACCTCTAAATTACTAATCCTGCATCTACTATAGGGTGGGACATTTTTACATTAAAATATTATCTGGGCGTTTTAAATGTTTGGAAGGAAAGTGGTACACATGCTGATCGTCTGTTGACAGGCTTCTGGATCCTGGGTATCGCACAGGGTCCGGACGGCAGTGTGGCTAAGAAGGGCTTCCAGTGCTCTTGTGTCTGGTAGAGGATGGGCGAGATGCGAGGGGTCCTGGGCTCTTGGAGCAAATGTGACAAAGAGTTGAAATGGAACTAGAGTGAGCTGATAGAAGTCCAGGGACTTACAGAGCACTTGGGAGAAGGGGTCAGAAGAAATAGTATTTTAAAAGACAGACCCCAAAGAATTGCTGGCCAAGTGGCCAAGGTTCCAACAGAAACAGAAAAGTTTGTTTGTCCAAGAGGAGGTTAAATAAAAAGGCTTAGCTGTAGCCTGCAGGGTTGGAGTAGAGAGCAGAAGCCAGAGAAGACATGGCTTTAAAGATCAGGCCCTGAAAGCAGGTCTCCCTCTGAAAAGAGATTGAAAGCTACCCTCCTATCTTTGAACCAGGCTAATGAAATTTTGCTGTAATGCTTAAATGCAAGGATTTTATACTCAGACTACCTGGGTTCGAATCCTGGCTCTACTACTAGTTGAGTGACATTTGTAAATCATGCAATAGCTGTGTATCTCAGGAAAATAGAGATAACAGTACCTATCTCATAGGGCTGTTGTCAGAATGAATTGAGTCAATGTATGTAAAACCCTACAACAGTGCCTAACAAGAGGTAAATTTCAATTCATAACAGGTATTATAATAACAATAACAATTACATATACCAGCCACATTATCATCATTCCTCCTTCTAATTTTCCTAAGCAAAGGACTTCAGGTAATGGCATTGAGCACGTGGTGCACGGTGCTCCTCAAGCCAGCTTTTAATTGCTGAACCCTTTCTTCAAACAAAATTAATTAATTAGAACATAGAAAGCCCAGGTGCTCTGGTCAAACTGATTGGTGCCTGAAGCACTCCCTGCCTTCTCCCTCTCTTGACTCCCAGGGGTACCCCTAGGCTACCACTGTGGTGCACATTTGGAAAATTACTGATGCAATGGAAAGGATACAAGACCCAGAATCAAAGACCTGGAATTGGGTCCTATCTGCCACTTATAAGCTGTGTGACCTTCACCTGATTAATATCCTCCCTGGGCCTTCAGGTTCCTCCTGATTCATATACTGTAGGAGTTAGACTAGTGCTATTAATAGTTCAGTGGTTTTCTAACTCTGCTCCCTCCAAGCCTAGGAATTCCAGGGAAGTGCGCCAGACAGATTTGGGGAAGGGTTGTTGGGGAACGTGCTGGATGAGGAGAGGAAACCCCACAACTTCAAAAGCCAGGGTTCCTCTGTTTTATATATTGGAATTTCATTTTTGTTTGAAGAATGAGTACCACTGCTAAAGGAATTGTGACTAGATGATCTTCTGTTTCAGTTATTCTATTGTTCCTCAGAAATTTACAGAATTTCTTGATTGCACCAAAGTAGCAGAAGTAAGAATGTGAATGAAAGCAACAAATACTAAATATAAGGAAACTGAGTGATAGGGAAAAACAGTGTGGGTATTCACAAGGCACTGTGCAGTGCCTAAGATATTTCAGTATCTCTAATATCCAGAGAAAAGGGAAACCTGTTATGTGAATCTTAGTTTGACAATTTGACTCACCATGTTCATGGGAGCATAGGCTGGCACAATGATAACGATGCTCGTGGACCACCAAAAATATATTACATACTTACCACCAGCAGACAACCAAACTGAACAATTATTTAAACACTATCTGCTGTGGGACTTTTCTTGGTGGTTAGTGATTTCAGAAAATGTGTCCCTGCCAAAGCAGATGTCAGATTAAAATTCTACATTTATGATTGCTGTGTTGTTATTAGAAGTTTATGTGAACTCAGACACTCTTGGCTTGATTGATTTGAACAATGTATTTGGGTAAATTAAGTTACTGTGTTCCCTTGGGACATGAAACCTGCACTGATTAGTGACTCTCTAGGCCATGCTTGTGGCTTGGACTGGCCCTGTGTTTAGTTCTTCTCATTTTCGACTTGCTGAAAGCAAAGGAAAACCTATAAACATATGCGAATATATAGAGAGAATGCTGGCATCTGGTTATGTGTTATTTCGATAACGATTAACATGCAACAAGGGCTGACTTCCCTTATAGGCTTCACATATGGTGTGAGTTGAAGGCCACCCAATGATCTTTCTCTCCAATTATATACTCCCTTACACTCTTCAGAACTCTCACTATTGTGCCATTGTGTGTGTGTGTGTGTGTGTGTGTGTGTGTGTTTTAAGGCATAATACTTTCACAGTTTCACTGGTAAAATATGTTAGCTTGGAGCAGCATCATCCATTAACACTTTGGCATGGATTGGTTTATCAGATTACTGTCGAAGAATTGGGTCCTGGGGGACTATTACTAGGGTAATAACGGTTCCATCAGGACGGAATTCAGAATGATCGGAAGCAGGGAGGGGGAAGATTCATCCACATGGGGGCCAGAGCAAGGAATGCTGGGAGCCAGGAAGCCCTACTGGGCCCAGCAAAGGAAAAGATGCCGACTGAAGTGTGCACATATCGAGGGGAAATTCAGAGGCCTCTCGTGAGCTAGCACAGTGCCTTGTACATCATCTGTCTTCAGCAGATCATGGCTGAATTAAATTATTTATGTCCTAGGGTGGTTTTGGCTAAAATTCAAGTCAAGATTTAACATTAATTTTTTTTTATTAAAAAGATTTAGTATGGCTTACTTTCTAAAATCAAGTTTCTTAAAGAGACATGATTTTCTGCTTTAAATTTAAATAATACATTTTGTGCCAGAAAAATTCTTTTTAAGGGAGAGCACTTCATGTATAAAGCATAAATAATTCTTCCTTTAATAAGACATTTCCTATTATAGCGATTGACGAACACATCTGCTGCAAGAATGTTATTTTTTTCACCCATCCATGTGCACAGCTCTGATTAGAAGAGGTAAAAGATGCACATCTCCTTTAAATGTTGAATTGCCTTCAAATGGGTGTATTTTATTATGACAGATTTTGTTATGATGAAAGCTTTGAATAGCCCTCTTGAAAATACTTTTTAAAAATGTAACTCTCTATTTCAACCCTTGTGTTATGGGTGACTATTGATTTCGGAGAAAAGTACCTTGAGAGCATCTTTCTCCAGTACTAATATCACTATTGCTTCACAAAACATTTTATATCAAGGTCTCCTGAGGAAGAAATTTTAATAAGCATCCTTTCCATACTTTTTCTTCTATCCAGGCTTTATTCACATCTGCTGTTTTCGGAATAAGCCCACAAATGTTACAATATCTTTAAAACGTAAAACCAGGAGACAATTCTCAACCCAGGTGCTTTTGAGCCTTCACTCTATTGTGCATTTATATCACTGTTCAGATGCACTCATTTTAAAAAATCATGCCCAAACAATAAAGTTTGAGAATAAAGTTTTTTTTTTAAAAAAAGTTTAATAAGTACATTATCACCAAACATATTATAAGATTTGAATTAACATTTTGCTGTTTATTTCCAGGGCTACAGCAACACACAGGGGCCAGGTAATTTTCAAAGATGCTTTAGCCCAGCAGTTGTGTGAACAAGGAGGTAAGAATCATATTGGATTTTTTCATGTTGAGTATGTCCAAATTATTCATGGTAGGTCCTATGTTCTATGTAGAAAGTAAGTATTTCATCATTGTCACTTGCTCATGATGGTTTAAAATTTGAAGTATTGACTCCTTTATATTCCTAATAATCATTGAGTAATTATTGATGAAAGTCTATAGACTTCCGAAAATACTAAATGTGAGCAAACCAAACCAAAAGAATTTATCTTATTTTCATAATTTTTTTCTAACAAATTACCTTTAGTTATCCTGGAAATACAAATCTTAGTAGTGATTTTAGAATTCTACAAAAATGTATCTGCTTAATTTACCACTTAAATTTTTTCTTAACTTTGTTGAAAATGTTTCTGATTATTGCTTTTAATATTTGATCATGTTAATCATGATCATGTGTGTAGTATCTATGGTCATGTTTCAACCATGTGCACTATAAATTTCAGACTTGTGGATAGATACTGTATCAGTTTAGGTTAAATTTTACATAATTTTAGATATGTATGATGGGGTCTTAAGAAACTTGAAGTGATTTCTGGGTTTGGGCTACCACATACATACCCAGACTCATCCATACGGGATTCTCACTCACACATGCACACACAAACACACCACAGCAAAAAGGTAAAACCAGGGTACTTTCTCCCAAATTTGTTCCTCCTACCCCTTGAGTTTCCACCCAAATTTGTGTCTGCCTGGTGGATGTTACCCTTGAGAGACTGAGCTTCTCAAGTATAGGGACTATGCCTTAAGGATCTTTGGTGCCCCAGAAGCCTGGCATATAATATACAGGCTTGTCCTGCCCATACATACATTCCTTGATTTAAGCATCTTGACAATGAAAACATTTGATGTCAATCTTTGTAAATGTGCCATTTTCATTGGCCATCATAGGCATATCATTAATTTTTGTTTAGAATGATATTTGGGGGGAATTTATTAACTTAAGAATTGTATTATTGAATTTAAAAGAAATTTCTACTAATTATCTCTTTGCTAATGAAAATCTAGTGAGCTTAAGAGAGAGAGAAATAGGAAAAATTATACTGGTTTTTGGAAGGCCTAAGAAAGTGTCATTTATTATTATATATACATCACAATATTGCTTTAATGTGATGCTTAATGATTATTAGTGGCAAATTTCTGATTGGTTACGTACATAATTCTTAAATCAGAAAACTCCATTCTAATTATAATTTCAAACATATTATCAGTATTATTGGGTTAAACAGATTTTTCTTCCATGGCTTTTGAGAATGCAAATATTAAAATGTGCCTTTGTAGGTAGGCTCGAAAATTCTATCATAATATAAATCTTTTTCCAGACTATGAAAACATTCATATTACTGAAAATATAGGACACCATTAGCAGTGACTATTAATATCCTGAAAAATGTACAGTGTCAGAAAAAGATATGTCTAATTTTATTAATGTTTACCAATTGTCTAAACACTGATTTTTTTTAAGCCTTGAATTTTTGAGTCTTTTCTATTGTAAATGAATTATTTGCATTGAGTTCATTTAAAATGAAAAAAAAAGCCAAGAGAAACCAATGGGGAAAAAATTCTCAACCAATGAGAAAAAAAATGCCTTGTATAGTAGTATTGCATGTGAATATGATTTACATGCTGGTATGTGTGGATGTTATTAAAAATACTGTACAGCCTGGGACCAGAAGAAAAGCAAAGAGCTTTTCAATTAGTACCTAATTCATTGAAATCATATCAGTCCATCCAGGATAAGGTGAAAGAGAATACAAACAAAAGTGATGGCTTTACTGCTGTTAGGAAATAATAAAGAAAATAATTGGTGCTATAAACTATATATTTATTTTGGCCCTATCTACTTTTAATTAAAACATTAATTATCTCTTCAAATAAAATAATTATAATATGTAATGTTATTATGTATTGGATGAGGAATATCTAATGTATTTAGTGGAGGAAAAAAATTAAACCACTATATATCACAGCACAGTTCCTCTCAATTATAACATACTCAATAGGTTTGTTGATTTTAATTAAATTAAACAATTCAAACAAAATTTTGTTTTGTGGAGCTTGAGGACAGCTGTTAGTACAAGACTGTATTGCTGGCTAAACATATTGAAAAAGTAAAAGGATTAGAAAATATACTAGCTATGTCTTAGTCTGTGATCTTGATCTCTTTCCTTACAAAACATTCATTGCAAGACTTTATTCTGCAAACATGTAACCACCACCTGGGAGAACTCCATCCTAGCTCACTGTGCTAAATACGGATATGAAAGTGAAAAGGACCCATTTCCTGTTCTTGAGGAACTCTCAGGCTAGGATGTGACAGATCAGTGGATCGAAGAGGTAGCTAAGTTTGCCTGGGGGTGTTAGGAAGGGCATTTCAGGGACCTGGAAAGAAGATTCCATCTATCTCCTTCCCATTCCCACTGACCCATCTTAGATGGGGCCCCATCTCCTCCTGTGGGAATTGCTTAATATAAGCCTCCTTTGTAGTTTCTCTGCTCTCATTTCATGTACCTATACAGAGCTGCTATAATGAGCTTTCTAAAATGGAAATATTATTCTATCATTTCCCTCCTTAAAACCCTTCAATATCTCAATTGGAAGCAAAAGTTTATCTTCAGAGTAAAATCCAAACTGTTTATCACAGCATACAAGGAAAATCCTTTGCAATCTGCCTTCAATTTGCCTCCCCCACCTCATTTATCACCATCCTCTCATTTTCACCGTAAAATTCCCTGAATGCACCTCACTCTGTCACCCCAGTATTATCTGCAGCCAGTCGTCTTTGCCCAGACTACCCTTTTACATCTTTTAGTTCTAACTCAGACTTTTAGATCCTGCTTGGGTATTACCTCCTCCAGAAAAAAACATCTCTGATCCTCTCCACCTCCCCCCTCAAGCTGGTCAGGCAGCTCTCATACATAACTCTCCATACACAATGCTCAAGGTACAGTCATAATATAAATGGAAACACTCTCAGCACTATTAAATGCCAGAAACCACTCTAAGCACTTTACAAACATTAACTCATTTAATCTTTATAGCAACTCTCTGGGAAGAAAAAAACCATTATTACATTTTAAAAATGAGGAAACCAAGGCACAGCGAGAGTAACTTGAGCATTCATCCATTCAACATCTCAATGTGTTAAGAACATTATCACAATGCCTTGTCTGCTGTTAGTTATAAGCTCCTTGAGGGTAGGGTTAGTTCTTATTGCAGAATCTCTAAAGCCTCTCATGATATCTGGAGCACAGTATACACCCAATAAGTGTTTACTGAATGAATGAGTGAACAGTTGAAGTATACAATGGTCTGATAGAGGTGGCAAAGAGAAAGCTACCCAGAAATGTATTACAGCTAAGCCATGAGGCCCGGTAAGCGGAGAAGATCATAAAGCCCCTGTTACATGCTCAGGGTCTTAAACATTATTCTGTAGGCAGTGGGAGACAGGTGAGTGATGGGAACAATTTATGTTTGAGAAAGAAAATGTAATGGGGGTTGAGGGTGGAATGCATTGCAGGGGTTAGGGGGTCCTAAGTAGGTTGGAGGCTGGAAAGAAGGGTATGTTAGAGAGAACCAAGAAGGGATGGGGGAAGTGAGGGCAGGGAGGGGATCCAGGTGACTCTGTGGTTTCTGCCCTGGGTGACCCAGCAGATGGTGTTGCCAAGAACAAAGAGAGCAACTTGAGCATTCATTCATTTGAAGAAATGAAGAAATGTTAGAGGTGTTTGGAAGAGAAGATAATGAACTGGACTTCTACATGCTTGCTCTAAGGAAGTGACAGGGCTGTCCACAGACTGGGGTGGTGAGGGAGATTTGAGAGCCACCAGCATGTTGGTGTTGGGGAGGCCATGTGTTCTCCCAGAGAGTGGTTGAGCAGGGGAGGGAAGATGAGGGGACTCTGGAGAAGAGGCAGCTTCAGAATTTGGGGGAGCTCGGGGAATAACTTTCGCCACAGTAGAGGAGTTCAGTAGGAACAGCTGCTTCCAAGAGAATGGAGCAGATGAAATGTGGAGAGGGGCCTTGGCATTTTGGCTATAAACGAGGGTGGTTTTCAGAGAGACTAGACCACCTGAGGCAACCTTGTAGGATGGAAGGTTCTTGCTCAAGCTTTGGAGTCATACAGTCAAAGGAAGACAGATGATTGTGAGATGAGAAGTAAATGTGAGGCAGAGTTTGAAGTTGAGGCTTTGAAAAAATCTAGGATTAAAGGGAAAGAGAGAGAGAGGGCAACCAGAGGGGAAAGCAGGCTCAGGGGAAGGATGGGTTCTCTCTCTCTCTCTCTCTTTCTCTGTCTCTCTGTCTCAGAGCATAGGCTTCCAGTGCCTTGTAGCCAGACACCACTAGGAACACACCTATAGTGTAACAGGTTGGGTTTGGTGCTTGTTCCAGTGTAGGGGAAGGCACACCATGAAAAGCCAGGGGGTATCTCAATAAGAGGCTGTAACACAAGTAACTATTAGAAGATTTGGGCTATATTTGGTAATTTGAGCTCAGGTTTAAGGAAGTAGGGCTTTGCTCCAGATTGGATGCAATTGGTCAATTCTGTGGTTAGGTATCTTAAATCCATCTGTAGGAAGGACAGACTAGAGCGAGCCTAAAGCTGTAAATGGTATAGAAGCAGCAGTCACTCCCACTAGCCAGGAGAGGGGAACATTTGTGGCTTGGACAATGTTAAAGTTGTGTCTGTGTTCAGACACAGTTAAGAAATAGATGTGTTTTTAGCTTGATCTATCGCCGTCACGGAGTAGCCTTGTCTAGGTTGGTGTTCTGTGATATTGTTTATGTTCAACAACAGAACACCAAGGCCCAGCTTGGATTGCCGGGCCAGCTCCTGGATGTCAGAGGCTACTTTTCTCTTAATTGAGGCTGAGGAGAGAATGCCAGTGGGCAGTGATTTACTTTTGGATTTTAGACTTTATAAGGGCTTTGAAAGCATAGAGGAATGGAATCTCTTATTTGTGTTGCTATAACAGATTACTGCAGACTGAGTAATTTATAAAGAATAGAAATTTATTTTCTCACTGTCCTGGAGGCTGAGAAGTTCAAGATCAAGGTGCTGGCAGCTTGGGTTGTCTGGTGAAGGCTACTTTCAGCTTCCAAGAAGGGGGATGCTGTGTCCTCACATTCATTGCAAAAATGTATGTACTATCATATTAAAAACCTAAAAATTATTCATGGATTTCCATTTGAACTCTAGTGAATCCCCTTAATGCTCTTGGAACACCACCAGGTTTAGGAATTTTTACGTTTCTACCTTGAATTCTGAGGTTCTAAGTAAGTATAAACTTCTCTCCAGCTGAGTTCTGCCAACATGTCGCAAGACAGACAAGGAGTCAGAGTTTTTCATCTCTAATCCAGGGCCGGGGGTTGCGAAGGAGTGCTAGGCTGTATATTCTCAATTATCTTGAAGTGGAAGATGCTTAGGTTCATTCGCTAGCAGTAAGAAATAAAGAACTGAAATTATTCAACAGTTAGAACTCACAAGGAATTACTGAGTGCCTATCATGGGCCAGGTTCTGTTCTAGGCTAGGTCTTGGGATATGTCAATGAACAGAGCAAAGATCTCTGCTGTCATGGAGCCCACATTCCGGTGGAGAGAAGACAGACAAAAAATATGACACACAATAAATGAGTTAAGTGTGGTATCACCTTAGATGGTGGCAGGTGGCAAGTGCTATAGGAAATAAAAAACAAAAACACTACAGGGTAATAGCACACAATTGGGTGGAGGAGGAAGAGGCAGATAGTAAGTTTAAATGGGGTGGCAGGTAAGTCAGGCCTCACTGAGAAGATGACATCAGAGCAGAGACCAAGAGTCTGGTAAAGGAGTTAGTTAGCTAAGTGATTTTAAAGTTAAGCATGGCAGTGTTTGGTGAAGTACTACTGTTAGAGATTATTAAAGCAAAGAATAGAGACAATTTCAGGATAGACTAAAAACTTGAACTAGGAGAAGTCAGTTTTTTGCAGAAATTATTATTGAACAATCTAAAGAGAGCTGCAGACCTAATGTATATTTCTCTAAATCACAGAGAAATTACTGTTGAAAATATTAATATGAGTGTGGTATATATGGACTGAGGATGAGGAATAAGATTCGAATTTATGCTATGATCACGGATCTGTGGGTTCCTTATCTGTGGATTAGCAAAGAAGCCAAGAAAGTTAACTTGATGCAATATACACTACTCAACAAGGTGCAGGCCTAGAATCCAAATCTCTGGACTCACAGCCCCATGTTGATTTCATTATACCCAATAGATTCTTAAATAAAAAAGTTAAACATTAAAAATCCTTGGGAACCACAACTTCAGTAAACAAGATCATCACTACTACCTAAATTCCCTGAAAGACCAGGAGAGAATGCAGTGTCTTTGGAGCCCTCATAAATCCACACGATTAAGGCAAAAGTGATGTGAGCGTGTCAGTGTGGGAGCTGCGGGTCCAGCAGTGTGCACAGATCACGCGAGGACGGGCAGGGAGAATAACGGTGTGTGTGTACACACTGGCCTGTGGGCTTCTTGGCACACCTTCTTCAAACACACACATCGATTATTTAGCAAGGCCAGATGGCAGGCTTAGCGGCCTGGCCCGACAGCAGTCATGCCCTGTAGTGCCCCCAAAGGGTGCATGCCATTTACAAACCACCCTGGAATTCTCTGTTGTTGGGTTGATGGAAGTGGCTATGACCAAAGGCAAATGTTTTATGTCAGGAGGAAAGAGGTCAGGCTTACAGCTGGTGCAGGAAACCTTGGCTGCTTTCTGCCAAGCGCAGCCGTTTTTCTGCTGTTCATCACCCTCCGAGCAGTGAGTGGTGGAAAGGGCGGGTGTATTCTCTGAGGGCCACTGGGTCACGGTGGCAGGCAGTGCATATACTTCATCCAGACCCCGAACTCTGAAATGTTTAAATCATTTATAGTAATGACTGGTGAAAGTTTTCTGACAGTCTGAGATGGAGCATGGTCAGGGGAAAGTTTAATAAGCAAAGCCATAAAGTGAATGGGGCGTTTAACCTCTTTAGTTGTTTTTCAGCACTTTAAGGATAACTGTTATACCCAAATATTATACAAATTGTAGATCAGACATAACAAAATCTTCTCTTGGCCATCCTTGGTTATCCAATAGCTTATATTACTAAATGTCTTTCGAATACCCTTAATAGTCAAGATTGGAAATTACCATATCTACTTTAACTGTTGAAAAGAAAAATAAATAATTATTTGTTTCACTTGAATTTGCCCAGTGTTAAACATTTGCTAGTCAAAGACATCTGTGTTCCCCACGCTATTTTGTAGCTTCCATTTCAGTGTAGCTGTTACAACTCCTGTTCATGACATCCTCAGGATTTGTAGTTTATAAACAAAGAGAACTGAATTAAGAGGCTCAGGGAAAACCATCCAGGAACCCCCAGACTTGCTTCAAGGTCTTGAAAACTGTCCAACAAAGGAAGAAACTAAAGCCCTCCTGGGGCTATGGCAGGCAAAAAGTGTCCCTAAGTGGTCCTGAAGACAGACAGATTAAGGGGAATGACAAAGAGCTGACTCACAGGGCCATGGTAAAATTTCTTGCTACTGGCTCTGGGTGAGTCTGATTACTCTTTTAATTTCCTAAAGAGTGGTGTTCTGGACTGGTGCTGTTTATTCCAAGGTGATTGAACATAGATTTAAACAGCCTTCCTTTCAGTTCTGAGGGCTATATACATTCCCACCTGACAGCTTTATCTAGTCCAAAGTCAAAACATCAAGATTTATGCCTGAGAAGAATTTTACATTGAGTTCTTTTGGATGCCCATATAGGTACTCTTTCTACTCTTGCTGCTATACAGTCTGCTTGATTCCTCCATATTTTGAAGGATAAAGCACTTGGACCTATATAATTACTTGGGGAAGGGGAGAAAAGCTGTTGTAAATATACATAACCCACAACTTTATTTTGGCTTGTGAAGCATTATTTCATCCAATTTACTAATCTAACCTTATTTTTAATGTACATGTGAAAATTCAGTTGTTTTATTTAGTAATTAATATAGATTTTCACAATTGAGTTTGTAAGAGTTGGAAACTATTAATATTAATTAATATATATTGTGCTGTGTTCCCAGTGGACATATATAAAACATTGCACAGGACCCATGGGAGGTGTGTAGCAATATACAGCAGTCTCATATCCTGTTCTTAAAGAGTGTATTATGCAGATATACTAGTATAAACCCTGAATAGAAAAAAGAGATTTACAGGAAAACATAAACTTAGTGGAATGGCATTCCTCCCGTATCCTCTGAGGCCTTGTTCCAACAATTTTGCTCTCAGTTTCCCATAGTTTTCAACGTTTTCCTTTTCAGTGGCCACCTCCTCCTTGGTGCTTAAACCAGCCGACGCTATTACCACTTTGACTTTGACTGTGACCCCTCTGACCATGTTAATCCCTCATGCTCCAGCTTCCTGAAAGAGCAATGCGTGTTCCAGGGCTTCCTTCCTAACCCGGCCGTCAGGCCTCTACCATCAACCACCATCATCCTCAAGGTCACCAATTATCTACTAGGGTGCCAACAAGTCTAAAGGGCTCCATCCTCAACCCGCATGACTTCACTGCCCTTTCTCAGTTCCCTTAATGAGCTCCTCTTCTTCTCATGTTGTACATTCTGGGGTTGGCAGTGATTCTGTCCTTGGGCTTCTTTTCGTATTTTTACACCATCCCTGGTGATCTGACTCACACCTGTGGTTTTCATCTCCTTAACTCTCTGTGTTCTTGGTGCTTACTTAGGGAGTCAATAAGGCAGAGTGGTTGAGAGCCTGAAGTTTGGAGCTACGTACCCCTGTGTTTGAATTTCAGCCCTGACACTCTGTAGTTGTGTAATCTTGCAGAGTCCCAATTCCCTCATCTGTAAACTAGGGAAAATGATGGTGCTGACCTTTTGGACCATCTCATGCCATTCCCAAGAGCCTGGCACAATGTTCTGTGCCCAGAAGGAACATAATGGAGTGGTGAGGAGTAAATGCCATAATGAAGCATATAGCATGGAGGCTAGCACATAAGCACTCTATAAACACTATTGTTACTGTTACTGGACACTACATTTGGATATCATTTAGGTACCTTGAACTCAACATATCTCAACTGAACTTTCCCGGATATCTGTACTCCTTTATTGCAGTTCTGGTCAGTGACTTCATAATCAACCCAGTCACTAAACAGAGACCTAGGTAACATATTTCTTTGCTCATTCCTTTTTGTCATCTGTACCTACACCCAATGTGTCTAAGACCAGTTTACTCAATCTTCCTAATATCTCTTAAACCAACCATTTTCTTTCCAGGCCTACTGCCAGAGTTTTTGGCTCAGGCCTTCCACACTTCTATCAAAATGCTCCTAGACACAAACCTCGTTTTGTTACTCCCAGCCTCAAACCTTATAACTGTCCCCCTGCATTTGCCCCCAGTTTAGCTTGGTTGTCAAGGCCCTCCCTGATCTGTTCTCACCTCTCTCTCCAACCTCATCTCTGCATTTAGGCTGTCTCCAAACTCCCAACCCTCACCTAACACCAAACTCTCTATTTCAGCTGTAATAAGCACTTCCTTTATCAAACATGCCATCCTGACTCCCATCACTATAGCTGGTGTATGCCAATTCCTCTCCTTGAAATACCCTCCTCATTTCCTCCTCCTCTGTCTAAATGATGAAATTATGCTCATCCTTAAAGATCCAGCTCAAGCCTATCCTCCTTCATTATCTTTATTTGTTATCACTCTTCCACCTTATACTTGCTAACTGAATTCAGTTCACCGAATTGCATTGTAACGCAGTGATTTCTACTGCACTTTGGGCTCCTTGATCTAACAGAGATTGGATTGTTTTTGTATTCCCAGAACCTGTCATAGCGCCTGACACTTAGCAGGCACTCAGATATTAGTTAAGGAAATGAATGGATCCTATAAAGCAGGTATACCTTTCCAAAATTGTCTAATTACTATTATTTCTTTAATTGCCAGCCAATCTGCACCTCCCACGCTCCCAGAAATGTTTTCCCATCTGTGTTAGGCATCACGCAGTCCTCCTTCATTGACGGGCTTTATTAGGAGCAGCCCTGGAAATGCACAGCTGGATGGATGTTATTTGAGATGATGTTCGCTGCATCGCTCAGTGTCCTCTTTGTAAGAACCCACAGGAGAAACTTCTATCAAGTCTTTGTACCCGAAATATCTGTTACAAACTCTTTAATTCTGTAACTTTTATGGCATGAGAAACAAACTGAAGACCTAGGGGCGTGCATCTTGTACTCTCAACATGGGATGTATTATTTTTCTGCCCTCATTTGTCATCATCTTTTATTTCACCACTTTATTGTCTTGTTCAGGTGTCTGCCTTTTTTTTTTTTTGTAAGCTGCCTTAAATCTATGTTAGAGCAAGGCAAACTGTATGATTCATCCTTAGGTATGTAAAGGAAAGTGAAAAGAAATATGAAGGAAAGTAAAAGGAAGATGACATATATACAAGTGACTAGGAAGGGAGAGAACAGAGGAGATGGTTAGAATTTTCTATGAATACCAACAATGGTTTTAGCAATGATGCCTTGATGTTATCAATATCTATTCAGCTAATATTTTGGTAGCTACTTAGTGTCAGACATTGTGTTTGGCCTTGGGGATGCAGAGATAGACAAGATAGAGTCTCATAGGAACTCCCTACCTGATCAACTCTGATTTCTACTCTGGCTTTTAAGATTGTGACTGAGATAAAAGTAGGCTACTTTTCTCTGAAAGAGACCCTCCCCACCCATGGGAAATTAACTCATTTTAGTTAGAGTATTGACTAAACTTCTAGGTACTTGAGGTACTAAGCAAAGTACCTCAAACCATGGGTGGCTTAAATGGCTAGAAGTTTATTTCTTAGTCATAAACCAGTGTGGTGGTGGGCGGTCCAGGGCTGGTAGGTGTCTGTACTGTGCACAGCACAGAGCTTCTATACCTCAGGCCGAGCCGGCTGCTCCAGGACTCACCTTCTCCTAGCAGCAGGGCCAGGGATGGGCCAGGAAAGCATGCCCATTCCCTTAGCACATGACACAGCCCTCAATGTGATCCAGGTCACCTCTGTCACCTCCTATGGGCAGGACTTAATTCCTTTGTCACAGGAAGCTGCAGGGACAGCTGAGAAATAGACCTCAAACTGGGAGCCACAAGTTCAGTTAAAATAAAGAAGGGGAGAACAGACATTGGTAAATCTCTAGCAATTTGGGCAAGAAGGTTTTTTCTTCCTGTTCCTCCTCCTCTTCCTCCTCCTCCTCTTTCTTTTGATGCTAATGTTTTTCCTTCCGACCTTTGACTATTATTTAGAAGCCATGTGTGCTCAGGTTTCATGTCAGTTTGTAGCTGTACTTCCTCTCATTCGCTTCATTTGTGAACTTAATTTCTTTAAGTTCTCAAAGGTCTAGGAATTCACCAATTCACGTGGTATTGTTATAGATTCTGATTTTTCACTTAAAACTTTTACTCATATCATAGGCAAAGTTTTGGAAAATGTGTGGATATCTCCATAGGTGAGGACATGGGCATGGTAAGATGATGAGTCATAAGTTCTAGTGTTTAATGTCCCATGATTGACAGCACATAGTAGAATAAATCTTATCTGAAAGAGGTCTCTGTCCCCCAATCATAGGTTATAAAGATATAGTTTCACTTTGCTCCTTTTCCATGTATTTTAAAATATGATAGAAGATAAGTTGTTATGAGACACAAATCGAGGTGGAAAATGAGAGAGACAGAGGGAAGAGAAAAATAATTCTTAATATTGCTGGTTCAGTGTATAATTTAGCTGTGTTTAAATATTAAGTAATTTTTTATACTGATCATAAGTATATTCCTGAACACAGGGAGAACTATTTTCACTCCAAATTTATAACATTTTTGGAAGCTTAATTATCATACTTGAAGGTCAAATGATGCTTTATTGCAATAAAATACAAAAAGTAATAAAGAAATTATTCCTGGGGAGATGAAAGTCTAGGTTCATAGCTCATTAAATGCTAACTTCACAGACCATGTCTAATTTGTCATATTTAGCTTTGGAAGTTTAATACATTTGAATTTCAAATTAGGCAAAGAGATACCTGAGGCAAAAGTACCTAGGGCCTTTGAATTCCAAAATGATTCAGGAGATATAGTTCCTGGAACATAATACTTGTATTTTTAAGAATTGACTATCAATCTATAAATAGTGATAGTCATATATATATATATTCAACGCCTTTTTTTGTTTAAAGCAATCAATAATATTAACACAAAGCTCATTTACTACCCCTCAATTCATCTTTAGGCACCCGTTCCTTTTTCCGCCCTGCATATTGAAATCTCTATCCTTTGCACTGAGTAATTTGTTCAACAAGTTGACTGAAATGTATTAGTACTACTATATTTTGGAGTCACGTGATTACTTAAAAGGTTCTTTCCAAAATAAGTCAGTTGAAAGAAAAAACACATTTGTCAAGAGAATAACCTTTAGGGGAATTAAACACAACCTCATTCTTTCTAATGTGCCTATTCCAGGCTGCTGTGATCTATGAGATTCTGGTGGACTCAACTTTTGAAAGAGCATAAACACAGAAATGCTTTTTGAAAAATGAAGCTTTTCTTTATTCTTAGCATGTAATTTGTCTCCTGGAAAAATTAAATTGATAATGGGAAGGATTTAGGCTTCCATTTAATATTGAGATACCATATAATGATCCATGTTTATAATATATTTATTTTAAAAAGCTCAATAGTTGAAGCTATTAAAATGTGATTAAGAAAAGTATGACTCTGAGCACCAAGATACAAATGAAATCACAGAAGCTAATATAGAACTGGAGGTGTTTGTTTCCTATTTCAGTTTACAGAGATGTTCTAACTTCCATTTCTATCTGCAGAGCTCAGCTAGTACTCTCTTGCCTAATGCCAGTGTCATAAGGATAAATTACTCATTAAAATCTGTGAGGTGCTCTAAATAATTGGAGATAATGGATAAAATATATTTAGTAAATGAAAGGTTATAGTCACAAAATAACTCTATATAATGACAAGCACTACATTAGTTGTGCTTAAAAGTTTGGGAAGGGAGCAATAAGTGGTTCTTATACCACAAGGAAGGTCAGGTTAATTCACACTAAGTAGAAAATAGTGATCTTTTAAAGAAAAATTTCCATCCCCTGTCACAAAATAAACCTCTTTTTAGGAAAAGACCTCCTACTCTGTGAAACTAGAACCATCACCAACATACAGATGTGTTAACATATATGGGCTAAGTTCTTTTCATCATTTACTCAAAAATGTGCTGGTATGCACTTTTTCTACTTTGATTTTAAACAAATAAATAGTAACCTTGTTTAAAGAGACCAAGGAGCATGTTATTCCTTTGGAAATTTTCGTACTGAATTTACTTAGTTGTCATGTTAGGCACACTTAGTCCTTGTGATATGAATTGCTTATCATGATATGAATTGGGTCTTTTCATGACAATTTCATATAATAATCATTTACCTCCACTATTTTTTTGCATAATTGTCTTTATCAAATCTGCATTAGTACAAAGTTCTTGTATTCATTCAAGGCAGTTCCAATTTCTTTTTCATGCTGGTTGATGGTGATTAATAAATCATTTCAAGAATAGCACAGCTGAATAGAAAGGAAGTTCTACAAGCAATATATTTTTTCAAACATATTTTAAAGTACCTTCTAAAAACACTGTTTCAGGTTTCTTTTATTCTCAACATATTAGCTTATTAATTTTAAAAATCCATTCTTGTCCTCTTTGCATAGTCTATGAAATCTTAGTAAAACATATACTTAATCTTCAGGTTATTTAATAGTACTCCAGCATCTAGGAAAATGCCCAGCTAAGGGAAGACTTAGAATGTCACTAAAGCATTTCACTACTGATCTAAATCTTTGTATTCTGCCAAAACAAATAATCTGGATAGATCTCACTGGAGAGAGAATTTTGAGGACAAATAATTTTTAAGATATACTGCCATGAACATTAAAAGGAGTCTGGAAAAAGAAATAAGTACACATTTATAAACAATTTAGACACTCCTAAGAACATTTATTTACCTGTGTAATATTAAGAGATAGAATTATGCTTGAAATTTTAAGTTTCCATTTTTTCTCATTTAACTGCTCTCAGGAGAGATTTGACTAATAAAATTAAGTAGATTTTCATTTATCAATACTTTCCTAGTAAAAATTGCTACCAATTTGTATTGATAGCTTTAAAGTTGTATATGAATTTGGCTTTTTCAACTAAAATCAAGTCAAAGTATGCCATGCTCTCATTATTTCTTTTTAATTTTTTATATGAAAATATTAAGGGGATGCAAATGCTTTTATTCTTAAACTTTTGCTGGAAATAGGCTTTTGAAAAAGATGGTGGCTTTTGTGACATTCTGTCATAATTCCTACATTCTGTTGGCTTGCTTTTACTTTTTTTTATTATTTCAAAATATTTCAGGGGCACAAATGTTTTAGGTTACATGGATCACTTTTGCTATGCTTGAGTCAGGATTATAAGTGTGTCCGTCACCCAGATAGTGTTCGTTGTACCTGTTAGATAGGCGTTCACCCATTCTCTCCTCCCCCCTCCTCCCTGCTTGATTTCCACTGAGTTTTACTCCGCTCTGTGCATATGTGTGTTTATTGGTTAGTTCCCATTCAATAATGAGTACATGTGGTGGTTTTTTTTTTCCATTATTTAGGTACTTTACTTAGGATAATGGTCTCTAGTTCCATTCAAATTGTTGCAAAAAGCCTTAATTCATTCTTTTTCATGGCTGAGTAGTATCCCATATACCACATTTTGTTAATCTACTCATGAATTGATGGGCACTTGGGTTGATTCCACATCTTTGCAATTGTGAATTGTGCTGCAATAAATATTCGAGTGCAGGTGACTTTTTGATAAAAATGACTTCTTTTCCTTTGGATAAATACCCAGTAGTGGGATTGCTGGATCAAATGTTAGGTCTGCTTTTAGCTCTTTGAGGAATGTCCATACTGTTTTCCTTTTGGGTCAGTTGTGTTTCCTGGAGGCAGCAGGTACTTGGGTTATATTTTTTCATCCATTCAGCCAGCCTATGTCTCTTGAGTGGAATATTTAAACTGTTCACGTTGATTGATATAATTGATATGTGGGATGCCGTTCTGTTTACCCTGTTGGGTAGGACCTTATTGCTTTGTTTTACCTCTTGTACTGTTGTTTTATATGAGCTCTGAGCTTTTGGTTTTGGGTGGGTTTACACTGGTGTGTGTCTATTATGCTGATCCATGTATAATGCAGCTCTGAGTATTTCTTGAAGGGCAGGTCTGGTCTTGAGAAATTACCTCAGTGTTTGTTTGTCTGGAAAAGTCTTTATTTCTCCTTCATATATGAAACTTAGTTTTGCAGGGTAGAAAATTCTAGGCTGGCAGTTGTTCTGTTTAAGAAGACTGGTGATGGGGCCCCAATCCCTTTGGCATGTAAGGTCTCAGTTGAGAAGTCTGTAGTTAGCCCGATGGGTTTTATTTTATAAGTTACTTGATGTTTTTGCCTCCTGGTTTGCAGGAGTTCCTCCTTCCTGTTGACTTTGGCCAGTCTGATGACATGTGTCTTGGTGATTGCCTCTTTGGGATGAATCTCCCTGGTGTTCCTTAAGCTTCTTGTACCTGGATATCTAAATTTCTAGCAAGACCAAGGAAGTTTTCCTGAACTATTCCCTCAAATAGATTTCCCAGCCCTCGTGCATTTTCTTTTGTCACCCTCAGCGATGTCTATGGTTCTTATATTTGGCTGTTTTGTATAATCCAATATTTCTTGTAGGCTTTGTTCATTCCTCTTAATTCTCTGTCCTCCTTGACAAAATTTGTTCATTTCATTTAGAAGAACTGATTTACTTTGATTCAAAAACATGCCAGTTTCAAACTATATCTGTCCAAGTATTATTCTTATTTCAACCTAGTATTATTAATATTAACATGGAATTCACAGATGTTGCACAAATTGAAAAGCAACTCTAAAATTATTATATTAACATCAACAAGATATTCTTCAAATTTTTCTTGTAAGTTTTTTTGCAGACAGTTTATAAAATGTTGAGAATTATAGTTAAAATCTTCTGGACATTGAGTCATATTAGGAAAATGTATAAAATCATTATTAATTTGTATTTTGGAAGTTTTCATTTCAACATAAATTCTCTTACTTTTCCAGCTAGTTTGCAAATAAACTCTTGCTTTCCTTGATGCTTAAAATTTAGCTTGTTCATATGCATTGTGATATTGGTGTGAGAACATACATCATTATATCAGGTTTTTGTCGTTGATTATTGGATACTTGGAAAGTATTTCTTTTGTGTCAAGAAAAATCTTTAATTAAACTTAACAGTTCAGTGAATCTTTGTAAAACTCTTCTATGACGTAACCAATAAGCATTGGCAGAAAATATAAAATTATTAAATTTGTTGTCTTCTATTTTTTTTAAGAGTTCTTTAAACTGGTGATGATTCAGAGCATTTGTGTGCACATACTAAAAGATTTTCACACTGTATCAGTGACATGTTCTGTAGAATCAGCTTCAAAAAACTGTGCATAACTATTTTAGTATATGTAATGTGTTGATATGAAATAATGACAAATATCAGTCTCTTTTTTTAAAATGCTAAGTCTAGATTTTTAACCTAACATAGCTGAAGCACTGGACATTGTGATAGAACTATTTTTTTTGCATATTTAGCTGAAATTCTTCTTTGAAAGATATAAAAGCCTTAAAAATATATATGTATTGAATTCTGGTTTTTAGATATTGAGTTGATATTTCTTCACAGATTTAGAAATCCTTTGGGGGAAAAAAACCTAACCAAAGTCTTAATTGGGCAGTGTTCTTTATCTCCATACTCTTCCAGAGTGCCTTTTTAAAAAATGCATATTTGAACATGCCACTTCTTTGCTCACATGTGTTCAGGAGATCATCATGCTTTTATGGTAAAGTCCAAATGCCTGAGCATTCAATTTCAACTCCTCCTGATACATTCAACTTCACTTTTTCTACTGTTTCCTCTTAAATTTTCATCCAGTCATGCTAAACTTGTTGTGGCTCTCCCAAACGGCCATTCTCTCTCTCTTCTCTGTGCCGTTCCACTTTTACTCCAGAAAGAAGCCTCTCTCCCATCCCCCACCTCCACCTGTTTTCCTTCTACTATTCTTCCAAAATTCAGAGAAATCATCTTCTCTGGAAACCTCTCTTGACACTTCCAGTGCCTGGATTTAGCATCCCTCCTTTGCCCCCAGCTCACCCCAGCACCCTCTGAACACGATCATAACAGTTACTACCCCATATCGTAATTGTCCACACCAGCTCCTCGAGGGCATGGACCATGCTTTTTGTCCATTTTCCTAATGCCAAGCACAGTTGCTGGCATGTAATGGGTGCTCAGAAAGGGTTTGGGCATATCCCTTAACTATCTCATCGCATTTATATTTCTGTGCTTCAAGGGATATCTAACTAAACCTGTATAGTAAGTAACTATCCCGCGTGTAAGAGGTTCTACTCTTCATTCTAGGAGAAATCCATTACTTTTAACTAAATAGAATTGGCTGTCATATGTTAGGCTGTTTATTAGCATTTTTTTTGTTACTCCTAAAAAAACTAAAAAGTCTCTAACCATTTTATTGATTTAGTGTGACATAAGTTTTGTAACTATATTTGTGATTGTTTATTACTGGACTTTTTGTTTTTGTTACTAATCAATCATCTTTCCCCTTTCCTCTCTTGGTTCAGCTCCAACAGAGGCCACTACGCACCCACATCTAGGTAAGTGTTTAAGACTCTGATACCATTAACCTTAGTACTTGATCTCCTGTTTCACTTTTCTGATTATGTGAGCAGATGTGATAGAGGTGAGAAAAGTCTCTGTCCTCTCTGATTTGTTGATCATTCACTGAAATTAGACTGAGGTGCAGATTATGCTTGAACGCAGAACCTCCCGAGGAAGTAATTGTGCTGCCAGCTGGCGGCCTATGCAGGGACTTCTGCACTTGTTGGGACCCTCATCCCTGGGATCCTGTTGAGTGTGACCTTTTGTGTTCTAATGATGAATTTTCCCCAGAGATTCTACCTATCATAAATACTAGAGCATAGAGGCACTGGATAAGGAGCTATGAATGTGGAAGAACTGAGGTCACTTCAGATTTGAATTTTCTGATCAAATTAGTACTCAGTTGTAAAAAGAGAAACAATTTGGTTATCTCTTTAAAACTTGAAACGAGACTGTTTCAATCTGCTTTTTAAAATGGCACCATGATTTTTTCACAGTGCCAGGTACTTAGTGGACCACAGTTCTTGAAGCAGGGTTGTATAATGGTTAAGAGTACAGATTCTGGAGCCAAACTGCCTGGGTTTATCTCACCTTCACCACTTGCTAGATATATGACACTGAGCAAGTTACTTAACCTCTCTGTGCCTCAGTTTCCTCGTTTGTAAAATAGAATTAATAGTAGTACCTACCTCATAGGGTTGATATGAGGATTAAATGAATTTGTATTTGTAAAGTGTGTAGTAAATGATATAGTAGTCTTTGGAAATAAATAAATACATGAACAAATAACCAGTGAGACTTACCCATTGCCTTTGTTTAAAAAAAAAAAGTTTCTAGAAAACAAGTGATCTGTAAGAGTTAAGTTTCTCATTTGTGTCAGTGACGACCTATTTTAAAAGCAGTTTTCTACATTATACTATTTAATGAGATTGAAAAGAAATCATCCTAGCTGGTTGCAGTCTTTTCACATGCCTCTCACTGTGGGACTTCCAGATAGGTCAGCTATTTGTCTCTTGGGCTTTCCTTTCAACCTATAAACCCAATTAATTTATTTTTCTCTTTGGAAAATCTGCCTTGAGAAGCTCTACTTTTATGTAATGCTACAGCTTGGGGCTCTTCTTATTTGGCAGACGAATGTAAGCGCTTAGAAGCATGCCTTCTGGCAGCCAAGACAGGCTGGTGACCCGCAGTGGCCCAGCCAAGTCTCAGCAAGATTGGGTAACTGAGAGAGCTGTACCCTGTAGGCATCGCAGGCCCTGCATCCAGTCACTCAGAGGAATCATTAAACCACTCTCATGCACAGAATACATCGTAGTGTTCTCTCCGGTGTATATTCATATTCTCCCTGTACTCGTGCCTAAGGCTTCCAGTGTGAGCATCCAGTCCCCTCAATACATGCTGATTCACTGGTTTCCATGATTCATTATGTGCTTGCCTGCTGGCATACCTGGTATAAAGGGGCAAGGACTGCCATAGGTGAGGATGTCACCAAAGAGAATTTGAAAGTATGCTTCCTTGTATTTGGAAGTGATTTTAATTACCCAGTGAGTTCAGAGAATTATTAATGTATTTGAGTGAGCCTAAAAAACATGAAATACCACCTTTAAAAAACATTTTGGCTTTTTTTTAATTGTTAATCAGATAATATGATTTTAATTTTTCCAAAAGGCATTTGTTAGCTAGTTCAAACAAAATTGTAAAGGTCCAAATAATTTATATTAGATGAAACAAACTTCCTAAGAAAACCATAGGAATCAGATTAGAGGGTTGTTTGTAAAGTACTAAACTAATTTTTGCAACTTCAGTAGAAATAATTATCATTTCTCACACAGCCTTAAAAATGAGCACACACACATTGTAGCTGGCCATGAAATCCTTTTTACTTGTTCACCCTTTATTCAGTGGAAATATGTCCTATACAGTTTATGAAAATATTCTTTGCGTTTGACATGCCCAAAGTTCTTTTAGTGCTTAAAAATAGGTATTTCATATAATCTCAAGTGTATTGATAATATATTTAAAACCATGTATGGTTCCCTGGCATTCCTCCAGACTTCTAAATTGACTTTATTTGGCAATTTTAGTTACTCGTATAATTTCTTTTATGTGCTTCTGAGAGAAAAAAAAAAGTTAACAATTTGAAACACATTAAATGAAAAATGAGTGAATACAAGAAATGAGAGAAAGCAAGTCAGGGCAAGAGGGATGGGAGGAAAAAGAAGAAAAAATGGATCAGTAAATTACAGCAACTTTAGCTAACAACAGATAGCCAGAATGTTCTATACACTTCCATGCTTTAAAGTGAGTTAGACACTGAATCTGTCTGGGCGGTCTTTTGGAAGCCATGGATGAGTATTTGCTGAAATGTGAGGAACAAGTCCTGTGTGGCCTCTACTTGTAGGTCGGTGCCGACCTTGGCCTTCCTGCCTCTCTTGCCCAGTGACAGTTTGGTAGTAGGCCTCTCTTCAGGGGCTCTGGTTTTTGGACTTCTAGGTATCTGAACAGCAGAGCCTTTACTCTTGTCCCTTAGTAGTTTAGGGACAAAACAAATATAATCAACTGCTCATTTAAAATTCAGTTTTAATTTAAAATACTGTGATTCTTCATAAATGCAGCCTGTTGACACTTTTGTTGAGCTACATTTACTGTTGCAGTATATAATTCCTTCCTAAATGCTTCCTTTTTCTTTTAGCTGAAATACATAGTGACAGTATCATCCTACGAGATGACTTTGACTCCTATCACCAACTGGAATTAAATCCAAATATATGGTAAGTTACAGGAATACACCTCACTTTGGTTTGTTTAATGCAAAGAATGATGATGACTGCTCCTTTAAGAGAAGTTACTTAAAATTAAATTGCTCTTTAGTGCTAAAGTATCAGAATTGTTAAACTATGGAACTGGGCTTAATGTAGACTACACATATTACCTATTACTTGACTTTTTAAGAATTGAATCTAGGTGCTCCCCAAAGACATGGGTGTGGTTGGATTCTTTTTTCAGTTTTACAAGATCTTTACATAGAAAACATTATACTATCATATGTCTAATAATTCCATTTATGTCAAGTGATAGAAGGGAAATGGTTTATCTGAAATGACAATTGATTTGAGTCATACTTCCAAATAATTGCTAAGTTATTGGGTCACCTCATTATTTATATTCCAGTCTCTCCTTCAAAGGCTAATAAGTGCATGGGATTTTCAAGGGCAAATAAATGATGAACCAGAACTCATTAAAAACTTGTTGAATATATAAATGGATGCTGAATTTGTTGGCAATTTGTTGTATTTTTGCTGACTTTGAAGGAAAAAGTCTGATGACCCAGAACTACAGTCTGCATAATTTGGAACAATCTCTCAATTTGGATTTTCTGTGATACTAAACCTTTATATGGACAGTGAAGAGTTCAAGATAAATTAGACAATCTAATGTAAACTTTCAAGTTGCAACTGAAATTGCAGCTATACTCAAGACTAAAAAGGAGAATAACTATTTCATCCTCGAATGTCAGCATATGATATTCATCCATGTTCTGTTTATTTTCACTGTTTTAACAAATATTTAGCGATAATTATTTTTATTTATATACTAAATTAAAAAGAGACATATGATTCTCACAAGTAGCTCATAGTTTAGTAGAGGAGACACTAAAAACACATTTTTTAAAAGCTTGTAATCCAGGATAGAAATCCTCACATGTGATTAGAGGGGAACAAATAACATGTGCTGGAGGAGTTCCAAAAAGGAGAAACAACTCTAGTGGGAGTTTCTTGGAGAAAGTGGCCCTTGACCTGAGAGTTGAAGATGACATATAGATGGAGAGAGTGTTGGGGCTTTAATACTAGGCGAAGAACTTTTATATCTTTTCTAGAAGGAAATATAGATCTATAGTATAAATATAGAAAAAGATATCAGGCTAGACAGAAAGTCTAGTTATAAAGTTTCATAAATTATATGCCATTTAAAGAAAGAATTTATCAACAGAACTCAACTTCTTTATGAATATGCCCTAAATATACATTTCCTAAAATAAATTGAAAATCTTTATTAAGGAAAGGCAAATAAAAACCTTTCTAAGCACTAATTTTACCCAGGAAAAATTCTCCACGTTTCCTGACATTTGGCATTTTTATATTCCATTAATATAGATGTTATCAGATGATTTGTTTCTTTCAAGGCGAGTTCATTTCTGTCAAGCTAATTCATTTCCTTCAGTGAGCTTTCTTGACAAATATAAAATGTGACTTTTATGTGGTTTAAATTCTGTTGTTTTTAAAATCAATGAAATGTGATTGATTTTGCTTCACCCATTTTCATGACTGATCTGGTATGTGCTTTCTTGACCAAAGTTATGGATTTTGTGTCCCTTTTACTTAAGCTATGGTTTTTTCCTACTTTTAAAAAAAAAATCCTTTTTTACCTTAAAAAGTCAAGTACTTCCTGTCTTCTATCAAATATACTTCAGAGTAATTTTACTTTATCCCTTATTGCCCACAGTCTTCTTCACTTAGCCTCTTAAAGATTAAAAGAGAGAGAGAGAGAGAGAAAAGATAAAAAAACCTATGAAGCTGTCATTACTTGAGAGGTTACTATGTTGAACAAGAGGTGGCAGAGGCTCTGGGATCAGGCAGTCTGGCTTGACTCTTGAGCAAGCTGCTTGCTAACTGGGTACCTGGAGAAAAGCAAAAAGCTGCTTCAATTCTCTGAGCTCCATTTCCTTGCCATAAAAGTGAGGCAAATACTGTCCTTACAGCATTGTTTCAAAGTTTGATGAGTATAAAAGGGTCTGGCACTATGCCTGGTGTATTGTAGGTACTCAATACAAGTTACTTCTTTCCTGTGATGTATTTATACACTAGATTGTTTGTCTCTTCTATGCCTAAATATGATTTACAAAATCATTAATATTAAAACAGTCATAAGCTAATTTATTTAACTGAGTTCCTAAGTTTTCCTTCATTGCATTTGAGTGCTAAACAAATACCAAATTAAATATATATGTATTATGTAATCTATGGAACATATATTAATGAAAATACCATTATAGCAGAATCCTAGAGGAGGAAATAAAGAGGGTATTAGATGCCTTGAACCTCTTA
Source organism: Cheirogaleus medius (assembly GCA_008086735.1). NCBI lineage: Eukaryota > Metazoa > Chordata > Mammalia > Primates > Cheirogaleidae > Cheirogaleus > Cheirogaleus medius. The sequence goes on from VBSM01003176.1 coordinate 35,974,940, forward strand.
GAAATAAACATAAGCTTCCTAAAGCCAGAAACCAATACCCAGTAAAATCAGATATCCCAGTGAAATATTTTCAGTAAAGTAACGAAGCTCCACTTTGTTTTGGAAACTCATAGGCAGTTTTCACCCTCCTGAAGTCTCTACTTTCTTGGTACACATTTTGTCACATGAGTTCCGTCCCTTATAATATTGTCTTTGATTCCCTTTACCCCAGAGGAGAATCAGAAACCCAGAGCAGCTTTGTGGCAACGTGGAAGAGAGAATCCTCGATGCCGACTCTGTCTCTGCCCAACTGCCACATACCACAGATAGGAGCAAAGCACCTGGGTGTGCTGCTTTGGGCTAAATTCTCATGGCTCAAGACAGCACCAAATAATTTGCCTCAAGAGAAAACTATGTTACTTATATGAGCATGTTTCTCCCACGCAGTTCTAAAAGCTTCATATGTGTTATTTAATTTGTAATTTTTATGGACAAGCAACAGGAGAAATTAAGAAACTAAAGTTATGTCTGTGCAATGTTGGGGAGGTAGATCAGTTTAAAAGGGAAATCACTCATGACTTATTTGCTTCCATTAACTTCACCAATGAAATCAACTTTTCTATTTCATGTAATTCTTTCATATCCAGGATTGTTATCTCATGTACATGACTGTATATAAAAAACAAGGAACATAAAACAATATTACTGTTCTTATGAATGATGGTATCAGCTAAGTCACAATTCCAAGTGTTTGATGGCTGTTAGAATAGAAACAAGAAACTTTTTTATATCAACTCAGTATTGAATGTATTATCTACTTAGTTTAGTATTTGAATTGATTTAAAAATTAAGAAATTTATTTGGTGAATAGTTCAAGTAATCAAAAATTATGAACAATAAAAATAAGCCTTCATCCCACATTGGACCTTTATTCTCTTTCACCAGAAGCAACAACTGGGTAACAGTTTTTGTGAGTCCTGCTGGAAATTGTTTGTGCTTACGCAAGTGTAGTAGTTACGAATTTTGTCCATAAACTTGGGTATCAGAAAAATAAAACTTTCTTTATTCCCTCATAACCCAACTTAATTTCTTTTTATTGTTCCCCTTCTACTAGGTTAGTGGAAACTTAATTTTGGTCAACTCTGGCTTGCCCTCTTCTATTTTTCTTATTGTTTAGCTAAGTTTCAGGGGGCTTATAAGTGTAAAAACAAAGATAGGGTGAGGCTGCCCCTCTGGTCTTCAGTAATCTGTTCCTGCAGGTATTCACTGAGTCCTCCATTATCTCATCTAGTCCTTGGTGACTAGTCCACACAGACAGCCTTTGTCCCTGTCCTAAGCACTCCTTCAGGGAAGTAGCTCTGTTTTGAACCTGGCTTGAGGCCATGGAAGATGTTCTGCAGTCCTGGAGTTGAGCCATAGGCATCTTTGCGATGCTGTCCACTGGTGTGTCATTGTGCAACTCTAGTCCTTCTGCCTCCCTGAGATACAGACCATAGATTCCTTCTACATTTTGCCCCCCAGATCTCTCTATGGCTCTGCTAGAGAAGTGGTCCTTTATTGCCCCACTCACCCAGCTGCTTCTGATCGCCTTGTTTAAAAAAGAGATGAGAAGTAAAGTTACCAGTGAAGAGAAGAACAACACCCCTTCATGTGAGTAAAGTGGCAGTTCAGGCATGATGAGAGTGAGGTTTCTCCACTTTGACTTTGCCATGGTGTTGGACCGCACACACTAACCTCATCCATTCCAGTGTGCCATTGAACCCAAGGGCATGAGAAAGAGTGCAGATGGAGCACCACGGATTTATCAGTGCTGCTAACCATTCTCCATTGGCAAGTACGTCCCATACGAATGTGCCACTGATGATGGAGGAGTCAGTGGTGTCCTAATCGTATAGCAACAACCCTCCAACCTCCTCCCCCCAAAATGGGAAGAAAAACATATAACTGAATTTAGAAGAACGTAAGGAACCGCAAAATATGTTTTACCTCATTAACTTTTTTTTAAAGCAGCTACTGCTTATGCATCAACTATGCTTTCATGGTTCCTTTTTATGAATTAAACTATTTTAACACTGTCTATATTTCATATTAATGGAGAAAAATCTTGAGTTTTTCAAAAGAGAAATATACTTAGGAGCCAAAACTGGAACCATCTCAGGTGTTCAGCAACAGAAAGATGGATAAACAGTGATACATTCACACAATGGATAGTACTCAGCAATAAAAAGGAACAAGTTATTGATAGTTGCAACATGAATGAATCTCAAATATGTTGTATGAAGGGAGGCAGACCCAAAAGAATTGATTCCACTTACATAAAATCCAGAATAGGCAAAATTATCTAAAATAATATAAGTTAGGTCAGTAATTTTTTTGTGGATAGAGGATTGGACTGGAAAGGCACATAGCACCTTTCTGGAGTGATGATTATGTTATAAATATCTTGAGGGGGGTTACATAGATGTGTGCATTTGTAAAACTTGAGGTCTGCATATAAATTCACTTCAAAAATTTCAACAATATAAGAAAGTAATAGGAAAAACAATGAGAAAAAATAAGAAATATGAGATATTTTTGATTCATAACTTGAAAAGAGAACAAGAGCTAAAGGAACTAAAACATAAATGGCTTCTTAAAAAGGATTAAGTTTTCTTTCAAGGTCTCTTTACCCTTTGTTTTGCTTAAGTTATCCCTTTAATGCTTGTTTGCTGAAGATCACAGAAGGCATCCAGAGCTGTAATACACTAGGCTCTGATGTGCTAGTAGTGAGAGATGAACTATTAAAAAACACAACGATAAATGGCAACTAGATGACAACAGATGTTTCCCCTCCAGCGCAATGATAGAGCAATAATAATAGCAGAGATGAGGGAGGAACAGGAGTTGCTCCTGAGAAGGAACATCTTAGATGAGCGAGTCATGATGCCATTGGGGATATCAGGCATCAAGAAGAAAGATACAAATGAAGTTGTCTCAGTTCCTCTGGTACATAAAGACCTCCATCAATAGGGTTATGATACAGAAAGCCTCACAGTTTACAGCTAAGGAAGCTAAAGCCATGGTTATCATTGTATAGGCTTGCTAGCATCAAAAAAAGACTAAAACATTTCTACTTTTATATGTGTTAAGCAGTCAAATTACAGGACCAGGGAAATAGAGATCACAGACTGCTGCATCTGGCATTCTCTTGTAAATACTAATTTATTAGAACAACTAATATGAAATGGAGCAAAAAAGACTGGTGATTTGGCTTACTGACATTCATTTCCTTTGAGAAAAATAATTATCTGAACAAAGAATATAAAAATACTGAGATTTTAGCATGAGGGGTAAGTTATTCTAGCTGGAGCTTTATTTAATGATAGCTTATCCCATAAAAGAAAAGAAGTCAAACAGTAAAACCACTTTGTAGTTCATTTGTCTTGGCCTCCCCCACACCCCATAAATAACAGAAACAAAGAGGATGCCCCTCCATTTAGTAGCCAAGCGTGAGAATCACAATGTAAGTGGAGTGTCTAGGTAATCAGGAAGAAGTAAGACTGATGAACAGACGACTGAGAAAGAAATTGGATGAAAGTATCTCTACTTTGCTCAACGTCCCGCAGGGCAGTAAGCCTGGAAGACCGTGCTGGTAGGAGAGGAGCATGAACCTTACATTTTTTCGACAGCAAGTGACTATGGGAGATTCAGAAGAGATGAAAAAATCAGGCAAAGTAAATATTTTGTCTGATGAGCTACCCTTGTCAGAATCTCTAATATATCAGTGCCATTTTCAGGTTGTGGAATTATAATTTGATTTGGGGAGTGTAATAGTTCAATACCCTGATCTTATGTGCATCTTTTTCTCTAAGTTTTTCTTTTACTTCCTCCCTCTTGATTTCTTTACCTCTTTTCTCTCTCTCTCTCTCTCCCTCTATCTCCCTCTCTCCCTCCCTCTCATTAATAACTTTTTCTCTTATTATGAAACTCTCCTCTAACTTTCCTCTCTAGCTTCATCCCCCTCCTTCCTCCTCTTTTCCTACCATGATGTAATTGCTCTGGGGAAAAGCTTCATCTACAATAGAAAGATTAACCAGGAGGTGTCCCACTAATAAAATAAGGAGTGAAGCTGGAGGCTTATTACTGCCTTGTTTAATTTCTGTTTTAGATGACAAAAACAAGAGCTCACTCAATGGAATTAAATGTCAAGTACATATTAAACAAGTAAGAAAATATATCTTCAAGCAGCATATAATGGCATTCACCATAGTAGGAGGTCAGAATATCGTGTGCAGTAGTAGGATTTTAGATAGGTTATTTTTAACCCAAATAACATTTGTCATTGTACCTGTTAACGAAGAAGAGATCAAATTTTTAAACTCCCTAGTGAAATAAGAAGAGTTCTTCTGCCTTCCTCAGTGAGAAAGAATGAGCTATAAATGGAGTTTGTCATTTTCACTTTTAAAGCAGGTGTTAGCTCCTTAAAAAAAAAAAGGCATGACATAGTCGAAGGTAATATTATTCTCAGTATTATAGAGTGAACTTTTCCTTCTTGGTTTTCTAAAGATATTCCACATTTACAAAGAGAATAGGATACACTGAAATTTATATTTTTTTAAAGCTTGATCTTTCACTTCTTGAAAATGATCATGTAAATTGCTTACAAGTAAATAGTCACACCTTCTTTTTTATAAAACATTGTATCTTATAAAATATGGTCCAAAGTTGAGTATTCTGGTTGTTGAGGTTTGAATGGAAAGTAGAAGGAGAGCTGGTGTCTCCGAAGAAGTCAGCCAACTGCCCAGCTACCAAATGGCCTGCAAGGTCCTATTTTCTTTGGTGGATTCACCAGTCCCTGATCTGGCCTCACTTTGCAAGCTCACATGCCAGAATTTTGTCAGCACAGGCAGTATGATCTGTTACCTAGGGGCAGAGACATGTTACATTGGGTCAGGAAATTACAAGACATTTTTCTTTTCTTTTTTCTCAGTTCTAATGAACTTTTTAATAATCAGAACAAACATTCTTTAAATTATTTTAATAGCTCCATTCAGAAATGCTGGTAGATGTGGCTCAGAAATGTGGGCTCATAGAATCCATATTGCTTCTTATGGGGCTGAGCGCCAGTGACCGCTTCAGAGGCAATAAATTATGGATAGATAATACGATGTCCTCGGTCTTGGGGACAAATGTCATGTATCTCAAATGAGAAATTGATGATAACTGATTGTGAGTCTCTAGGTGATTAACTTGTTTCAGAAGAGTGCCTAACGCCTGACTGATTTCACTCTGATCCAAAAAGAAGAATGAGTCATGTCGTTAGTCTGCTCTTGAGAAAATAATATTTTGATTATTTATTTATTGTTATTGGGATGATGTTAGCACCAACCATTCATAAATCTCCAGTTGTGCAAAGGAGCTCAATTTTCTCATTAATCCTCCTCCTCTTTCCTGCATCCTGAAAGCCCTTCTTAGTCACTGCAGAATGTGGGGACCCCAGACTCTGGGGACATTTCACTTCAGAGTGCATGCTGGGTGGACATATTTTCTCATGTCTAATAATTGTAAAGTCAGAATAAAAAGCACAATTATACCTTCAGAAGCATGCTCTCTACTGCTCAAATGCGCGTCACATATACTTCTTTGTCCCAAGACGAAAACAGCCACCTGCATAATAAAAAACAAAAAATAGAGAACTAACACTAAAATAACAAGCTTGCAAACTGCCAAGGAGCTTGTTACAGTGAAAAACAAAACCCTGGTTCAAAGTATTTCTTTTATGTTTATGGTTTGATCCTAGTTTTGTTGGTCAGCAAGTACCAGCCTTTATATTTATTGATTCTTTTATGTTTTTGTTATAAAAAAAAAAACCTATAGTGTACATGTAAAATAGATTGTGATGAATTATCTAGGGACATACATAGCCAAAGGGGTACTGAATTTGATTGTTATGTACTTCAGTCTAGTGAATTCACTCTTTATGTTTTCTATAAAGTCTATGTCATTTCTCTTATTTTTGTACATTTTCATTAGCAAAACAACATCCTTTTATAAATGAAAAAAACAATTTTTAAAAGAAGTCATTGTAAATTTCCAAAATAAACTTTGACAGTAAAAATGACAAACATTCTTTGAAATGCACATTGTTTTTATAAAGTTAGAATTTTTTCTCTTACTTACTAAAGCATTAGAGTGGAGTGGGAAGAATATTGGACAGAGAATCAGGGAACCTGAACTCTATCCTTGTTTCATCATTTGTAAAATGAGGGGGTGATGAGATGCAGTGATATTTCAGGTCCCCTCTAACTAAATGATCTGTGAACTTGAGTACTAGATAAGCTTCATGTGGAACCTAAGCATGTGATGAATAGGTTCAGAGAGGGGTTAATAAATTCAGGTTTTCAATGGTCTTTGAAGATTGCTACTGTTTCCCTTTAAATGTCTTTTAATCATATTGTTCATGGCTGAATATATTTTGAGGTGAGCAATTCATATGATGTGCCATGGTATTTGTTAGATTCTTATGTTCTGTTTTTCATATTGGGAAATAGAAAAAAAGGGGAAAATGTTTCTTAGAGAAACATTTAGTATTACTTTTACTATTAGGCAGAGAAGCAATTTATTTCTAATCCTTAGCCTGGGAGGTCACATTCCTTTTAAAATTGAAAAACAAAAGTCTGTTTAACCAGGATTATTGAAAACATCCTTCTTCCCACAAATCTCTAAAGAGTATGTTACCTAGTTTTATAAAGCCCATTATTTTCCTGAGAGAACGAGAAAGTAGGAAAAATTCGGTTATGAGGCGATGAGTTTAAATGCCAGCAACAAACGTCAGCATTTTGTTTTGGATTTTGGTTTTTTTTTTTTTGCTCTGAGCCTAAAGAAAATTGAATCACTCATCATCCAGCAAAGTAATCCCTAGTTCTTAGGAACTCAAAGAACTTTTCTGAAATGGAAGAGTAGAATTTCAGACCATTCAGATGGTCTTCACAGAGACCACCATCCTGTGGGGTTAAATATCTAATTCTACTCAACCCAGTTAAATTGTTAGACATAGATGCATTCTCAGAAAGTAAGAAGGATAGGACTGATAGAGCACTTGGACATTTAAGTATTGTTTCAAATTCTGGGGTGAACCAGGAATTACTTTTCTTGGAATTTAGATGTTTATTTACATCTGTAGGTTTACATTAACCTTGTTTTTCTGACATGGATCACTGTTTTCTTCTGGGAAGCCATGACTACCAGTTTGCTGTCTGTATCGTCTTGTCTGGTCTCCATTGGGATCATTGTGTTCACGATTTATCTTTCCCTTTATGATAATGGCATTCCTATGTGTAGTTGTACAGTGCTTAACTTTAATGATAGAAAAAATATTGGGAAGCTCACTTTGATGGGCAGCACAGGTTGGTTAGGAACATGTATAGAAGTGAACCCCAGTGTCAATAATCATGGAAGAGTAAATGGAAATAGGCTTAGATTGATACACACTGAGGGGTCATGATGGTGGTTAGAGCTTTCCAGACCAGACCAAGAGCAATCTGATTGCTCCCCAGGGATCCATTCTTTTCTTCTTACTTTGTATACCCTCCCCTCTCCCCAAACCCTTAAAAATATATACTTCCATGATTTCAACCAAATCTTAACCTATCATGTAGGTCCCAATCTCCTTTCACTGAAGTTGTGAAAGTTCGGCTGGTCGTCTCCAACTGCCAGCAGAGCCAGAAAGCAGGCAGTTTCCAAGTCCTATAATGCTGTAGAGTCATGCTGAATAATATTAATATTGTAGGTGCCAGTCACATATGGCTGTAGAACACTCGAAATGGCTTTTCCACTTGCTCCACCCCCGCCTTATTTCAAAGCATTATTGTATCTTACTTGGGTTACATCTGTAGCCCCCAGTGTTTTCTACCTCTGATCCATTATTTTTTATTATATTACTAATTTTCCTGAAAGTTGGATTTGCATCATGACCTTGGAAACAATGGGAATTTGAATCCCAGTTCTGCAATTTACCAAATGAGGATAAAAAATAGAGGGAGAGGGTTTTATATGAATTAATTGAGGTATTGTTTGTGGAGCTCCTATCAGTAACTGTTGCTTGGCAAATGGTGTATGAAACCTTCCATGAACTGGTCCCCACTTTCTATCCCCATCCTTCGTAGTCTTTCTAACAGTTCAGCTTGTGTGTCATGATTTCTTCGTTTCCTGTGCCCTATCACACACTCACCTTTTTTCCTTGTTTGAGTAACTCCTATTTCTGATTCAGGACCGGTTCTAGAGCCCCCTCCTTTGGAAACTTTTCCTTATTTCCCAGTCTGTATTAGGTACCATCACAACCAGTGTATGCTCCTGTTATAAGGAATAAGGAGCAATGAAAAATGTCATGAGCGTTGGAGTTAGCAAGCTCTAGGTCCAAATTGCAAACTGTAGGCTAAGTTCCAGGGCTGGGAAACCTATGGCCTTGGAGCCACGTGTGGCCTTCTGGATCCTTGAGTACGGCCTTTTGACTGAATCCAAATTTTATAGAACAAATCCTTTAATTTGGTCGAGGGGCCACATTCAAGGATCCAGAGGGCCACATGTGGTCTTGAGGCTGCAGGTTCCCCACCCCTGCAGGATCTGACACATAGTAGAATCCAACAAATAGCCATCATTGCCTTGACAGCCTCTACTGTAATTGTTTACTTCTTCTCTGCCTTTCCATTTGGAGTGTAAGCTCCTGGAAGAAAATGACAGTGTTTTATTTGTCTTTATACCACTAAAGCTTAAAACAGGGCCTGCAAATCCTCAGCATAAGTTTACTAAATACAAGAATGAATTAATAAATGATGAGTGAATAAATGGCAACACGAGCAGCTAAGAGAGGGTTGGATTTGACCACCTAGAGGGATGGGCATTCAGGGTAAATTAAAATAAATTATGTTGACAAACCCAGACTGTGAGAAATTCAAGCAAAGGACATTTAAAAGACCTTGGCAGGGATCTGACAGATTTGTCCCATCAGTCCTTGGTGAAGCCATTGTTTTTCCAAATAGCAGCAACCCCAGTGGATAATATCTGATAATTATAAATCTTTTAGTTTCTTCAATAGGGTACCAATGCCTTTTTAAATTTTATTTTAAATTTCTGGATATAGAAAGCACAATGAAGAAGAGAAAGATCTGGAGGAGTTGTTGAGTCAAATGGGAAGAATAGCTGTATATGTTTGCTCTTTTCTTGTGTTTATTATTTATTTAACATTTGTTATTCCACAAAATAGAAGTGATTCTCCAAACACATCAAATGTCTGTTGTCTATTCAGTGGTTCTCTAATTCCAGACTGTAGGCCACCACCTTTAAATGATATACAGTTATCCAGGTTCTACCTGAATTCTGTTTAATCAAAACTATGGAAGAAGGGGCCTGTAATATATATATCATATATACATTTTTTGATATATGGTTGATTTGTAAACTGCTGATAAAAATTTATAGATAGAATGATTGCTACAGAAATTTAAAATGCAGGCCCCAAATTTCACATCAACAGTGACACTTTTAGTTTAGAGTCACTGGAGGCAATGACAGAGAGCCGTTGTGAGATTTGTACATTCCATCACTTCTTTCTTTGTCAAAGTTGATCTTTCTCTCAAGCCATTTTGTAATGACTTGGGAGCCAAATAATCCTCATCTATCACTAATGAAGCCCACTATAATTTTTGTGCTACTTCTCTGTACTTTTATCACAATCATAATCAGTTTAAAGAATTATTAATAGAAAAATAATAGTAAGTTGCTCATGTAATAATAGGTTCTCTGTAGGGGAAAAAATCCAATATTCCAGTTCTGAAGTAGATGAAAGTGGTAGAATTCCATGATTAATTAATAATAATAATAGCTAACATATCAAGCTTACTATGTACCAGGCACTATTCTAAGTTCTTTAAGACCTCAGACCTTAAAAATAGTTGTATTTATGATGTTGTCTTATATTCATTTAACAAATATTTATGAAATACAACATGCCATAAAAGAACATGCCATAAATGGTGAACAAGAGACAGGTTTGTTGTCCTTATGAAGCTACTACCATGTCTCTCCTCTAATGTCAAGGACATTTTATTATAATCTTGCTCCACAGTAATCAAGAGAAGGGTTAAACTCCCACTAAGATTTGTGATGCTGTGAGATACTAACATTTCAAATTCCATATCAAAAATTATTTTTTGTTTTTTCTATAAAAAAATTAAAGTTCCTTGGCATTGTTGATCTCCTCATGTGGAAACACAGCTCAAAAGATTAGAATAATACCAATCATTTACTTCATGCATTAAATTTAGGAACTACTTACATTTATTTGCCAAGTTTTCACTTCCTTATTGTGCTTCTGCCTCTTGGCTTTATGGGCTCCTTTCACCCTTTTGTCTTCTTCCTACTTGGATGGAGGTTCCTACTCCTGCTCTCTGAAATTAACAAACAGCTGAAAGAGCATAATACAATAATCTCTGAAACAAAGGGCATAGTGCCCTTTCCACAATGTTTGGCACCTGGAATGTGAAAGTCTTTGAAAATGTTCTTTCTGCATGAAATACAGCCCTCATGTGGTTTGAGGTTCAGACAGGGGGAATATAGCTCTTTCTTTCTACATGTTAGGCATGATTGTAGGTTGAAATGTCACAATGCAGAGCATTGTAAATGTAACTGTAAATATACAAGGTCAAATCCAGACCATGCATATCTTCTACTAGATAAAGACATGAATAAAGGTATTTTTTAGATCCTGTCCTAAGATTTTTTTAACCACTTCATTTTATAGTAATAAAGATAGCAGCTTTACATTATTTGCAAGGTTAACATAGTAACTCACTGTCCAAAATTTGCTTGAATTAGAATTTATATATATTTCATACTAATATGTAGATTAAATGTCCTTTTTTCTATTAGCATTTTTTAATTATTTGGAGATACATTTAATAGTTTTTAAAAATAATCCTATTTTTCTCACCAAACAAATTGGGCAGATTATCACATTTTTGTCTATGACATGAACAGATGATAGCATGTGGTTAAAAGTTTGAACAAATTTGCAAATCACTAAAAAAGGACTTGCTTTCTTTGGTGGAAAAGATGAATAGTTTTCTTAATTATTGCATTATGCTAATATCAAATCATATATTTCTTTGAAGTTTTTTACTTCATTATCATATAATTAAACTTTTTAAAGTATTTGATTACTTTTTTCTTTTTTTATTTCAAAATATTATGGGGTACAAATGTTTTTGGTTACATGTATTGATTTTGTTATGCTGAGTCAGGGTTATAAGTGTACCCATCACCTAGATAGTGTTCATTGTACCTGGTAGGTAGGTTTTTACCCATCCCCTCCTCTCCCCTCCCCTCCCCCTGCTTGATTTCCACTGAGTTTTACTTCCCTCTGTGCACATGTGTGCTCATCTTTTAGTTCCAATTTAATAGCAAGTACATGTAGTTTTTGCTTTTCCATTATTTAGATACTTCACTTAGGATAATGTAGTCTTATTTCATTATTTTTTGCATGGTGGAATGTATACATATAAATTTGTTTGAGGACAGTTATTTTAAACATTTACATTGAACATAGCTCAAAAGAGGTTTAAAATTTGTTAAACATCTTTTGATTTCAGAGATACAGGTTTTCAGTGCATTATTTAAGTGGATATTACTTTGCTTATTTTTAATACCTGCAGACATCCTTGTATTGGTCATACATACATGTAATTATTGATAATAATACCGTCTTGCATTATTAACTGCCTAGTACGAGATTGGTTCTGTATTCTGTGTTTTACATATCGTCTCTCATTTCATCCTTATAATGACTATGTGAAATTTAGGTCCGTACCGTTATCCTCATTGTATAGGTGAGGAAACTGAAGCTTTGGGAGGTTAAGTAACTTGCCCACCACGTTGAGTAACTGAAAGAATTGGGATTTATATTTAAGTCTTTCTGGTTTCAGGTCTTTTTAACCCTGCCATAATACAAAGTACCATTGCCTTCCTCAAAATGGTGATTTGAACTGAGTAATAATAACTATCACATCTTTTCTTACCTGAGCAATGAACCACCTTGTGCTGCTTAGTTCTCAGACTGGGACTGTGCTCTGTGTTCCCGCAGGGTTGAATGTAACAACTGTGAGACCGGAGAACAGTGTGGTGCAATTATGCATGGCAATGCTGTCACCTTCTGCGAGCCATATGGTCCACGAGAACTGGTAAATACATGCTATTTATGTACATTATTCCATTCTAGTGTTTACTGAGCTTTTTGCCTACAGAAGTTTCTCATATACTTTTATAGTTCCGATGAAAATTTGAAAATTTATATTGTTTATATTATGAGTCCTATCACAAATATCTCAAAATTGGGAGAGGTGATTTTATGGTCTATTTTCAAAGGTAAAAATAAATAAATTCAGTAATAAAGTTGGCAGCATCAGTGGGTCTCATTAAACATGGGTGCACACTGTTATTTGATGGCTTTTTAAAAATATGGGTATTTTATATAATACCTGTAATAAATAATTTTTTACTTTCTAAGATCTGTATAAAGCCATGTTCTTCAAACTGTCCTTATTTTTCTCCTTCCAAGTAAAAAATGTTAGGTGTTAAATTTTGTCACATTACTTTTAAATTTTGGTTCCTGACAATAGCAGAACTTTGATGGATTTTTTTTAAGTGAAGGAGCACTCTGAATAAACCAGTGCTTAAAAAATTTTCTTCATGCCAAATTACTTGGGAGCAAGTTATTTTCCTTTCATTTAGACCGATTATTAGCCTTTACTTGCCAAATCACATGTAAAATTTTCATTTTACATGAGTATTCTAAATTGAAAGCAATGAAACCACTAGCCACCAACATGTGGCTAATGAGCCTTTTGTTGTTACTTGGTACTTCTTTCTGGCATGAAGACTACATTCATTTTCCCTTCTTGAAAAAGGATACAAATATCCTGGCTCAATTTCTTTGCTCCTAATGCTCTTCTTATAACATCTCTTATGCTTTGCTTTTCTGCTTTTCAACTTGGGCTTCAATGCTGCTGCTCCTTTTTTAATTCCATATCTTCCTTTTCAGAGGGCTTTTAGAAACAGGTTGTATTTTTCACCCCTATGTCACACGTTGTATTTCAAAATCATTAACTTTAAAAGTTGCCAAAAGACCGGCTTCCAAAGTAAAGGGAGAAAAAAGTCTAGGTAGGCAATTAAAAGATTTAGTTATCAAAATGTGAAAGCCAATTAATTTTGGTAACATGGTTCTTACTTTATGCTGCTTGAATACCCCTTTCATAGCAATAGATACATTTAATTTATTAAAGATACAAGCTTCAGAACATTGATGAATTGAGGGGATTTGGGCTGAAATTAGAACACAAACAGAATTAATTGGATGCAAATTAAAATAATAGGTGCTCATAATTCAAGTCTCACAAAGTGTTATAATATTCTTGCAGACAAGTATGACTCTGGTAGTAAAGTTTTTCTTGAAAAAATAGGTTTGCTAGTACATTTTAAATAATGTACCATGACTGAATTAATTATCTATAAACCTTAAAACAAAATTAAATTTTTACCGTAGTTAATTGAGCTCAGAATAAATGCCTGTTTTAGAAGGTGCCCCCCATTCAGTAATATTTCTGGAAATGCTTGACAAATTCTTTTTGTTTCTACTAGTTAATAGGAAATAAAAGTGTCTAAGAATATAATGCCAAAATTTATATTTCCATGGCATAAAACTGAAGTATCTAGTTTATTTGATCCCATGTATATTTAATCCTCATTGTTTCGCTAAATCCCAGTTTATTTAGCATTAGAGTTGATATATCTGGTGGGCTAAGTTTGAATTGTATTATATAATTAATGTGAGATTAGCCTTTCAACTAAAAAGGAAAATATTCAAGATAATCACCTTCATCTGAGAAACAAAAAAAGTATACGGTTTTATATTTCCTTCATAAGTATTTCCCTAAGATGAATTTGTATTATAGATCCAAAGGAAATACAGTGAGATAGATTGAGAATGATGGGATAATGGCCACATTTTACACTAGCAACTTCTAGTATTCAGTAATTCTTATACTGTGTTAATGTCTCAGAGCAAAAATATATATTGTACCCAAGTTTTGTTTACAGAAGACAGATCAATCAAATGAAAAGTGAGGAATTCAGTTGTCAGTTAATGTTATGTTTACTAAAATCCAGACATTAGTATGATGCTTCAAAACGGAACCAGTCAAAAGTGTTGTGCATGAGAACTGATGAAATTTATCAGCCCCCAAACATCACTTTTTAAATACTATGCCTACTTATTTTTCATAAATCCAATTCTTACTAAAGTTGTGAGACAAAGAACCTTAGACAAAGAACCTTGGTAAGCTAAGGCTTTATCTTTTAAAATGCACAAAAGAGTATCTCCATTTTGTAAATTTAGTTAAATAACCATTTCATTTCAGAAGTCAATCAGTAAGAGGTGGCATGTATTGTTACCTGAACATACCACAAGTCTGTATTTCTGCTACTACTGTGATATGCAGCCCTCACATGTTTTATTTAAACCAGTGAAGTCTGTATTTCAAGTGGTGACACTGAACTTTATTCATTTTGCTACTGTAAAATGAATGTAAAGAGAAATTCATTTACCCACTCCTTTAAGGAAAAATGTGCTCTCAGAATTTAAGATGAAATAAGTTATGTTACTCTCCACTTTTTAAAATAAATTATTTTCCCATATTCGGAAATGCATTTTAATTACAAGGATGAGTTTGGGTTAAAATAGTATGAGACCCAAGGAAGAGGTACAGAATGAACAGCTCCACCTACAGTGAATACTTCAGATTTTCTTTAGTTTGGAGTATATTTGATAATTTAAGAGTACTGAGATTTGGTAGGAAAAAAGTTATCTATCAGACATTCATAGCTGCTATATTATTTATCAAAGACTCTTTAAGAGGCCCTTTTGTTTTCAAAATGTCAAATATAAAGGCTTAATAGCTTTACAGACTAAAATTACATATTTGATCTGAAGATTAATAAATAATTTACAATACCCAATTATAAATATAGGTGAATAGATTTTAAAGGCAGTTCCCCCCCTCCCCCCTTTCTCTTTCTCTCTTTCTCTCTCCATCTTTTCTGGTCTTTCTCATAGCTGACAATTTTACTAATAAAATAAATGTGTAAAGGTAAAAAAAATAAGCATCAACCATTCCAAAAAAAAAAAAAAAAGTAGAATCAGTGACTAATCAAAGTCTAGGTTTACCCTCAGTTAGCACATATAATTTGAAATTTGGTAATATTTCATGCAACTTGCTGTTCACTAGCAGAGGTCATGGCTGATCACAGAGGTTACACAAGCATCATTTAGTATATTACACCACCAGCATAAGTCTAAGACTCTTTAGTATATTTAATGCACTGGCAGTAACCATAACCATGGTGCTTTTAACTTACAAAATACTATTGTTTTAAATAACCTATATCCAGAAGTGTTTCATAATTCACCTGGGAATCTATTCAGTTACATAAAATCAGGGGGGAAAAGAATGTTCATTCAATTCATGTGCGAATTTTTAAAAACTTCTCTATTGGTGTTGTACCTCTTTGGATTCTAAGATCGAATTATCCAAGTGGAAACCCATGAGGACAAATAAAAGCTCTGAAGAAAATAGATTTCTTTTAAAGGAAATTTTATTGGTGTATTTTTGTCTGAGGATTCTGGTGGGGGGAAGGGGACAGGGAACAGAGTTATGGGCATGGTGGACCAGTTGTCTTTTAGATCATAATCAGTAATAATGAGGGATTCAAATTGAATATAGAAGAGAATTTCCTCCATCACTCTGACACCAGCAATTTTTGCTTTTGTTAAAATAAATTAGAAGCTGACACTGATACTGTTTGCTGGACATTGTATAAAATGTCTTTCTTGTCCTCCCCTCTATTACCTTTCTTGCTTCCTCATTGAATTTGAAAGCCATGTAGTTAAAGCACATGTTCAGTCATCTTTCCAAATCATGATGTGGATCTTTTGATATTCACACACATCCCATCTTTTCATATTGACATCTCACCTGAATTCTGGCAGAGCAAGAGGCTTGCACCCTCATTCCCTAAGGCTATTCATGAACTGTCTAGCACTTGACCTTTCTGCAGCTGTGGACTCTATCACATGGGGCTGCCAAGTGTAGGGATCTGTCTAAAGATGTTATTAAGACCTATAAGAAGCAAAAATAGGACAGCCCACTTCTTCTGCCACAGTGGAAACACAGTTACACATTTCTTATTTTATAGAGTGGAGTCCTATGAAGCATCCCATACTTTAGCAGACAGGGTTCGGGAACCCAACAAAAATAAGAATCTTAATTCTCAACTCATTTGAGCTGCTATGGGTCAAAGACACTGCTCCAAAGAATAAATAAATACAATTTTTAAAATAAAATAAATAAGGTACCACTCTCTTTCAGAAGGAGGAAGATTTGTTTAGGCATGCTTCTTCATGAAACTAAAGAAAAGTAGAACAGTGTTGGAAGGATATTTCTATGTCCATAATTCTATATTTTCTTTCTTTAGGGGAGGGAAATATTAAGAAACAATCCACAGATGCTACATTCATTCATTTAAAGTACACAATTCAGAGTTTTTGGTATATTCACAAAGTTATGTAACCATTATTATAACCAATTTTAGACCATTTTCATCTCACCCCCCTCAAAGAAATCCTGTACCTTTTAGGTGTTGTAGCTCTACTTCCTTTTCAAAATAATCTTATTCTATTCATTCGCTTTTAATTTACCTCCCAGTTTTTGTTTGATGGCTTTTTTATGACATTCCCTTTGGGTCCTGGATCTGTTGATGTGGTAGGATGGAGGGAGGTGGTGGAGAGGACATATGTTAAATGCCTTCACAAGATGACCTTCCACTGAAAACAGTTTTCAACAGGACCCTGAGAAATTTACTATCCATGCCTAAGTCCACATCTCACCACTTTGCTCCTCATAGAAGAACAGGAAATATTAATATATCTGTGTTCAGGCACATTGATAAAAATGAACTAACAACTGGATAAATACAGCCTCTGTTAATGGATCCTTTCTTTCCTCTTCTTTCTCGTCCTCTCTTTCTATCTTGTCTGATTTTTGTATATACTTTTGTTCTAGATTACCATAGGCCTTAATACAACAACAGCCTCTGTCCTACAATTTTCCATTGGTAAGTGTTTTTTTTAGCAATTATAGCAATTTAACTTGGAAATGTTTGTTTTAATCATAGTATACAATCAGGATTATAATGCCAAATGCTTTTAGAGTTAAGAAGAGTAAGTCTTAACTTTGCAGTAAGTAAATAAAACATTTTTAAAGTGAAATATATATTTTTAAAAACTACATTCTGTTCTCACTTCTCTCCAGCAGTGAGTGGTATTAAAGATACTACAGATAATCCAAAACATCTTAAAATGATTTACATATGGATTTTGAATGCATTGAGTTATTCTATTACAGTGGAATTATCTTACTAGTTAATGTTTTTCTCAGATTAAGATTGAAATCTGTTCAATTTCCTGAGCTCTGAGACTAACTGGTAGTGAGAGGGATAATTATTGGTGGCTAAAAGAAACTAATTAAGGCTTCATGTTTGACATAAATAATCTATGTTTAATTCAGGCATAGATAATGAAAAAATGACTGTATCTGGCACTATTTATTTACAGTGTTTTTGTATTAGAGGCAAAAGTCCCTACCCAAAGCATTCAGTATAATAAGGTCCCTTTTGATTAAGTGATAACAGTTTTGCTGTCCATTCTATTACTTTTCATATTTAATTTTCAAATGTGTGTATTTATAAATAACTTGTAAAAACTCATAAAGAAAATATTTTGGGAAGAAAGAGCCTATCTTCTAGATGGGGTCTAGCTTTATTGATATTGGTTACATAACAGGGAAACCACCTTGTGGCCTCTCCCTATGGCATGAGAGTTGCTGGCGTCTGGCACCTGTGCCCAGGACAGCATCCACCAGCCTCTTCTACCTCTTAGGAGATCGACCATTAGCAAAGGACTGTGTCCCTCAGTAGTCTTCTATTCTAAATTGCAAATCAGTGTTCTAAAGCGAGGAGCCCACTGTGGTTGGTTGTGCTGAAGAGCAGTTGTCTTCACCTCATACTTTTTCATCAGGGCGTCTCGTTCCAGTCTGTGTAGGAGGAATTATGTGAAATCACGCAATTACATTTTGGGTTATTTTCTTGTCAAAATGACAGTATTACCTACAACAATGTACAGACAATTCATAAGCCCATATGTGGTCATAAGAAGTGTTAGCAAAAACAAAAATAATGGGTTTTTTAATGAGTTCCCTTTGATTTATTAGCAAGCATATCCTAACTTTTATGTAATGAGCGTGTAATGCTTTTATAATCAGGAAAAAAATAAAGTTCACTTTCTTAAAGTTGTGGTTCTAAAGAAACAAATTTTTAAAATTGTAGCATGACAGGTAACTTAGGTTCTATGTATTATGTTATTAATATATAAAAGTAAGCTAAAGAATGGTTATCAATTTATCAGTATTCTGAGTGTTTATTCTTTTCGTTAGAGCATTCATCATTAATTTCAGATATTATCTTTAAGCAATTAAGGAACATGAGATAATATACTTTAAAATATATGTGTCACAATACTACTTAGTATTTGCACTTCATTCAAGGGAGGAGAGATCTAGCACCAATTAAATTATCCTTCATTAAAGGAGAAAAAAGTCTTTTTGTGAATAGTAAGAGTACACTGCTAATCTGGCAGAGATTCTTTATTTCCTTGCCCTTCAGTTGCACCAATTATAATACCAGTTGCAATAGAGCTAATGAAAAAGGACCAAGAAGAGGAGTTAATCAGAGAATGTAGGGTTTAGTACCTGAGACTCAAAACCCAGGACAAGTACCAGGCCATGGGTCTTGGAACTAGACCCAAACACGTGACTCACCAAGAGCCCTTGATTCCCCACAAGCCAGAGGGCTGCAGCCCCAGGCCAGTCTGTGTCATTTAAACCCTGGATTTGAGTCCTGGGTTAGAAGACTGGAAGAGTAACAGAACTGGGGAGTTAGAAAGATCAGATAGATGATAGATAGATAGATGATTAATAGATAGATAGATAGATGGCAAGGAGGAAAGAAGGAGGTGAAGAGATCTCAAGTTTATAACTAAAAAATACTTTCAGAAATCTTCTTTTTGGGTAACAGTTTTAGAATCAAAAGTGAAATTTTTAACATTCCATTAGGAATGAAACAATGTATTTAGTAAAAGAAATTATAATTTATTGTTCAGAAACCTCACTGGGGAATTTACTGCATTTTGAGAGCAAAACTTTGGAGGGTGACATAGAAACAATATAGTAGCAAATCATTTGTTGTATGGTGCATGGTGTTGCATGGTGAATATAGTATAGTGGGCAGAACTTTCCAGAAATGATTCTGTGCCTCTTATTATCATTTGTTTCTATGTATGTTTATGAGGTGTTAGGGTGAAACATCAATCTGTTTCCATGGATGGTGTGAAGGCCAGACTGAGGCACACACAAATTGTGGAGATGTCATTATTGTTTGTATTCATCCTGGGCTTTACAAGCCCATAATAACTGCATACCAAAATAGCAATTGCAATTTAGTAGTCATCTCATCTATACTCAGTTCAAAAATTATATCGAGTGTGTTATAAATAAATTATAAGTTGCTATTTCAACATTTGTGTTTTTTTGTATATTGTAGAATTCTCCAAATGTATGCTAATACTGTGGTTAAATATGGACAGTTTTAGTGTCACTCCTTAGGAAGTCCTTTAAGATGTAAAATGTTCATTGTGTAGCACAGTGATTCAGGTAGTTTTCCATCATTATTTATGGCGTCAGTGGTAAATTATGTTCATAATTAGGCATATAGTCCCACAGTTGGGGAAATTATTATGTTGATATTTTCATATTGCTCTTGTAAACATTTTCAGTTACATGACAGATGTTATCCAAGAGCCCCAAGTACCTTATGCAGAAATTGCTTGAATTACTAGGGGTGTCTCAAATAAACTCTATAATGCCAATGTTTAGCAGCAGTGCTCTCCCATATATATATATATACACGCTTATATGTATATAGATAATATATACATTATGTATATACACATATATAATGTACGTATATATAAATGTGTATATGTAATTATATATAATGAGTAGATATACGATCTTTGGCTATCTTAGCCAAATGATTTTTAAAGTTAAAGCATCCTGAAAATGCAGTTCTGCAAGCTGAAATTTATCAGGTTACCAACAGCTAGATCATCTTGAAAAGTGTCCTAAAATATCCGTAGAAGAACTTTTCATTTTTTCATTCCAATGAAAGATCTCGTATCCATTTGTGTGCTGAAGCATCGATTTGCTACAGTCCTCACTTGATTCATTAAATTCAACTTGTGGAATTTATGGTTGCAGCCTTATGGGTATTTACCCATTTCCTTTAGATTTCCTCTGGGATAGGAAGAAAAATTGGAAATGATGCTCTTGTAAACGATTATCTTAGAGATACCTCCAAACTCTGTTTTCCCAGGCAGAGTTGTGGGTCCAAAGAAAATGTTGGTAGTACTTTGTATCCATCATCCATTTAACAAAATTTCACTGAATAGTTGCTGTGTGCCCGGCTTTGTCTTGAGCTAACTATAATATGAAGACAAAAAAGTGAGAAGTCAGAACATTTTTATAGCACTTAATGGTATAGCAGAGGGCACCAGATACATGCTGAATATGAAATCTCTAGAAAATGCCAGCTAGTCACAGACAGAAGTGGATCTGTATATAGGTGCCTATGATGGCAGGGCCTGACTAGGTCCTTCTGGGAGGCTTCTTAGAAAGGAAAATCCCTGAAAGCCAATAAGGTGAGTCACTTGAAAGGACAGAGAAAGGTTTTCCGGGTAAGGAGATGCATTAAACACAAGCAAGGTATTGTGACAGAGGAGTCACGAGTACCCTCCTAGAGCAGAAGGACTGGCTGCTATGCCAGGTGGCTATGAGCAATGTCATATAAAATTGTGTCTATCTGAAGAGCTAATCTATATCAGCTTTGGGCTTTAACTTATTTAATAGGGGATTAAATGAAGGATTTTAACTCATTTAACTTATTTAAATTGAAATAATTTTGTTTATTTATTTGACTTATTTAACAAAGGTTTGCAAAAGACTATCTCTTGAGCAATAAAGAAATATAATGAAATTAATTCTTAAGAAAAATTATTTGGGTAGTTGTCTTAAGTATAGGCTTGTTACTTCTTTGATATAAACCTGCATTGAGTCACTCTACAAGAATTTACCAAGTAATATGCTTATTCAATGTAGCCCAGCTCTTTCTTTAGATTAATAGGGTTCATTAGCCAAATGAAGAATGAAGGTAAAGCGTTTTTAGAAAAGCCATGAAGAACAAATAGTTTGGCTTGGGAGGCAAATCTGTCTTGTCCATCATGGCATCCTCAGGCCCTAGCCCAGGGACTCACAGTAAGTAAATGCTCATAAATATGTCTTGCCTGAGTGACAAGTAGCCATTATAGAGACATCTGTAATAGTATGTAACCAAGTGCTAAATTGGTGTGATGCAGACATTTCATGCCAAGAGGGGATTTAGCGGAAGTGATCTGAGAACCCCAATCAATGGAAAAGATGACCCAGAAAGAAGCTAAGAATCACCAATAAACTACATTTTTAGTGAAGCGAGTAGACAGAAATACATACCCACATGTTTATCATATGTAATTACTGAGCTAACTAGAATCTATTATTTGTTCATAATTTATAGGATTAGTACCTTTTTTCTTTGGTTTTACTTATGGATATCCTAAAGATTTGGGGTTTTATATTTTTCCTCCTTTTTTGTTTTTATCATTTCAAGACAGAAGAAAGTTATTAAATCATAAATGCTTTATATTTATATATTAAGACATGAGCACATTCTTAGGCCTGTATTCTACATACTATGGAGTCTCTGTGATATATGAGAGCCACTCAGTTTATAGCAGTGTATTTTGAAATATAAAAACTAGAAAATTACAGAAGTTAGAGGTACTCATAGATGAATTGGAATATTACTTTGTAAAAGAAAAGAGATCTGCTATTATTTTATCTTCAATAGATATAAGGAAAAAAAGTCACTCATAAGATGTATTATATTTCCTTCAGTATAAGAGAAGCAGTTTTTCCCTTGAGCCTAATTCATAAACATCTTAATTACACAGAATTTGATTTAGTAGAGAAACTCTCTCTCTCAGCTCTTTTAGAATAGGTAACTCAGGAGGAGGAGAAATTGAGCTCTTCATACCTTGATGTGAATTATTGCTCATTTCCTCCATGAACTTACTGAAATATATTTCAAATTAGATTCCCATTTTTTTTCAAGAGTAATTCTACTTGGTAAGTGCTTAAGACTTTGGGGAATTTATTATAAAATAGTGAAAACCTCTTCTGAATCATGGAAATCTGTAAGTATAAGACTAACAAAGTCTCTAGTGACCTGAGCTCAAAACAAAAATAAATCAAAAACAGACATTTAGAAAATGTTAATAGCAAAATTAACTTAAATACATATGCTTTATAAGGTTAAATATATGTTTTATTTGAATGTAAAATTCTTGGATATAAAATATATTAAACAAAGGTTTGTTAAGACTTCATTCTCAGATCTTCAAAGATCTATATTAACACACAAAAATGAAATATATATGGAACACTTCTATGTTATCTAAACTTAACTTTAAAAAGTGTAAACTGAGTATGATTTGGGGTATCCTGCTTCATTGTCCCCGGCTGACTTATTCCTTTTCAGGGAATGTATATTTAAAGAAACTAGTTTAAATGAACAATGAACATTATATATATTTCAAATCCACCTTACTCCAAATTCTTAAGTCCTATTTTAAGTAATAAAAGAGAATATTCTTAAATGCTGTAAAATTCTACTAAGCATAAGCTTCTGGCAAAGATTGTTGAGATTAATTATAAGTGTTTTTGAATTATGGGAACTAACAACTAAGTAAACTATTACTTTATGTGAATTAAAATACACAGTTTGAAAATAGATACTATACCCTTTCTTTTTTGAAATATTCAATTGGTCCTATTGCAAAATATTCAATTTGCCTAAAAAATAAATGTCAGTAATTCATTCATAAAAATGTTTTGTTAATATTTATCGAGGCTGCTGTAGGAGAAGGGATACAGCAGTGAACTACAGGATGAGAAGAAATTGATTATTGTTATAAACCAAATAGTCCCTCTCAAACACCATTCCTCCATGAAAACTCATCCCATTGCCCCAGCCTGATATCTCTGAACCCCCACTTCCTCTGAATTTATTTTATGATACCAACTTCACTCTGCCATGATTTATACACTGGCCATTTCACTTTCACCTTTTCTAGCTTAGATATTCTTTGAGGGCTAAGGAATGTACAAGGATCCCCTTCTGTACTTAGGACAGAATTTTGCTCACAACTAGAACTAAAAAAAAAAAAAAAAAATTAACTAAATTGAATTCCTAGGTTAGATTAGGATTTAGTGCTGTTCCACGTTGGTGCTCAATGCTATATACCATTCTTGACTTCTGAGGCAAGGGAGTATGCTGAATGAAATCCATGGACAATATTAAAATTTAATCTGAGCCTGCAGTTTCTACTTTCTTATCAATTAATCAAGGACTCTTCTGTCAGAGAGAAGATCTTTAGGACGTGTGTTACATATATCATGCTGTGCCTACATCCACTGTGGGGAAAGCAGAGCCTAAGACACTGCCCCAGCCTTCCAGAAGTTTATTATCAAATAGGAGGGAGGGTGGGAGAAGTCTATCTGTAAGAAGAAAATGAATAAGACAGTACACTTGCATGGCCAATTGTGAGATGCAGACCGCAGAGGAGAGTGAGAGTGCCACTTGTTGGAGAGTCCAGGAAAGAGGGAGGTCCAAAGGCAGGACTTTGTCATTTGGGAGGGAGACTGACTTAGAGCGGGGCCAGTACCACCCCAGAGGGTCCAGAGGGTCAGTGTTACAGTGAAGTTTAGGGGCTGGCCCCCTGCAGGGAGAACAAGGCAGGGGCCTTACCAAGGACTGAAGACCAAGGTCAAAGCCAGACAGCAACAAGGATAGTGATGCTGAGTCTCCAGATTGCTGTGGGTGGAGGAGGGGAGGTACTTAACACTTACTGCCCAAGGTGGGGATTAGTCCTCCTAGAAAATGGGCCAGGCGCGAGCACTCAGGCATGGGTTATGTGGGCCCTGGGGAAAGGAGGCCTGCCTGGCAGGGAACCTGGCAAAGCCTGACACATCTTGCTTTTTTCTTCTTTGTGTTTCCCCCAACATAAGCTCAACTGAAAGTTCTCTAATGTGGGTTTGGGAGAAAACTTGCAAAGGCTGGGCACCTGGACGTGGTTGGAAGTTGGCATGGCATTCATACATTGGGAGAGAATCAGTCCCTTTCTCCCTTATGATAGGAGTGGCAGTGACAATGAAGAAATACGAATTATTTCAAAAGTGGGGGAATGGGGATGGCACTGGAAGGGAGAAGGCACAGACGGGGAGGAGGACAGCTGTTCATTTTATATCCTGTGGTCACTGTCCATCTGCCATGAACTGGAATAAGTCCCCTAATGAGGTTTGGGAATTTCCAGCCAGGGAAGTGACTAAGGGACAAAATATTAAGTACAATAAATCACATAATGTCACATTTCTCCAGAAAGAAAGGTTAGCAAGTCCAATAGCTTGTTCACAAATAAAGTTCAGTCAAAACAGAAATTATTACTAGTAGCCTCATTTTAAAAATAAACAATTACAAACACAGGTGGAGAACAGTTGCTTTTAAAACTTGGTTCTTCTATATTTTATGGAAAAAGTCTATTAAGTTTAAAGGAAGCATGTTTTGAGTGCAAGCACAGGATATTTTTGAGAATTTTTATTGAGTTTATTCTACTTTATTTGACCTCTCTTAATCATTAATATCAGTTTTTAGTAGATGCTTAAAATGGAAATTTTGCTTCCATATAGTCTTCCTTCTTACGACACTGTCCTTAAAATATGTTTCCTCAGCTAAAAATATACTAAATTTCCCCAGGGGTACTTTTTGGTGGGCAAAACAGAAGTATAGATATAAACTCTAGATTTCCATATTCAAATAATTGTTTAATTGATAAATCAGGCTGACCAAAGATTTTGGACCTATTCATCTCTTTAAATTGACAGTTTCTATTGATCTATCTCAACTTCAGTCATTGTATTTTACCGAAATTGAATTCATTTGCTCTTGACAGATCCAAGAGTAATTCGAGGATTTTTCTTGTGTGCAGAATGGAACTGTTCTTAATTAAAGTAATATCTGTGGGCTCCATTCTGTCACAATTCCCATCCCTGTCATTCGGGACTGAGAAGCCCCAGGACACTTCCCGCCTGGGCTGCCACAAAGCATTATCTGATACAGTAACCATTTTTTCCTGCCCTGCTTTTTACTCATGAATCAACTGCTGCCCCTTTGGCTAAAGCTTCTGGACTTCAACAAGGCATGAGCCACCGTCTCTCTGTGCAGAAACAGGACGGGCAAATCAAGCCTGTGTTTCATGGGAGCCAGAAGCTGCCCTGCATGGTAGGATGTGTACACCCTGTCAGATGTGAGGATGACAGTTAGGAGTAGCCTACCAGGGCTGAGGTAGACTGTTGGCTCAACAGCATTCTCTATGTAGCTATTCCTCATGCGTTTATTTTACTCGTGATCTGAGAATTGCTAAAATAGCACACATAAGACCAAATGCTTCTCTTCCAAGGTAGATTTTCTTCCCCTTTCCTTGAATCTCCATTTCAAAGTACTCGGTGGATAATTGATGTCTAGTAAGGCAATAAGAGTAATAAAAACAATTTGCTTTGAACAATATCAAGCAAGAAGCTCGCTCACTACCAAAGAACAAAGTTAATTAGATTTTTTTAAAAATTTATAAATTAATGGGACAAATTGATATAGATATGTCACTTTATAAAGCAAAATGCCCAGATACATAAAATCTATAAAGTGTAGGTTTTTATCCTAGGAGAAGAATAAAACAGCATGAAAACTAAGAAACATATTAAACCAGCCATCCAGGAAATGACAGCATTATATGCTTAAAACTAGTAGTCATATTTTAGGTATTATTCATGAGTTAGTACTTTTAGACTTGCCATATTATCAAGATGTTGCTGTACTTACAGTAAATTATTTTGATGCCATGGGCCAAGAGAGCTAATGCTTTTAGGATTTTCCTGACAGTAAAGAAGGAAATAAAAAGCTAAGTATGATATAATCATTGTTTTACATCATTGTTATTGGAAGAATAAACATGAACAGCTGCCTCCAATGAAATATTTAAACAGAAGTTTGTAGAACTATCAAACTATTGATAATCTCCATAAGAACAGTCTTGTTTGGGGCAGAATTATTTTAAGGAAGAAGAATTGTAAAGTAGCAAATAAGCTTTTACTATGTTTCTTGATGCTTTTGTGTAGAGTAGGAATATTTTTTTCCCAGTGAATAGTGTTGGCCTCAAAAATCACTTTTAAGGTATTCCAGCAATCCCATTACTGGGCATATACCCAAAAGAACAAAAATCGCTCTATGA